>JAKSZT010054262.1:2109188-2293065 GCA_026826555.1 Tolypeutes matacus | reverse complement strand
CAAAGATAGATAAGATATGTTGGCTGCTGGGTGGTCCCTGCCCACTTATCTGTAGGAATAAAAGTAATTATTTACTTGGAAAATAGAGGTATGACTATATGTTGGGAACACAGAACAGGAGATTGTCTGAGGAATTGGGAAGGTTTTGCAGAGGAGAGGAGAGAGTTGTGCTACTACTTAAATAATGTAGCAATTATATTTAGCAGAATTACTTTTTTTTTTTTTAATTACTTTTAAACTCTGTTACCTGCATTGTTTTGGTCATTTTCTAATCCATTGAGGTGCAGTGAAATAGTGAGGTGTGGTGGTTAAGAATGTGGGTGATAGAGCCAGGATAAAATGTTTATCCTGGCACTGACTCTTATTAGCTGCTCAATTTCTCTTTGCCTCAGTTTACCTTTCTGTAAATATAAGTATAGTATTATACCTATCCTATAGAGTTTCTCTGAGAATTAAGTGAATTAATGCATATAAAAGCTCTAAAAAAGTACATATTTGGTACTTGTACAAATCTGAGATGGAGTGCCTCCTTAAATTTGCACCCTATGCAACTCACTTGGCTCACCCTAGTCCTGGCCCTGCTGTGAAGGTCTGGAATTGCAAGCTAAATAAGCTGGCCTAATGCAGTTTCTTGGATATGGACTGAAGGCAAGAGATTCCCAGGTCAGAGACAAAGGACTCATGGCAAAGGCAGTAGCCAGAGCTTTACATTCCCGCTAGTTTCCCTTGTTCTACAGGGGCAACACAAGGGCCCTAGATGTATATCTGCTCCTACAATGGGTTGTGCTATGGGAGAGGAATACTGTACTTGGGAATCTACCACTTTTATAATGAAGGAAAACAACCTACTCTTTGCCTGGGAGACACATTACCTTATCCCTCAAGGTTGCTTACTGTAAACACAGTCCTGAGAAATGGCCTGGGTCAGAACCTTGTATTCTTGAACAAGCCAGTAATTATGATAGCAACAGAATTCATAGATCAGAGCTGCTGGGGATCTTAATGGTCTAAATCAGCACTGTCCAGTAGAAATAGGATGTGAGCCACTTAGGTAATTTAAAATTTTCTAGCAGTTACAATGAAAAAAGTAAAAAAAGGTGAAATTAATTCCAGTAATATACTTTGTTTAACCCAATATATTAAAAATTGTATCATTTTACCATATAAGCAGTTTAAACACTTAGTCACGAGATATTTTTTCATTCTCTTTTCATACCAAGTTTTTGAAATCCGGTGTGTGTTTTAACATGTTTTAAATGTATAGCACACCTCAATTCGTACTAGGCCCTTTTCAAGTGCTCAAGAGCCACATGCAGGTTTAAATATTCAGAACTCACCTTTGAGTGAACTTACATAACTGTAGAACAAAGTGCTTTAAATAAAATATATTTTAAAATAGCTTTTTTTTTAAAGGAGGTACTGGGGATTGAATCCAGGACCTCGTACAAGGGAAGCAGGCGCTCAGCCACTGAGCTACATTTGCTCCCTAATGAAAATTGGTTTTTTCATTTGTTTGTTTGTTTTAGAAGGTACTGGGGATCAAATCTGGGACCTTGTACGTGGGAAGCAGGTGCTTAACCACTTGAGCTACATCCACTCCCCTAAAAAGACCATTTTAAAGCCAGTTTCATATTACAGGAGTTGTGGATAGTATAACTGAATTACTTTTTAAGCTCCTCAAATATTGTTTTTCTCATTTAACTATGAAATTAAGATCCAGAAAATCTTTCCTAGAGCCAGTTAACTCTAAAAGCTGTCCTTTTCCCCTTACACTGTAATGTCTTCAACCATTATATAATTATAATAGAAATAGAAGAGTATATTCTAATTTGAGTAATAGGTATTTGTGTTAAAAACAATTCTCAGTTCTAATTGCACAAAAGTTGATTTAGAAAGACAAAAGGTGGAAAATACTATATGCCAATTCACATGTATTTGCATTTATATTCATTGAAGTGTATGTTCAGTTTTCAGATAGATTTAACTATACATGCAACTCTTTCATTTGTGTGCCTATTAATTCTTAATTCTTGGCTCTTTCTAGGCAGTGCAAATACATTGTTCCTGCCCTCAGCAAGTTTGTATTCTGGTGTAATTGTTATTTATGCTGTTGTGGTCATTTTATATTCTACAGGGGTGTGGTGCAATTATTTAATGCTGTTCAGAAGCATCAAAAGAATGTTGATGAAAAGGTTAAAGAAGCTGGAGGCTCTATTAGAAAGCGTGCTAAGTTGATATCAACAGTTTCTAAGAAAGATTTCATTAGCGTTCTTAGAGGAATGGATGGAAGGACAAATGAGAAAAGTTCTGCTGGAAAGAACCCAAAAGCCAAACAGGTAAAACTTTTATATAGGATTCTGTGTATCAGACTTTTAGTTCAGAGCTTTGGAATGGAAAAGCACACTGTAGAAATATATATTTTATATATATATTTAGATTTTATTAAAATTCCTACATGCCCATGGCCTAATTTTAAAAGGTTTAGATTCTTTAGTTCCATGATGTTTTTACTTAGTATGGAAATTGCCAGTTATGATATACTTCTGCTATTAGAGATCAGGAAACAAATAGCTTCAGATAAATTTTTTAGAGATAGGGCTGGTGTCTTCTATCTGATTTTGTTCATTTTAGAGAATAGAAGCCTATGTGATAGTCGGAGCCTCAATTTGACACTTTTCCCACAGGTGTAATTATGATAGTATGTAATTGCTAAAATACGAAGATTTGGATTTTAAGGAAATAAGGTTCAGAGTCATCCCTGCATTGGGGCAGCTTTGGTGATGTTTGGTGGTTGGGAGATGAAGGACATAAAATACTGTTCACAGCCTTTGACAACAAAAAGTACTTTACGCAATCAGGACATGAGAGTTTCTATCCTAAGTTATTATGTTTTGGGAAACTGTTGAAACCCTGGCAAGAAAAGCATTTAGGAATTTCATGCCAACATAGAGTTGAAGTATTTTTTCAAGTTCCTTGATTATGTTTCTGTTTTCTCTTTATGGAATGACTATTAATTGGTTGTTGGAGCTTCTAAATTGATCCTCTAATTTTCATATTTTTTTTTCCTTCAATTTTCTCTCTCTGACTTCTTCCTCAGGGATTTCTTTCATTTCTAGCTCTTATGTTGAATTGGGAGAAAAATCTGATTTCATATTTTTAAATTTTGATGACACTTTTTTCTTCTCTAAAACTGTTCCTTTCTTAGAGTTCTATTTTCATTTTATGAATGCAGTATCTTCTGTCTGGTAAATTAAATATAGGTGTTTTACAATTTTTTCTGCTCTTTGCATTGTCTTAGTTTCTTCTGATTTTCATGTTTGCTGTTTGTTTTAATCTCAGTCTTTCCATTTGAAGATCTTAATGTGGACTTGAATTAATGATAATCTTCAATGTCCATTCATATTTATACTTAAACTACTAAGGAGTTGATTCAAAGTTTGAGTGCGAGCCCAGAAGTTGCTTACTGTTGAGCACAGCTATAGGATGATAAAAAAGAATTGATTATTTCTTCAGGCAATGTCACTTTCTATGGTCTTCTGGACCTGTCTTTTCTAGTGGAGAATCATACAGTGTTCTGCCTCTGGGTATAGGTACCAGCATTCAGTATGTTAGACTTTTACTCAGTACAAGCCCTGTGCTTTAACTAGTATCCTAGGGTGATACAGAACTACCCGTCCATTTCAGAATAGCATAAGTCATGCACTTTCCTCCATAAACCACAGAAGGGACCTGGGAGCCTTAACTGCTTCTTACACAGACCATCAGTCAGTCCTACATTTTCATCACCTTCCCCCATTGCTGAATCAACTTGTTTCATGTAGACATCAGCTTTTTTCTTCTCTGCTAGTTAGTTACCACTACTATGTTCAGTTTTCACCACCACAAAATTTGTTGGCATCTCATGTCTGCTATTTTTTTCTCTTCTTTATTGTTTCTTTGTTTTTTTATACATTTTATACCTTTATTTTCATTTTAGTAGGGTTTCTATAAGAAGCAGAGATAAATGCATGTATTCAGTTTGACGTGTTTACCTGGACATCTTCCAAAATTTTGCTTTAAAAGTAAAAATGTTAATATAGTCTAGCTCCTTATGTTTATGGATTTATTGATAATCTTAAAATTAATTATAAAATATTTCACATACAATAAACCCTTTAATAATTGATAATGGATATTTTTGTGTGTTATGCTGTGATTTATTAAAAAATATACTTGTTTATAAACATTCTTTCTAAAACTTTAGCCTTATAAAGACAAAAATGTCTACTTATAAGAGCAGATCTATATACTGCCTCTATTTCTTTGTAAACAATCTTTGTGATTATTTCTGTTCCCTTGAAGATCTTTAGATTTCTGGGTGTGTTTCCTAGAAAATGAAGAAAAAAAGAGAGTGTATACTTTTAAAAAATTATATGTTAATTTTTATTTTTTAATCTGATAAATGCCCAGAATTACTAAGGTTCTTTACTTTACAAATCACACATCTGTACAAATATATACAACTTCGCTGGTTGTATATATTTGTGCATTATATATCTACATGTGATGTGTTTTCTTTTATATTTTATATTTTTGTGACTTGCAACTTCAGTGGAAGGCTATTGTTAAAAATCTTATTACTCTGTTTGAAACTATTACCTTGCAATCTTTTGGTGCCCAGATGGGAGTTTTTTTCTTTTCTTTTTTTTTATTATGCTCCAAGACCTTGATTCTCATCATTAGCTGTTAATCAAGATATTTTTTAATCCTCTATTCCTGCAGACTTAAATAATATTGTTACCCTTAGACTTTTTAATCTTTTTCTTTCCTAATTTTATATTATGTAGTAGTTATTTCTTGAGTAAAGTGTTTGGGAACTTGGATCCTTAGAAAGCCTTCTACCGAGGCAAAAAAGGGTATAATGGCATTTTTTTTTTAGGTTCTGGGGCTGTGGATTGAACCTGAAACCTCATATGTGGGAAGCCAGCGCTCAACCACTGAGCCTCATTGACTCCCCTGAGTTGGTTTTTTCGTTTGTTTGCTTTTTGTTGTTGTTGTTTTTAGGAGGCACCGGGAATTGAACCTGGTACCTTCCCATGTGGGAAGCAGGTACTGAATCACTTGAACCACATCCACTCCCTGTAATGGCTTTTTAAAGATCATTTTTAGGGAAAGAAAATTTTAAAAGTCTTATAAGTATTTCAAAAGATGTCAAACTGACTTTGGATGGATTGTATGCTTTATTAATTTGTATTTGTTTAAAAAAAATCAGGCGAAATTGGTTGATGGGTATATGCAAACTCTGTTTATCTTTGCAACATTTCTGTATATCTAAAATTTTTCCAAAATAATAAGTTTAAAGAACTAAAAAAAACTAGATCCTATAATAAAGTTAGCTGATTATACAAGACACCAAACCAATTAGGAAATGAATCATACGGAGGCATATCTTACATTCCAAATGAACCAAAACATTAAGATAGGTAGAGTTGTTCTTTAAATTTCACCTAAATTTTCTATGTATTCTGTCTAACTTAGGTAGTATTTGCCATCCATTAATCTCGGGAAGATCTGCAGAGAATTAATGTGTATTGTTAATGCTGCTAGTGATAAACAGAATAAGCAAGATAATGAACAAAATTTACAAATAAATTGAACATCATGTGGAAATATCTTAAACCTCAAAGTATATATTAGAAGCATTTGTGTATTTGGTATGGTATAATAATATCAATACAGGAATATTCTGTTACTACAGAATGTTAGGAATGTGGTGATACATGGGGAAAATATAACTAAAGTAATATATGGACTAGTTAACAACATTGTAATGTTTTTTGTAGCAAAAACAAAGTTGGTACTATATTAATTCAAAAGGTTAAAAAAATATGGGGTTTGGTTTTGTAAGATATGAATATGATTAAGCATTTTTTTTTTCTGTTCAACTTTTTTTCATTAATAAGGAGACCTTGACTATGCCATTTAATTGATCTGTGTTCAACTATGTATTTTTCTGAATATTAGAGGAACAACTGAGTTTGCAGTTGGAATTAGATGAGATAAAAGTGCCCAAAAAAGAACTTTTTAGGAGTAATGTTTCTATAACTTGTTGAGCTGCCTTTTTCTATTCTTTTATTTTTGTGAATTTGAAATAAAGTTGTTAAAAAAAATCTCTATAAAAGACAACAAAAACAAGATGTCAAACTGATATATTAAATTACATTGGATCACTAATTACTTACTTTATTCCTTGAAGCTGAGCCTGGGTACTGCAAAGCAAAACAGAAAAGTACTTGACAGGTTCATTTCAGAAGAGATAACAGCTAATATTTGTAAATCAAAAACCTTCAACTAGAGTTAAGTGACTTATTCTAGCTAACTTTTAATTTAAAAAAAAAATGAGCTGTTTCTTCAGTTACAAATAAGGTTTAAAAATTTTTTTTTAAATAAAAATCACACATCTGATACTTTCATTGTGTTAGGCCAGGTCATTTGTATAGAGGATGTACATTGCTTTAATAAACACATTACATCTTTGGCATCCACAAATTCCACAGTCTTTTCTTTTTCCTCTTTTAATTCTTCATGTTGCAAAGCTTATATGTAGAAGCAGGTTGCTAGTGGGTGAGTTCATACTGTCCAGTATCCACATCTCAGTAAAGCTCATTATTTTCTCTATTCACTGTCATATTGTGTCACAGTAAATTTCATTAAATCATTATTGGGGACTTAGTTTATTTTCATTAATGTTTTTTTTTTTTTTTAATTTGGACCAGGGAGAGGGAGGGTGTTAATAGAAGTAAGGAGACCTGAGGAAAGAGTGATACTTAGCCAAAAAAAAAAAAAAAATAGAACATTCAGGTAAAGTATTGAATGTCAAATGCAGTGAAGATTTGGTTCTGTGGGACAAACCCGTCTACCAAATATTTCATATGAAACAAGAAGAGAAACCTTTTGCAAGGTGGTTTTAGTAAGTGTTCCAGGTAGTACAAATATTGCTCATGTAATTAGAAAGTCTTAAAGTTGGAAAAATTGTGATATGAGAATTCAAAGAAAGCATGGCTCTCAAGAGGAATGTGTTTCAAAAGAATGTAAGAAACTTAGCCTTGATTTTAAAAAGCATGGTAAAAGTGCTAGTTCATCCATTCAACTGACCTATCCTGTAGGAAAATGTGCTTTGAGTATCTGAGGAAGCATTTTACCTTATATAATGGGAAGTCAAATGATCATAGGAGAGAGGACATACCAGTGAATGATGTATCTGTTGAAGTGTTTCTTTCCAAGCCAAAGAATTTCATGAAGTCATACATTAGAACAAGTATTCAATGCTGTCAAAAACAGCTTCTAGGGAAACGGCTGTGGCTCAATCAGTAGGGCTCCCGTTTACCATATGGGAGGCCCCGGGTTCGGTTCCCGGGGCCTCCTGGTGAAGGCAAGCCCGCCCGCACGGCGTGGTTAGCTGACCCAGCGAGCACAAGCAGCAAGGGGGGGATAAATGAATAAATAAAATAAAATCTTTAAAAAAAAAAAAAAAAAAAACAGCTTCTATTGATAGGACATCTCTGAAAACATTCAAAGAAAATGAAATGAGCATCAGAGAAAGAAACCATATGAATAAATGCTTTCACCAGTAAAATACCAGAAGTATTTCACCAGTAATACTTCTTTAAGGAAAAAGAACCAGTGTGTCTCTTTTGAGTACATAATTAAGTAGTTGTAAAGGAGAAAAAGAACTTCCAATCATTGTGCTACCTTGCGGGGGAGGAAAACTACCAACCAGTTCTCTGTTTTTTCACATTTTTTAAATAATTTGTCTCCTCTTTTTTTTCGTTATTTCTTCTTTGAAGGTTGGATTGTTTGCTGACAAGTGGGGAATTGAAAAAAGGGATTCTGAGGACATAGATTGGGATCAGATTTTAAGTCTTGTGTCTTCTCTTAGGTAATTTGGGCTTTACTCCTTAGGCATTAGGGAGTGAGTTGCAGTGTTTCAGAAGGTAAGTGATCTGATCAGCTTTGATTATTTTTAAGGAGGAGAGAGAGCTGGAGGATGGAAATATTGTGCCAGAAGATCAACTAATGGGAGGCTGCTACGTTAGTCTCCTGGGGCTACCGTAACAAATTACTATAAACTTGGCGGCTTTAAACATGGGAAATTTATTCTCTTAGTTCTGGGGGGCTAGAAGTTCAAAATCAAGGTGTTGGCAAGTTTGGTTCCCCCTGGAGGTTCTGAGGGAGAATCCATTCCATGCCTGTCCCCTAGTTTCTGGTGGTGGTTGACAACCCTTGGCATTCCTTGCCTTGGGGCTGTATATATAGGTCCTATTCTGCCTCCATCTTCACATGGCTTCTCTTCTATGTCTCTGTGTCTTTTCCTTTTCTGTCTCATAAGGACACAAGGTTGTTGGATTTAGGGCCCACCCTAATCCAGGGTGTTCTCATCTTGAGATCTTGGCTTTATTTGTAAAAGTCCTTACCCCCAAATAAAGTCACTTTCTGAGGTTCTGAGTGGGCATGGATTTTGGGGTTGAGGGCACTGATATTCAAGCCTCTGCAGAAGCTGTTGCTGTATCACAATGAGGTTGTGCGTTTGGTTTCCAGGTTGGGCGACTCGGAATGGTGACAGATTTAACCAAAATTGAGAATATAAAAGGTAGGACATGTTTGCGAGGTAAAGATGTTTGGAGGCAATATCTGCTCCAGGTTCTAATAAAAAACAAGGGTGACTGTAAAGATCAAGTTAAGAGCAGTGGTATGGTAGGGGGGAGGCACTTGTGAAATAACAACAACAGTAGTGGCTAATGAAGACAGCAGCATGACCACAATGGAGGCGACAACCAGAAGAGCCAAGTACCTTGAGGCCCCTTGTTGCAGGGGCTTGATGAGTCCTTTGTGTTTTAGCCTTAAGGGTTTCTCTGAAAAGATATTTGCGATATCTCTGGATTTATAAGAACAGTCAGCCTGTTTACCAATTCAAGGAAGGTAGATAATGCATTTTAGAAAGAATTTTTCACATGATTAAATTTAGAAGTTTATGAGTTAAAAGAATTAATTTTCAGTTATTTGGATAGAATTCCCTAATTCAGAACCTGTAATCCCTCCTTTGGAACAAATAAATGAAGTACAATACCAGCTACTTACCAGCATGTTACAAGGCACATTGGCTGGTGTCTTGATATTGACTGTGAGTGATTTTAAAAATGGTTAAATTGTATTTAGGACACTAAGGAAGCAACAAAAAGTTTTATTTTGTTTAAGAAAGGTTTTCTTTTTAAAACTTTAAAATTTTAAAAAGTTTCAACCCTTAAAGGAATATTATCCCTCCTTTCCCATTCATAATATACTTATCTAGGGGGAGTTTTCCTAGTATGCTGAGTAATCAATATTTTTATACTATAGAGATACTAATTTTTTTTCCTTAGCTTTCAAAGTTGTAATTTTACCTTTTGCTCTCTTCTTGAAGAGCTGATTAAACTCCAGTCAAATTTGGGGAGCGGATGTAGCTCAAGTGGTTGAGTGCCTGCTTCTCATGTATGAGGTCCTGGGTTTGATCCCCAGTACCTCCTAAGAAGGAAAAGAACAACACAACAACAACAATCCAGTCAGATTTATTGAAATTTAAGAGTTGTTTCCATAATGGCATGATTGAATCAAATGTGATGCATTACAAATCTGTCAGTCTCAAAGAAGAATGTACTGGCTTGTGTTACAACAGCATATAGCATCAGCTATATGTTACTTTCACCCTCAAATTATAGACTTTCTGCAAAGTTTTCATTTATTTGAAATCACCAGTGTATCAGCTTCAGCTTTTGTTATAATGAAACCATGATAATAGCTTTGTAGTAGGGAAAAATCCTAGCTAGTTTCTGTTAGAAAGTAATTTCCTTAGTGATTGCAGGACAACAAAATTTCAGTAAAACTCTGTAGGAAAAAATTAACTGGAAGAGGTTAGGTATTTATTTTTTCCTGTTTTTATGACATGAGTACTCATAAGTGACCACCACATAATTTCTCCCTAACTAAATATTTAGTTGTGGGAATGCTTTTGAAATACCTGCCGCCTTTGATATCGTGATAACTTAGATCCAGACTCTGAATTGGTATGCACTTTAAAACTGTGAATTCCTTCTGGTTCATAGATTACTGGTTCCTGACTCAAAAGATGAGCCTAGGAGTGGGAACTTCGTGTGGCTTCCCAGTAATGTTTAGTTTTTTAGTGGGAGCTTGGTGTGTGGAAGGCAGGTGAGGGGGTGGAGAAGGATATTGTCCTTAAATTACCCCTGCATTTCACAGTTAAATGCTGCTGCTCACAGAAAAATTCCTGGACAGGAATGTTTGGAATCCCAACTTTGTAAATAATTGAGGTTAATGCTTGTTTACTGAAAATGCCTAAATAAATTAGAGATTAGACAAAAGAGAAACTCCCAAGTTTGAAATGAGAATGAGCAGGATTGCACACATGACTGTTGATGGGAACTGTTTAAAGCCAGTTTCTCATTGTATTCATCTTTAAAATATGCTATTCAGTTTTAATGCAGAGTAGTTTCTGATCTGAACAGCAGTTGTAATCAAAGTGAAATTGTGTTTGGCAATGTGGTACATGCAGCACGACATGGAGAAAATATGGCTATAAATGAAGAATAAGAACCAGTTATTACAGAGTACTGTAGAAATCCTTAGTTACTGTTAAAATAAAAACAATGACATTGTACATCTTCTGGCCCTGTTTTACTCAGCCAAAGGTGTGCTGATGCAAAATACCAGAAATCTGTTGGCTTTTATAAAGGGTATTTATTTGGGGTAAAAGCTTACAGTCACAAGGCCCTAAAGAATCCAACTCAAGATAACATAAGAGGTACTTCCCTCACCCAAAGTATGTTGCCACGTGTTGAAGCAAGATGGTGGGCAATGTCTGCGAGGGTTCAGCCTTCCTCTTTTCCTTTTAAGGCTCTGTGGTACCAGCTTCTTCCCATCTCAACTGTAGGCTGGCATAGGGCTCTCTCTCTTCCTCTTCCTCCGGGGCTAGTTTCTTTCCGGGCTTAGCGCCTCTGGTCTTTTCACAAGGTCAACTATAAACTATCAGGCTCATCTCTCTTCCTCTTCCGGGGGCCTCAGGAGCCTCTGTGTATCTTCTCTGTGTGTCTACTTCTGTGTGAGAATCTGTTTTATCTGCCCACCAAGGGACCCAGGACTTAACCCTGCACGCCCTAATGACATGGTCAAATCAAAACCCTAATCTTGATTTAATCAAGTAAACATAAAGAAGTCAAAGGGTACCATGCCCAGAGGAACAGACCAGTTTACAAACATAATCTATATCTCTTTTTGGAATTCATAAATAATATCAAACTGCCACAGGCCGTCTTTGAAGAAATGCTCTCACTGTATAGGTGTCAACACTATTATGACAGAACCACAGGCTGGTTGGCTTAAACAACAGGAATTTTTCTCACAGGTTTGGAGGCTAGAAGTTTACAATCGAGGTGTCAGGAGACCGTGCCTTCTCCAAAGTCTGTAACATTCTGGTGGTGGCTTGTTGACGGTCCATCTCTGCCTCTGTCACATGGCCATCTGTCTCCTTAGGTCTCCTCCTGTGGCTTCTAATCCTGCTCAGACATCTGTGTCTCTGTCTAGATTTCCTCTCCTAATGGGATTCTAGTCAAAATGGATTAAAGCCCACCTTGGTTCAATTTGGCCTTATCTAAATAGGATCTTCCAAGAGCCTTTTTACAAACAAGTTCACACCCACAGGAGGTAGGGGGTTAGGACTTGACATGTCTTGTGGGGGGGTATGATTCAGTCTACCACAGTAAGACTTTTATTGGTGAGATGGGGCTTTTTAAAAATAAAATCATCCTACACAAGTGAGTCATATACCATGTGTTTGTACCTCTGGTACATTTTTTAAAAAACAAAAGAAATTTCATTGTTTCCTGCTAAATATCATTTTTGAGCTATAGGCAGTTGAGACCATTTATGGGCATGTATTATGCATAGTGGCCAAAAGTCATACTGCCTTGGGTTCAGAACACTAGGTCTCCCATTTATTGCATGTGGGACTGCTGTACCTCAACTTTCTTGTCTGTTTAAAAATAATCATTCTAGTAGTAATAACAGTCTTCCCCTCAGCGATGTTAAGTGCATTAATATGTTTGAAGTGCTTAGAATAATACTTGGCACATAGTAAGCACCATATACATGTTTGGAATTTTTAAAAAATTTTCATTGCATGACATTATTAAAATGAGTTCTTTGTATTTAGTACTTATTTTTTCTTTACAACTAAGTAATAGTCAAAGTGAATTGTAAAGTTCAAAACAAATTTGAAAGGAAGCTGTTATTTCTTCTTATTTATCCAAATTATTGGATAATCCAAAAGTTATCCAAAAATTTAATTAAAAAATTATGTTTAGATTTAGGACATTCTATTTTAGGTGTGTCTGGTCTAGTAATGCATACTTCTAGGATTTGAGTAGAAATCTGACCAGTTTCTTTGTTTCCCAGTTCAAGCTATGGTTAAGTTAAACCATTACTTAAAAATTGTACTTACCAAGGAAACTTTGGTTTTAAAATGGGTGCTGTCATACTACTTGAATGTTCTCACCTTTGTGAATAATGTGCAGGATATCATTAGAAGGAGGGATAGTGGCTAGAAAGGCTGGGAGGGGGCTTGTTAGTTTTGCTTTGTTCCAGGTACTATGCTAGAACCTGTTTCCTTTTAGCGGGGAATATCCATTTATTTTTTAATCCTCTGTTGATTTCAATAGACAGATTGATAGTACACAGATTCTTTACTAGATATAACTTACTTTTGTTTGTATAGCATTTCACAGTTTTATAAAGTTTACATATGTTCTCTCATTTAAGCTTTTTTAACAAATTTGTGATATTAGAAAGATATTGGTATCTGTTTTCCAGATGAGTTAACAGCTCTGCTGATTTTTAGTAATATTAGTCCTGATTTCTGAGAAAGCTAGAGTTATTTTTTAAAAGAGAACTCTATACGTTTAACATATGGTTGGATTATAATTAAAGGTGACAATCCCATCATCTCAATCTTTTTTCCTAGGATGTCCCACTAAATGCTTTTTGAGTTTGCTTGGATCTTATAAATTATTCATCTGAATCTGGAAAGTATACAAGAATCTGAGAACTATATATAAAGTAAACAAAAACAGAGCCATTCGAGTAAAACAGAAAATGAACTATAACAAGTTTATGGAAGGGTGGGGACAGTGAAAATTGATTAAGACAGCTAGGAATCCCTTATGAAGAATTTTTTGAGATTCAGAGAAGAGTTGAGTTTGTATTGATTGACATGGGATTTTCCATCTAATATTACAGTATCTGTATGTTCTTCATTGTTACTCTCACACTTTGCAGATTGAAAATTTTCAATCCTTTATGATTAGTGGGATGTTTAATATTTTCCATACTTAGAAAACCATTGGTGTCCTTATTCAGATTCTAAAGACTTGAGGCTATACTTCACTTCTGTTGGTTTTTGTCAAAATACATTTTTTTCAAATTCCCATTTTATTTGAGTTTTTCTATGTGCAGTGAGATTCAGAGACCTCAAGCAGAATTTGTTTTCTGCTCATGCCTTTGGCAAAAATTAAATGTGATTTTTTAAAACTCTTCTTCCTTCTGAATAAATCATACATTATTTAAACATAAAGGAACAATGATTCTAATGGAAAAAAAATCAGTGAAAGTAGTGGAGTCCCTTTCAATACATTTTGTCACATACAGAATAGATGCAGGCAAAAGGAAAATGAATCACATGAGAAAAGGATTTGATTTTAAACTTTAAGCAAGTGAGATGAAATCAGAGTAACAAATTGTTATATAAGAAACAAAACATCTCTCATTCAAAAAATTTTCTAATTCTTTTTCACAGGCAATGAAAGATAGCTTTAAGGGAAATTATGGCAATTCTCCAAATACCTAATTCTCTAAACTTATGTACTTAACTGGTGTTATTGGGGTCAGTGACCAGGTTCTTGGCTTTTTCACGAGAAAGAATTCAAGGATGAGCCACAGATTAATTAAGCAAGTAGAGAATTTATTGGGAGGTAAAGCAAAAGAACAAAAGTATACCCTGAAAGTTGAGGGTGGGCATTCTCAAGGGAGAGAAATGCAAGTTCTGCCCTGGGGATCCCTTTTTTTAAATGGGGGTACAGGACTCCAGGGTCTGTGCTGATAAGCAAGGGATTAGGGGTGTGGGGGTCTGGTGGTGATTGGCTTCTGGCTGCTATGACTCTGCAGAGCATTTTGATTGGTGGTGATTATCCTCTGGTCCTCGTTCATGAGACATGAGGTAACCGGAAAGCTAGGTGGGTCAGTTGTGGAGGTGCCCTTCTTGCCCCTTCCCTCTTTGCTGGCTGTCTTATGATAACTCAGCCTTTGGGTGTGTGCTGTAAGCTGCAGGGTGTGTGCTGTAAGTTGCGCCTTCCTAACTTGCCTGTGTGACTCAAAAGACTGATGCTAGTCAGCAGGCCATTGTCTCAGTTTCTCTTACCTGATGATGTTTGTGTGGCTTATTAGGTTTTCTGCCCCTTCTCCTTAGGTTCCTATTCTATCTTGCCTCAAAGCCCCCCTGAGAGAGTTGTACATCCTTAATCTTAAGGGGGAGTTGAAGGGCGAAGGTCATTCTTCTGTATCTGCTTCCTGCTGATAAGGGATTGTAGTCCCTGCTTGTCAGGGTGTAAAACTCTCTTGCTTTGCTGCTGGGGCCAGAAGGAGGGTTACTTGCTTTAATGGTTGAGACTGGGTGATATTCATGCATGAGCAGAAGAGAAAAATTGAGTTGAGCTTAAATATACAGCGGCCTATTACGAGCATAAGAAGGATGGTTGAGAGGAGGAAGCTTAGGAGGGTTTATAAACCAAGGGGAATGGTATAAGAACAGCAAGAAGGAAGTGCTGCTGGCAGCATTTTTCTAGTTTGGTTGCCTAGTTAATAAGGCTTTTAAAAATGTTTTTCTGGACTTTAGAAGACTGGCTGACATAGAAGAGGGTGTTGTCATTAGGTACTTAGCTTTTGCTTTTTGAAGAGATATTTTAGGCTGTCCAATGGCTGGTACTTGAAAGTCTTAGCAGATATTTCTGGTGCGTTGGCATTTCCTTGGAAGCGGGCTTTACTCAGGATAAATGCAACCTGCAGTGCATCCCTTTAATGGCCAACAGTCTGGTTGTGTGCAGCTGCTACGGTGGAAGCCCAGTTAAGGAAGAGATGGGATGAGCTCATTTGAAGCAAGAAGATTAGCTTAGCATGGGGAAAGACTTGACTTCAGAATCACCTCCACGAAGCATCCAATGCTGAAACTTCTGTCTTCACTCCTCCAGGAAAATGCAGAATGCATTTTTTTAATGTAAAGGGATTCCCCATGAATTCTTCATTTCAGAGGCAGAATTCTCAGATCAGCTTTACTCAATTGTAGATAGATTACTAACTACAATTGTAAATAGCTTGCTAAAAATTTGCAACACTGAAAGTATTAAGAATAAATTAGCCAGTGCTAATAAGAAGCTTTACAAAATAAAAGTGAAGCTAGATTAAAATAATAACTGCAAACATTCTTCTTAGGGAAAGCACTGAAATCAGCTAATGTTGATTGCTAAATATAGATAAGACTGTATTGTTTATATTTCTAGGATTTAACTTTAATTTCTTCCTACAAAATTGAAATGGGATTAAGCTCTTAATTATTTGATCTTAAACTAATGAATAATTCTAAACTTCTGCTTTCAGTTTTCTTTTCAAAAGCTGCCAATGTATGTTTGAGCCTTGAAATTCTTAAGGGTTGTCTTCATCTTCAAATTTTTTTTTTTTTATTATGGGTAAAAATCAAAATTTTCACAATACATACAAACATTTGCAAAATGATATATAAATATATATGCAATATGTGTATTTGCTTACAAAAATGTTCTTTATATATATACATATATTTTAAGAGGTGCTTAGATTACCCAAAATATTACACGGAACCCACTGGGATTCCCATGTTGCCCACCTCCCACACCTCCCACCACATCCCACACAAACATCTCCCACAGTGTGGCCCACCACCCTCAATGAACTTACACATCCTGGAGCCTTGCCACCAACCATAGACCACAGTTCACACTGTAGACCACACTCTCTCCCACTCAGTTCTTAGTGGTGTGTGCTGATTTAAAATGGCCTACATCCGTTGCCACAACAGTACTCAGGACAACCTCCAACTCCCAAAGAAGCCACTGTATTTCAACTGCTCGTCCCCTCCCTACCGCAAAAGTGTCAAGTGGCCACTGGCTCCACCTCATTGTTATAATTTCTTGCATTGCTAGAATCACCATATGTGAACAAGAGAATACCATCAAGTCCACTCTAGTCCATAGTTCTTCCCCCAATCCTGAGGGGACAGGGATGGTGATGTCCACTCCAACTCCAAGTGAGAGAGGGCTTATATCCCATGGATATGGTGGGTGGGATGATCCTGCCTGCAGCTGCAGGCCCTCTCCATTCCCAGGGAAATGGTCATCTTCAAAATTGACACAGACTGCTTCTGTATGATCTTGATCAAATATTTGTATAAAACCAGGCCAGTGAGGGTGGGAACTATTTTGTTTCCTTGCATCGTGTTGTTCTCATTAAGTTCTTGCATTTAATTGATGCAAGTTGATGTAGGCACAGAAAATTATGTTGTAGGTTGCTTTAGGTCATTGAAGCCATGCTGCTTTGCAGCAGCACTGAAAAACTAGAAGCTGCTACATTTTGATCATTCCAGTATCCACAATAGATGATAATACAGATTCCATCTAATGGTAGTAAATATCTGTGCCTAATGGATATACTGTGGTTAACTGTGTTTTACCTTATATTTAGACCAAGTTTAAAAAATTGGGGAGTACCTTTTAATTTCTTTCGGTCGTGGACCCCTACAACTTTCTGATTTGGAGTATTTAAGTCAGTAGTTTGACTATCATTCAGACCCATAATAACTTTCTTGGTTTTCATTCCTGTTGTAAAAACAATACATCAGATTACCACTATTTCTATCTTACAAACAAAACAAAAATGCCTTAATTCTCATGATACCTTAACATTTAATGAAATCTACTCAGAGGTCACTCCAGCAAACTTTTCCAATGAATGGCATGTTTGGAGTTTGCCTCAGGCTTTCTCCTTTACTTATATTAATGTCTGATCCATTTTTTTCATTTCTTTGTGGGTGCTCCAGCTATTTAGGAAATTTTTATACTTAATGGTACATCTTGTTTATGGAAAAGATAGAGTAACTTGAAATTGTGTAAATCCAACATGTAGTATAAAAGCCCAAGTTCTGACTTTTATAGAAATTCTCTTGAACATAATGTATTTTAGTACTTATTCTATGGTGTAGTCCTTAGGTTATAACAGATAATATAGTAATAGATTGTTTATTTTGATTTCTTAGCATTGATGAAATTTTAAAAGCAGTGTAATATTGTGAAAAGAACAATGGGCTTTGGAATCAAATAGAGTTGGGTTTGAGTATTGACTTAGCTGTTTATTAACTCTGAGCATTTTAGATGAGAATGCTATCTGGCCAGGATTTTTAAGAGAATTAGAAATAAGGCAATATTATATAAAGTGGCCAGCACATAATACCTTCACAGAGTAATTCATGTTTTAACATTTTTTTTTTTGCTGAGCAAGTTAGAAAGTAAACCAGAATCACCATAGGTAATAAAACCCAGAAGGGTTTTATTGGGGGAGATTTTTAGGGAAGATCCTGGAGAAGTCCTGGGAGACTTTAGGACTTTGTGGAAATGTTTGAGAAGGAGGTCCTTCCTTCCTTCCTTCCTCTCTCCTTCCTTCCTTCCTCTCTCCCTCCTTCCTTCCCTCCCTCCCTTCTTCCCTCAAATAGTTTTTACTTTTACGTATAGCATAAAAAGCCAAACTTTTCCAAAAAGCTTATTTCAAAAATAAAGCAATTTTCTGGGAGTGGATGTGGCTCAAGTAGCTGAGCATCCACCTCCCACACGGGAGGTCCTGGGTTCAGTTCTCTGTGCCTCCTAAAGGAAACAAACAACTAGCAAACAGACAAGGGAGTCAACTCAGGGGAGTCAAGTGGCTGAGTACCGGCCTCCTGCATACAAGGTCCCAGGTTCTGGTCTGGTACCTTTAAAAAAAAAAAAAAAAAGCAATCTTCTGCCCTATTCCACCTACTCTTAACAGTTCCTACCCTAGGTACTACTTCCTTTTACTCTTTTAGCTAGTTCTATTGACATTCACACATTTCTATATTTCTCAGTCAGGGCTTCTTAACAAAGGATCCCTGAGCTTGAATTGAAATTCAGAAAACATTATTCTTGTGGGGACGTGTTGGTGCAGGTGTGATATATTTATTAAATAATACACAGTATAGTGTGGACTTAGTAAGAGGTCCGTGGTTTTTACCTGACTGGGAAAGGGGTCCATGGAACAAAAAAAGTTAAGAACCCCTGTT
Source organism: Tolypeutes matacus (assembly GCA_026826555.1). Classification (NCBI taxonomy): domain Eukaryota; kingdom Metazoa; phylum Chordata; class Mammalia; order Cingulata; family Chlamyphoridae; genus Tolypeutes; species Tolypeutes matacus. The sequence goes on along the minus strand of JAKSZT010054262.1, from coordinate 2,274,608 downwards.
CTAAGTAATGTGGATATAGTCAGATATTTTGATTTATCAGTTTGAGATATCTGTTGGCTTCCTATTATGGTAGGCAAAGTTTTAAGTTCTCTTGTACAGTATGTTTCCTCTCCCTTATCCTCTTAATATGGTTTATAATTTTTTGTTACCACTATTCAATATTTATTTTTATGACTGTGCAAATTCTATCTACCAGTGGTTTTGTCCAGTTAAAATGATGGTGCAGTGGCAGGATGGCGTTCAGCATGCCTTCTCTTGAAGTCACACTGCTCAGGTTGCCCCTTATGCCTGGTTCACAGTTGTCACTCTGGAGTCTCTTGTCACTCTCACCTTGAAGATTACCTTCTCCCCTCTCCTGTGTTGGAACTACTATTTTCTGACCCCATGACTTGTGCTTTTTGGTTTCATTCGCTTTTTTGTGGAGGACATCCTCTGTGGTTTCCTGAGAAAGGTTGTGTTGGAAGTAAACTTTCTGGGGACCTTGTGTGTCTGAAAGTATCTATTTTGTCCTCATATTTGAATAATGATGTGTCTGGGTATTGCATTTTAAATTGGAAATTATTTTCCTTCAGCGTTTTGAAGGCAGTTCTATTGTTTTCTTGCTTCCAGGGTTGCTTTTGGAAAGTCTGAATCTCCTCTGATTCTTGATCTTTGTATGTATGTGACTTGTTTTTTTCTGTCATTCTGGAAACTATATAGGATATTCTTTGAGTCCTCATTGTCCCAAAATTTTACAATTATGTTTTTGATGTGGCTCTGTTTTTATTACTAGTAGTAGTGGGCACTCAAGAGGAAGCTTTTCTATGTTTTCAAGCTCTTTGTTTTCTATTAATGTTTCTTTTTAAGAATCACTATTCTTGTTTGTGGATACAATTTATTCTCCCAGTTCTTCAATAATATTAATATTTTCCCCTTAAATTTTCCCTCTTTGAATAGTTTCTTTTCCCACAAATTGGCTTTTTTGTTTTTGTTTATTGTTTTCTGTGGTCTTTCTGATAGATAATCCTTAATAGTCTCGTCATGATTAGAACAGATAGTCCAAAAGTTATTGGAAGCTTGAGTTTGTGGACGTTATCCACTTTGTGCTTCACATACATGTAATTCACACATGTAATCCCCTGTTTTGATGTTGTACTTGTGCCCTCATTTTGTGCCAGCCTCTTCAGAAGTTAAACCTCCAGTCATCTGCCAAGGTTGGCAGCGGGAGTGAGTTACTCTAGGACAAGAACCTAGAGATCTGATTGTTTCTTCACATAACCTTAACCCAGTTCTCTTTATTTTGGTTTCTCTACTTTCATGCTTCTAGAAGTACTGCCTCTTTCTTTGAAAGATGCTGCAGTATAAATGGGGTTGATTCTTGGCTTGACAGTTGCAATCTTAGGATGCAACTTGGGTTTGCCAAGACATTTCTTCTAGTCCATCTGCTTCCAGCTTCCTGAATTGTGTTGTTGTTGTCTCTTCTGATCTTGTCCTGGTGGGTTATATCTTTAAGACAACAGCAAACCACTTTTATGTAGTTTCATTAAATTTTGTGATTGAACAGGACTAGTTTATGTTCAGACTGCCACCTTATCCTAGAATGTCTGCCTCTTTTCTTTATATATATTTCTTTAGCAAATGTAATCATTAGAAATTAAAGGGTCATTCTGCTGTCTTTAAAACAAAGTTTTCTTTCTTGAGCTGCCATATTGACAGAAGTTATATATTAATATATTTAAAATATATTAACCCTTAATTGTTTGTGCTAAACTTTTTATCTCCTGTTTTTTTTTCCTCCAGATTGTTGCTTCATAGCGTAAAAACGTCATTGTGAGTGTTAGCTTGAATAATGGCCAAACTTAAGGCCTACGATGTTGAGTCTAATATTGGATTTCCCAAATCTAAAATTACAGCAGTGAATGAAAATGTCACTAAAAAATATTTGTCCTTTATAGCCTGGTGGTTCTCAGGCCTCAGTGTGCATCAGAATCACTGGAAGGCCTATGAAATCTCACATTGCTGGCCCACCTCTTCTGGTTCAGGGTAGGGCTTTAGATAAACTTTCACTTTATTCTGTTATTGCTCTCGTTATCTAAAAACATGTTTACAATAATTGCGTTACAACCATGTGAGACAACTGGCCTCAATATTTTAATGAATGAATTCTCTCGTTTGGTCCACTATTGTTCCTTTCTTTCTTAACAACCTGTTTAAAGTTTCATCCCTGTCCTCCTCCTACCCACCCCCACCCCCCACCCCCACTTCCTGGGGCTTTCAGCTTTTCTGGTGCTACCTAGTAGAGGAACAATGCAGGGACCAGTAGGTTGGCTGGCAGGGTAAGCTCTCACACAGAAACACTCCAGGAAATGGACTGCGTTGAGGTCAGTCATATGGAAACTGTCTGCCCTCCCTTGATAACATGTTGATAGTTTATTGGGTGTAGTTGTCTAAACATGGAGGATTAACATTGAGATTCCACATGTCCATATATAGACATAAACATCAAAGTCAGGAGGAGTCTTTGCTGGTCAAGAATTTGGACTTTGCTGTCCCAGGAAGCATGCACTTTTTAGAGTTTAATTGACACGCTTTGAATTAATCTGACACTAGAGGTGTTATAGTTGTTGGTTCTAAGTGGACCTCTTTTCGTTAGAAACAACTCTTTTTTTTTTATTTAAGGTAAGGAGATTGGCAAAGAAAACTTGGGTTGAATCGGGAAATGACCATTGATCCAGCTGGGTAACTTAAATCAAATACAAGCAGAAATGGTTTTAGGGGTGTAGGTAAAAATAAGAGATGGAGAAGTGAACAGCATACTCCATGAGAAAAGCTATAAATTACCTTCCTACTTCATTGCTTCCCTATCAGTGTGGCATGAGAAGCTTTGGAACTGTTTCACTGTTGGCTTTCAAATAGCACAGGTGCTTTTTATTTGTTTCTTTATGTTGGTTAAATTATCATTGAAAATGTCTTGCTCTTTGACTTACTAAGTGGGCTCTGGTATCTTTGCTAACATTTTTATGCTATACAGTTCTCAGGTTGTTTTTAGGTACAAACCTTGCTTGATTCTATGACCCCAGGAAAACAGGAGTGGGCCAATGGGACATTTTTTCCTATTTGCAATGGTTTTGTTTGTTTGTTTGTTGTTAATGGAATAAGTGTTTCAGGGGCTCTGTCTTTTTAAATAACAGGAAGAGTCAACAGAGTTAAATAAGTAATCTCTTGTAATCCAGCAAACATCTTTGACATCTTTTCTTTTAAAAATTGCTTTTTATATGGTTAATAGACCCCATAAAGATCATAACACCATTTTCTGAACAAATATCATGGATTCTTTCCTATTGAGAGAGATGTTTCCCATTGTGATTTCTGTGACTGGAATAAATAGATATACATACAGTGTTAGCTCCATGAAGACAGAGATTTTGTTTTGTTCGTCGCTATATTTCCAACACTAAGAGGATTGCTTACACACAGTACTCAATTAATATTTGGGTAATGAATGAAAGAGGTCTCATAGCTTAGAGCAATTCTGCATATGCTGTATTACTTAATACCACAAGGTGGTACTGTTGCACCATGAAATGAGAACCTGTACTTTTAGGCTCTCTTACATAGTATTACACAAATCCTGTAAATGAATGAAATGAAATGACTGTCTATTATGTTTATTGCCTGCTTCAATTATTTGTAATTTTAGCATGTATTTGATCTTTTGATTACATGATTGGGTTAGGTAGTGAGATCATAACCCAAAAAAAGAACATTTGGTTCAAATTTTTATAAAATGTTAAACGAGATAATGTATTTTAAAACCTAGCACAGCACCTTTTTGCTCCTTTAATTTATTTTGCGTTAAAAGCATTTGTTAATTTTCTATTTATGTTGAAATTATTTGCCAAAAGTTTTCTAATAATTATCACTGAATGTTAAAATAATATTTTAAGTCTATTTTGTTGTCAGAAGATTTTACAAATTGATGCCAAACCTATGTTTTACTATGTTTCCCCCACCAAAAACAAATTTTTTTTTGCTTCCCTATATTTTTTAAGGGGTGTTAAAATATTTTATTAGCATACAACTCTTTATTATACATTCGCACATACATGATCATAGATTATAATTGTAGTAAATCTATAATTTTTCTTGGTTTCACCACTATTGTAAAACCAAGTGTCGACAAGTGTGTTTTATAGCTTGAGCTTTTTAATTCCCTTGTGATTAAATTGACTTTGGAATATGTTGATTCTGTAATTTTCCTCAGGCTGAAATGAAATCAGAAGAGGGCCCAGGGTGGAGTATCCTACGTGATGATTTCATGATGGGAGCATCTATGAAAGACTGGGACAAGGAAAGTGATGGGCCAGATGACAGCAGACCAGGATCTGGAAGTGATTCTGACATGTGAAGTTATATAGGAAGCAAAATCTTCAGGCGTTTTATTTTTTTTGGAAAAATTCTTCATGATCTGAATGATGGGGAATTACAGGGATACCATTTGTAAGAAAGCCACGAGACTTTTTACTTTTACCAACTTTGCTCTTTCCCTTTTCCACATTTTAAGTTTTTTAAACTGTAAAAGCTTGTAAAAATTTTTAGCATTGTTTCTCAAACCATTTCATAAAAGTAAATATTTCTACTTGGCTACCAAGATGCAATTGCCAGTATCATTATATGTTTATGTATCAGTCATGGTTATTGGGTGTATTGATATAATATCATCAGTGTTTCTAGAAGTGGTAATAGCAGTTCATAATTAAAATGAACTATATGAAATTAATACTTCTCTGCCTTCCAATTGATAGACCTATATTTTATAGTTTCTTAGGAGGAGAGTTGGTATTTCTTTATTTTCATAAGCTAAAACCTATGTAGTAAAATTTAGTTAGAGCATTTCTGATTTTGGGTGGTGATTTTATTTTTAGATAATTTGGCAAATATTTTGATTTAGGAAATACTCCAGTTTCTATTTTTATACTATTTCCTTTTATATACTAAGTATTATAAATAATGATTTAGATTTATTTAAATATTAGGTTATTTTTGCATGAGAGAGTTAATCAGATAAAATTCCCATGTTTGTTGAGTTATGCAATGAAACGTAATTTCTTAGGAAGCCTATTTGACATGTTTTATTCTCTCTCTTTTTTTTTTTTTTTACTTTCCTGAATATTTGAGTTGACTTAAATTATCTTTATGGATTTACTGGTGAAATGGTGGAGTCAGACAGCAGGTAGTCTGTGTCAGAGTATTGTATCTAATTTAAAACTTGATTCTATATTGTTACCTTAAAGGTTATTAAATTGAGAGAATTTTAGTGTTAAAAGGAAAGAGAAATGTTTAATACCATTCTGAGATTTCTGTGAAACTGGGACCCAAGATCTAAAGTTTGTAAAGGAATTATTTAATAAAAGTGATCTGTTACTTAAAAAAAAAATTCCATCCCTTTCTCCACTACCCACTTGTACATACTTGCATCTGCTATTCATCGAAGGATAATTCTCCCCCAAAAAACTACGTGCTAGAGCAGAGATGTTTATATTTTCAAAGCCATTTGAGTGTTAAAAGTATTATATAACTCAAGTTAAATTAGTTCATAGCCTGGTATTTGTTATCATAAAGGAAGGTGTGCACCCATGATATCAGAGGTTAAATAAGCAAAATTCAAAATGCATTTTTGTGTTTATCCCAACTTTTGAATTTTAGTGTCTTATTTAATTCTAGAACTGCCATTTTGTCAGTGTAATATAAATAAAGGTGAATAAATAGTCCTCAATAGTAATACAAGAGAGCTGAATATCCCAATATAACTTAACACAGATAAACATTTCAGTATAATCTAAAACATAGATAATTTTGAAAAAAAAAAGTTGTGGCACTAAATATTATCCTTTAATTCTTGCTCTTAATCTATTCAGCAAAAATCCTTCTGAAGAGGGCATTCAGATGATAGAAACTTTTATGAAATATATGAGATGTTTTATATGTATTTATATTTTTGCATCTTGGCTACAAAATTTTTAAGCAAAATACCACCATGTATAAATATGAATCTAAGGATGGACATATTTTAGAAACTAAATGTATATTTTTAGATGAATTTTTTAAAATAGTTTATTCTAGCTCAATCTAGGTCTGTTCTAGCACTTAATATTTTATTTACAGCATTAAATTCTTCTGACATCAACCAGATTAATAATTCTGTATCTTTCCATCTTCCTATATTGTCTTTGAATTCTTTAAGGAGGGGAAAAATTGTATTTTTGTACATAGCCCCTCCACCATTTGTCTAAATAGAACTATATTAGAACTTTATTTTTGGTAACTACTTATAGTGATATAGTAGTAAAGAGATTATTTTTCTTTGGAAAGAACTATAGAGAATAGTAACCCACGATTTAAAGATATTATCTTATTCCCTTGTCTCGGTATTTGCGTGGCTGGGTGAATGACCTTAGTATTTAGCATAGTTTGTCATTGGTTATTAATTGTTTTTAACCATTGAAATCTCAAAGCCCAAGCTGGTATCTCTTTAGGACTGAAAATAGATTAGCATCATCTTAGTTTAGTACTTCAGTACTTCTGAATACTAAATGAGTATGAGTTCTAAATGAGTTGAAGTACTGAATTTAATTGCAAGTTACTGAAACTTCTACATAGATCAAATTTTATTCATTTGATTAAAAAATATACCAAAAGACTCACTTTCAGTACATAGAGCCTAAAATGACTCACTAGGAGGTTCTGGAAGGCTTGAGGATATGTTCAAATTCTTTAAAATATTTTGAGTCCTTTAAATAAATGGATGAAAAATCAGCTAGGAAGATGGTAGTGGTAGATTAAACAAACACAAAAACAAATGGGTAGAGAAAGGAATATTTCTATTCTGGAAAACCTCTTTGGACTTTTTAATGAGCACATTTCACACATATGAATCCATGTAATATTCAAGGGCCAACAAGACAAATCCTGCAACCTGTGTTCGTCTTCTTGCCATATGAGTACAGTACTTCATTATAGAACCATTCAATCACAGTTTTATAGATGCCTAAAGATGCCATAGTTAAACACATAACAGCAGAGAAATCCTGAGGTTTGAAGTGTGAACAAAAACATGGACAAACTGAAGAAGTGAATTGTGTTGACAAGGAGTTAAAGGAATTGTAAGGACCTAGAAAATGCCTGTAAAGGAAACTTCAAAGAGAAGAAATATTTCGAAGAGATAGTAGGAGACCACAAATGTAAGCTGCTGTTTAACATTGGTTAAGCACCTGTTGTATTCTAGTAACTATTGGAATCAAGTGAATAATCATAATGTTTATAGCAAAATAAGGGATCATTTTATTCATATAAAGACCAAAAAATTGAATCTCTTCCTTTTAAAAATTAAATTTCTGCAATTAGTTCTTACTGTATGATTTAAGTAATGTGGCAATTTAGTGTAACAGTGATAATTTGAAATAAATCAGTCATTGACCAGGACTTGAAAAATCTCTGTTCACAACCTTTTGAAACCAATTATAAAGGAATCTAGGATCTATATTAACAGGAGTCCTTGAATGAAGCTTATCTAGGACTGTGCTTAGAATAATTTGTTGGTACTCAATCAATAGGTTAGCTTCATTTTTATTTGGGAACATTTTTCAGTTGAAGAAAGCAGAATTCATTCTGTTCTTTGCTCCAATTCCATCTGTTAGGATCAATGTGACTGATATTTATCCGCTCTGTATGTCAGTGGTAGGTAGAGAGTCTGTTAAGCCCTGCAGATATTATGAGTACGAAGACTATTTGAGGTGATTTGGCAGAAAGAACAAATTTTGAAAACAGCGGAGAGAACTAACTACTCTCTGCCTACAAAAAGCTCTCTTATTCCTTCCCTAAGAAAACAGGAGTCTGAATTTTTGCCAGCTGAGTGGATGAATCTTATAGACTTGCAGCAGGGTGAATTTTTTCACTGGATGAGCTTTTCTAAAATTTGATTAAATATATTAATCAAGAAGACCTGTGAACATATTTGGAATTGAGTGATGTTTGAGGTGGGTAATAAGACATTTAGAATACTATTTATGTTTAACCAACTACTTAGAGTTGTAGTGAATCTAAAGACGGAATTGTAGACATGGAAGATATTTTCTAACAATCCTTAAATAATTTTAGATTCTCTAAAGAGTGTTTTCCATTTTAGAAGACCGTATTAATATTTTTCATCTCATCTATTAAACATAATTCCAGGGAGTTATGTGTGATACACCTTTGTGCTCAGGAGATATATCATCCTCAGAGACAGATTTATAAAAGATGTTTTATTTTACTTTGCTTTGTTGAGGATATCTGGTTTAATACTGTACCCCTCACTTCTCCTTCCTGCTTGCCCTCCCCCTCAATGGCAGGTATACATATTTATATGCTCTTTTTTTCATCTGAGTAAGGTAAGCAAGGGTATGTATTAAAGGAGTTCTAGCACTGTTCTCCAGAGTTCTATGATGAGGGGAATGTTTTATATTTGCACTGTCCAATACAGTAGCCGCAAGCACTAGTGGCAATTGAGCGTATCAAATGTGGCTAATGGTATGGAGAAACTGAATTTTTTATTTTATTAATTTAAATATTAAAAGCTACATGTGGCTAGTGGTGACCTATCTAACTATGAAGAGAATACAAGTTTCAGAGCATATATTTAGTTAAATAAAACAACAGTGAATTTTGTAATTATGTCTGTCTTGAACTTTTCTGTAAACTTTAGAGATACAATTAAGGATATACAAATGCTCATCGAATTTATTGATTGAATTATTTTTGATTTCTTCACTGTTTAGGTTTTGCCAAAAAAATATATTAAATTGTTTTAAAATATAATTATTGGGGACGGATGTGGCTCAAATGGTTGGGCGTCCGTCTCCTATATGGAGGGACCTGGGTTCGATACCCGGGACTTCCCGGTAAAAAAAAATATATATATATATAATTACTGAGATATTTGTATTCTTTAAATGTTAGGTCATTTTCAGTAACAGGTAGCATGTGATTTTTTAGCATTTGTCATCTGTAACTTTCAGAATTATTTCACCAAACTTTAAATTTTATTACTGTACTCTAGTAGAATAGGTTTGTGATGCACCAAAAAGGACAGATTGAGAACTGCCAGTGCAGCATATAACATCTAAGCCAGTGAATTCCCAAACGTTGGCCTTGTATTTAGGAACATACTTATTTAGGAGATTTCCTGAGAAAGTACCTTAGTTGTAGGCTCTAGGTTGTCCAGCAGCTCTAGTCTATTCCAGCACACACTCGACATCTTGCCAGAGCAAATGTAGGTTGCAGACTGGGGCAAAAAGAAAACAAAAAACAAAGAGCACAATGAGCATTATTAGCACAGCCAGTTGAAATGATGAGGTGTTAACCACATTTGTATAAATAACTGTTTCTCTAACCCCTGAATGGTTACCCTGCATTTTCAATGCAACCAGTTCATAAACATCAAAGCAAGAACACCAAATTTGTGTGGGGTTAGAACCAACTGGGGCTCTGAATGGAGAGACAGCTGAGCGCTGTGTCCTTATGCGTGGGTGGCCTTGCAGCTGTTGATCCACCCTCAGGCTACTAGACAGTTGCCTCCTTGCGTTTGCAGAACCAGACTTCAGTCTTAGGTAAAAAGATATCCCCTCCCATGGAATGGACATAAACAATGAATTGACATCAGCTCTCAAAACATCAGTGAGGCAGCCAGACACAGCAGTTTGCCTGAGAACTGAGCAGTACCAAACATAACATCAGGGCTGTTTCTACACAATAATATTTGATTTTGTACAATAACACTGGGTTTTCTTAAGTGTATTATAAATATAAAAGCTCATAGTCCAAAAGGTTCAATATGATATTATCCTCTCCAATGGCAAGAAAGCCAGGAACAGAGAGATTGCATGAAACATGAATACCATATTTTGGTCCTTATTGGGACTCCCAGATATGTCTCTTAAAGATAAGTGAAATTACATTCAACTTTTACATTGGACATTTTTAGAAATATCAATATGCATTGTTTATTGATATGATATGATATTGATACTAGAGGAACTGTAATTTGGAATCAGAACTGAGTTCAAAGTCCTGCTTGTATTTTTTATTAGCTATATGTCTTTCTTAGACTTTTTGAGACTAGTGTGTAAATCAGCCACAATGATACATGATTCATCTTGTAAGGATAGGATAGTGTAGGCACAGTGTCTAGCACAGAGCCTGATAGGTATTAGAGGCTCAAGAGATGTTCTTTATTATCATATGTTTGGAAAATTAAGTGTTGTGTACGTAAGTTTGTCCTTCATTTCTGATCTGTGTAACTAAATGTTCTCCTTCTAGAGAAGGGCTCCCCCCCCCCACAAAAATTATAGCCTGACAGATGGCAGATACTTATTGAGACCCACTAATCCTCTTCTGGAAATCCTCTTCAGAAAAAGATCCTGATTACAGAAAATGCTGTGTGAGAAGTTTTAGAACACTTTTTAGTAGCAAGAGATTTTAAACAACCTAAGTGCTCAGTGATAGGGCATTTATGTAAACTGTTAGTACTTCCACTTTACTGCTACCGTTTCAAATGATGGCTGTGAAAAAAGTGTATTATGAGTGTACGAATAAAAACGTTATGGGTATTATAATTATAAATTTAATGCCAAAAATGCCTTTAGATGAATTTAAGAATACTTTATAAGAACATAAATTTTGACAGTCTGAAAAGACAAGTCTCACACAGAATAAAAAGATTCTGACATTTAATGAGATACACTAAAACTTGTTTTTTACTTATTTACTCTGTTCCAGACCCAAACTATAAATGCTGTTTTAATAACAACACTGTAAGAGTATGTTAGGATCCCACTTTATCTTTTAAATTTTACTAATTACCCTGCAATGAAAGTTGAATATAAAAGAACTGACTTTTTCCTTTCTCAGTTATTGCCTCCCTTCTCTGCCTCTTTATTTATAAAAATTTATTTTGAAATGGAAAATTCTGCTTTTTTGAACTATTTAAAAAATATTTTTGCATTTCACTTTCAACCTTCTTATTCTCTATAGACCCAGCAATCATTCAAATAGAAGTTAGAATAGAACATAGAAAAATAATAATAGCAAACAGTAATACAGTATTTATTATATGCAAGATACTACTTAAGGGTTTTATAATGTCCTTAACTATGCAATTTTCCTAATAACCCTATGAGGTAGGTCATTGTTATTGTCCCCATTATACAGATAAGGAAAGAGGCAAAAGAGAGTTTAAATAACATGCCCACAGCCACACAGCTAATAGAGACAAGGCCAGGCTCAAGTCACACAGCTGATTTGCACAGTACAGTGATTCCTCACATTTTTTTAGATGACACTAAAGTCATATGGGATTCTACTAGTTCAACTCTGCCCTGGAAAAATAAATGGACATATATTCATTTCCTTAGGCTTATTTACTTATGACATGAACCTGTGGCCAGTGGGAGGTAAAAGTAGGCAGCAAGTTTCAAAGGTGTAACACTTCCCGACAGTGGCAATTTAGTTTTAAAGTAGCATATCACCCCTTTTGATTGCTGCTGACAGTTTATTATACAATATACTATTGGAGGCTTCATTATAGGTCTTGCATGAGCATGTCTGGTAATTAAAACTTTACATTTTAATTATCTGGATGCTACAGAGTTGGAGCTACTGTAACTACTGGAGTGGTGTCCAAGAGTCTTATCTGTCAGAACAGGACTGTGTTGCTGTTGTTCTTTTTATTACCAAGATACAATTTATTGCCAAAATGCTGCTCTGTGTTACTTAATGATGTTAGACAACTCGTAAAAGTGTAAGTGGCTTGCTCTAAAGAATTTAGATGTTCAGCTATGTTTTATAAATGAGGACTAACTTTTAGTGGGGAATATTATTAACTATGAGATAACAGGTAACTAAAACTGTAATTAAGGAAGTCCCATTGCTATTTCCCTAGGATCTTTTCTAAAAATGTCTATCATAATATGAATGTGAAATTATAGCTTTTTAAAAGTTATTAGTATTTAAAGGCTAGACTCAGCACACACTGGCTATTTCTATTAGATTTTTTTTTTTCAAATGACTATTTTAAATTCAAAAAAATAAAATAACAGAAAAAGGCATATCAACAAGTTATGGAAGCATTACTCCTAAAAAGTTCTGTCCAGGCACTTTTATCTCATTTAATTCCAACTTCTAACTCAATTGTTCCTCTAGCATTCAGACAGATACACAGATGAACACAGATTAGTTAAATGGCAGTCAAGGTGTCCTTATTAATGGGGAAAAAAATGAAGGGAAAAAAAATGCTTAATAATATTCATATGTCACAAAGCTGAGCCCCATATTCTTTTTTTTTCACCTTTAGCATTAATATAGTTCCAACATTGCTTGATGAAAATAACAAATGAAAACAGCAGTTTTCTCAAAATATGAAGTTGTAGGATATACCACTGCTCTCCTCTAGGTGGCATGATTTAGGTTGTCATTGAATCAACTGATTGATATAACTTTTTTTTTTTTTACAGCCACATGATTGTGGCTAGTTTCTGAACAATCAGTACAATTGTGACATTGGTTAGATTTAATTGTTACAACTGGTAAAATAATCAGATTGACCTTGGAATAGTCTGTTGTTTAATGACCTTAACATTACAAGACAAAGACTTCTTAATAAAACAAAAACGTATTATCTCTAATAACCAGACAGCCAAAATCATTTTTTGCATAGTGCTGAAGTCTCTTCAGGTCATAGTAACACCCACTTTCGAATTTATTTCTCCCGTTTATGGTATATAACCTGCCATAGGCTAGAAAATATAGATTTTTGCCTTTGTAGATATAGCTGAAATGATCTAAAGAGGCCACAAATTGTAGCAATCTTGATCACAAAAATTTTTTAAGTTAACAGGAAATACAACCCTTTCAATTATATGACGTCAGCTTCCCAGGTATCCCTGGTTTTGTGAAGCAGTTACTGTTCATTAAACAGGAAAGATCAGCATGTAAAAAAGTCAGTGTTATGTGACCCGTGAGCACCAAATAACAAACAGAAACATTCTGGCTTTTTTTTTTTTTCTGTACTGGCACTAAAATGGGAAGGGGGAAGAGCCCATTTTTACCCTTCAGATTCTTTACCTGTGGTTCATATTCTAAAATTTAAACATGACTTTCCCCAGCTATACACAATGCATGCATTACCTGTTAATCCCTGGTCATTTATCATCTTTATCCTCTTCTTCCTTTCCGTGTGGGAGATTGACTTCAGTGGAGCTCAAAGGGGGTCTGGACCAAGCCCTTCTTAGGGACTTCATTTTTGTGATGGTGCAGAGTTTCATCAATACTAAATTATACAAGTAAGCTTTTTCAAAATATAGCTTTGACAAGTGATTAGAATCTACAGCATGGTAAAGGGGGAAAAAAGTCCTGGAAATATGCAAATATTCTCTTCCATCTGCTCCCTCAAATATTGCAAACCATAACATTACCATTGTAACAAAAATGTTGAAATTCTAACTGATGTATTGGTCCATGTTCAGATTGTAAAATGGCTTCGTTTTAAATAGGCTGACTATTTTCTGGGACAACTGGTTTACACCTGTTGTCCTAAAGGATTTATGAATGGCATCCTCTTTTTCCTCGAAAGTTCTTGGGTTTGTATGCTAAATTATATGGTCATCCTGACTATAAGAACTTTCTTTATGCTACTAAGACTTGAAATAAGCATCAGTGAAAGTTTGTGATCAGAAGTCTCCAGTTTTATAAATTATGACCATCTACCTAGTTTTGCCTTTTATGATGTTTACTAGTTTTTCGTTCTAACATAAAAAACTACAATGAGGTTTTCCTTTTACATGCAACTACTATTGCCCATTCACTTTTGTTTTGTTTTTTAATTGCAGGTTAATTGGCAGCAGAAAGGCAAAATTGTTTAAAATATAGGTCAGTAACTTTTCTAATGGAAATCTGTAATTTTACACAATCTTTGAAGCCTCTGAAATGATGACAGATATATTCATTTAAAGACCTCATATTAAAATGTAAAAATTCCTTGTTTTGTAGAGTCATATTCATTTTAATTATGAGAACATAATCGTGTTTTTCTCTGTCACTTGCTTTCTCTTTCCCTTTCTCCCCAGCAGCATAATTCCAGCTTCTTGCTTTGGGCAGTGAATCTGTGGGGTAAGTGAAGTAGAAGTAGAGATTCTGTAACCTCAGGAAAATTAGATTCTGTAAACAAAGGAAAATTCTGCAGCTGGTTTCTTTTTTATCGACATTAGCATTTTACTGAGCACATAATCCTTATTGTTATGCTGTATCCCAACTTCCTCTGTGTGTTCATTTATTAATATCAGGCACTAAATGCTATTTTACCAGATGAATTTCACCAGGGACAAGACCCCAGAGGTAGCACTGACTTCAGTAGCCCCTGGTGATGACATAGCCCCGTGCCTGAGGGACTGCATTCCAAAGAAAGTTCTTCCTTTTCTAACTTCCACAGAGAGCAGAAAATGTAGCGGTATGAGTGGCCCAAAGAGTCATAAGCAGTAAATACAAAATGGGAAGTAATAATTGGATCACTTCTTAAGATGAAATCACTAACCTTTCCATTTCATTATCCTAAGATCGTAAAATATTTAATCTATAGACATGCATAAAGAACATGAGACAAAAATTGTTACAGACCAAACATTAGAATTGTGGAAACAAAAGATATAATAAGAACTTAAAAGGGTTTTGGTGTATTTTCACATTAAAGGTTATTTGGCATTTATCAAGTGCCACCACTTGGAGTAAAATCTCATCACTTGAAGTAGTTCCATATATTTCTTTTCCCCCATGTGCTCATTTTTAATGCTTGAACACTTTGTGGAAATCTATCAGAATTGAGACAAATGAAGTTATTCTTTTGTCAGCGTTAGGAAGGACCTATTATAAGATCTCACCTGGGAGCCAAAGGGGTAACAGTCCAGGACAGGGATGAGTAGTTGTTTTGATATCAAACATTTGTTTAGCCTCTTGTAGGAATTCCAGATCACTTAAGTGAATAGACTCATTAATAAGCACAGAAGGGCTAGTGGTTTAAACAGCTGCTCCCTCTACCTCCTGATCTAGAAAACAAAGAATTCTGTTTTAGGCTGTTAAATGATGTGACCTTAATCCTGACTGCTTAACTGAACTTTGATAGTCGTTTTAGAGTCACCAAATATATGTTTTCTTACCCTTTCTTCCTACATTCTCTGGGGGCAAAATACCATAATGTTTAAAACAATTTAATGAGCATGTATCTAAAGAAATTACTAGGAGGTATAACCATAGAGCAAATTCTCTTACTGGGTTTATCTCTGGTTCTTTCATTCTATTTATATTTGAGAAAGAGTGGAAGCCAGATGTGTTCTATTATAAATTCTATGAAAAAATGAAGTGACAGGATAAGATGATGGTAGCTAATGTTTAATGAGCACTCAGTGCGAGGTTTTGTTAAAAGTGCATTTTATACATTATATATTTTAATCCTCACCACAATCTTGTGATGTTGGTACTGTTTGTTATTAATCCCCGTTTCACAGATGAAGAAACTCAAAAAAGTGCCCAAGAAACTTCGCCAGGATCTCAAACCCAGAAAGTGACAGGAATTCAAAGCCAAGAAATCTTGACTTTCGAACATGCCCTCCTAATCACTATGCTCTACTTCCCTCTTGAGGTAATTAAGATGCTCTGTGTTGGTTCAATACCATTTTACCATGAAGGTTGTATAGAGAGAGTTCTTAGCACATAATAAGATCTTAATAAATTTAACAGATGCTTTGCTTCTTTGATATAGAGATGAGAAGTCTCCCCAAAGAGTTATTTAATAGAAGAAAGAATTCATTTATGGTCACCAGAGGGCAGCTCTTGCGGGCTTACCTGTTACATCTTAAACAATTGCTGCACCTGGCACTGGGTCCCCAGAGAGATGGAAAGGGACTCCTGCTCCCCTTGTATACTCCCACCCTACCTTCCTGGAACTGGGAAATTAAAAGTAGCCTCTCATGAGTAGGTCAGGGCCCTCAGATCTAAGGGATTGTAAGGTAAGCAATAAGTGTTCAGCAAACTAAGTATTATGAACAAAAATGTATACATTTATGTTGGCAAAGGAGGTGGTAGTCTGAAGAATTTATGGCTTGACTTGTTTTCCTGGAATTGGATATAGAAGGGCTTTTGTTTTGCTAGCCATACTCTCACCTGAATCCACTTAACCTAAGGTGTATCTGTGTCTATACCAAGAAGGTAGTCTCTAAACATTGAGTGAGAGATGTTCAGTGGCTTGAGAGGATGCTGAACCTACAACTTGAGCAGAATATGGCCATAGCTACCAGCGCTAACCAGTCATATTCCGAAGCAACATGCGCACCAAGTACCTCTAGCTTGTAGCTCATGTCCTATGCTCTATAATTGCCCCCAGATGTAGAAAAATTCACTTTTTGTATAGCTAGAGTACTGCAGTCTTAAACTGAACCCAAAGGTTTGCCTTAACTTGATAAAACTACCAGCCCCATGAGAGCTCCTCTTGACTATATTTTGCTTTGGGTTTTGGGATGGGGGTGGGCTTTCTTAACTCCTTTCAAGTTGGTTCGGTTTGAGACCAGCCTCGAGGAAAGAAATCTGCCAATGCTGATTTATATATAATTTTCAAAATAATTCAGAAGCAGGTTAGGACCATTCCTTTATTCCAGAATTTTCCAATTGTTAATAGGCCAAAATTTTTTTCCATGTTCAAGGAAGTCCAGAAAATGCTGAGTTAAAAGAGTTAAACAGTTTTCTTTTCTGCAAGATTCTTAGAGCCTTTAACACGACAATGGGAATTGTGACTTTGTAAGAGGGCAATAGCATACCCAGTGTCTCCCAAACATATTTGACCACAGAATCCCTGTTTGTCAGAACACGGTCTGAGAAATACATAGTGGGTAGAAACACAGACAATGGCTCCTGACTGCAAAACCCAGCTCTACCACTTACTTGCTGTGGTTATGAACAAATGTACTAAGCCTTGCTGTACTTCAGTCTCCTATTCTGCAAAATAGGGATAATAATAGCACTTACTCCATAGGGTTGCTGTGAGGATTAAAATATACCTTATGTAATATCCTAAAGGATAGTCATTCTGGCTTATACTTATAATCACTTAGAATAATTTGGCACACTACTAAGTGTGATGTATGTTAGCTCTTGTTATTACTATTTAATCAGCCCTCTATTTACTAATGATATAGGCCCAATTATACATCTAAAGTATAATTCCAAAAGTTTATAGAACGTTCCTTGTGACTTTTCTGTATTAAAAGGATCATTTGAACTAGGGAATAATAAAGAGGCCTTGAGTTTGGGGTAAAACTCAAGTTTCCAGTTTAAATCATTTGTCTAGTCAGCATGGCCACAGAGTCATGCTGCAATGAAAATGTTGACTTTGAGTAACTAAAGGCAAAATAAAAGAAAAAGGGGAAATTTAACAGTGGCAAGAATTATTCTTGTATTCATCTAATTTGGATTAGGTTGAAATAGAAAAAGTAAAGTATAGTGGTAACAGTAGACATTGAGCACAATTCCAGTTTCCTGGATGTATGCTATGGAAAGAATAAAGTTGGCTGACAATGTCTAGCCTAGGAAGAAGGTGAAAAGAAAGCCATATCAAAAGATGGCAGAGGAAGCAAATTAAGATGACCATTCATTCAAATAGTAAGACAAATAAATACAGCTTATTCTCTAGGTGAAAAAAATGGAGAACCTGTTTTCCGTTCACAAACGGAAGACTAGATTATAAACAAACTAATAAGATAAGCGCCAGAATAGAGGTATTAACAAAGCACAGAAAACGATTCGATTTAAAAGGTAGGATGTGAATCTTAGATTGAACTAGCCTGCCCTGAGCAGAGATGACACTCCGTTGTGTGCGTGTGTGTATGTGTGTGTGCATGCAGGACAGAGGACCGCATTCTAGAGCAAGCGATTCCGTTTGGGATGCTGTGAGGGAGGCACTCTAAGTAAAAACGGGAGGCTTGATAGCTTGTCCTTCAACAGACCCGTCCAAAATGACTATATAAAGTAAATACCGTAAATCACTGTCGTCAGGGCGCACACTCCACCTCCTCCCGCCCTTCCCCACAGCCGTCCTCATTTCCACACCCCCTCAACGGTTCGGGGGAGAGCTCGTGGTCTAAGTAAACGAGAAGACTTCTGACTGCAGTCCTAGCACGTCACTCTGTTGAAGGCAGACACGTGGTTCGGAGAGAACTTATAAATCTCTGCTCCCCAGCAAGATCGTGATGTTATCTGCTGGCAGCAGAAGGTTCGCACCGAGCGGAGCTCCAGAAGCTCCCGACGAGAGAGACAGAGAGAGACAGAGAGATGGAGAACACGGTGTAACGGTCTAGGGAGCCATTCGGGAACAAACTGAGGGGCTGCAGAAAGGAGGAGAAAGGGAGGCTCCATTTCAGGGTGGCAAGTGTCTATCTACCCTGAACGAGAGGGTCCAAGTGAGCGAGATCAGGAAAGGTTGGGCAAGGGCGCGAGTCCAAGGGAGCCCCTACGCAGCCCCCTTAGGAATAAAACTCCCCAGCCAGGGCGTCCCCCGGGTTGCCGCTGCGGTCGGCGAGGTTGAAAGCAGCGCCGGCGGCGGCAGCTAGTCGTCGGTTGCTGGGTTGGCGTTTGGAGCGAGAGGAGGAGGAGGAGCAGGAGGAGGGAGCTGGAGGCTGGACGCGTTTGCAAGCGGCGGCAGCGGCGGCAACGAGGAGTAATCATTCGGGTCAGTGCGTGCCGGCCGGGGAGCAGGCCACGGCGCTGGGCTCCGGGAGCAGGATCCCCGCCGCGTTTGCAGCCTCGCAGCCGCTGCAGGACCCGACCGAGTTCCGAGCACCGCGCGAAGCGCACCCGCCTCCCTGCGGCGCGCCGGGCTTGCTTCCAGCGCGCGCACACGCGCGCGCGTGCACACACACACTCACACACACACACGTGTGCGTTCCTCCGCTCTGGAGCTGCTGCTCCTGCTTTCAGCGAAGCAGTGGAAGGCAGGGCCAAAGCGCTCCTTTAAATATATAAGTTACAGCCCTGGGCAGTCTCGGCGGCCCTGGTTCCAGCGCGCCCCGCGCCCCTCTCTTCAGCTCGCCAGCTGCCAGCCCCGGGACCTTTTCATCTCTTCCCTTTTGGCCAGAGGAGCCGAGTTCAGATCCGCCACTCCGCACCCAAGACTGACACACTGAACTCCGTTTCCTCCTCTTAAATTTATTTCTGCTTAATAGTCACTGGTCTCTTTTTACCCCCATCTCGTCGCTCCAAGAAAACTTTCTTACTCCCCAAAGTCAGAGTTTCCCCCCTGACTATAACGTATTAATATTTCCACTTTTGGAACGACTTACATTTTCTTTTTAAAGGAATTCAAGCAAGATACGTTTTTTTTTTTTTTTTTTTTTTTGGACTGGACATTGACTCGATCGTTTGCAAAAGTTTCGTATTAAAAAAAAATAATATATATATATATATGTATGTATATATATATATTTCTACCTGACCTATATTTTAAGAATTGTTGGTTTCTTTTCGGCTTACTTTTTTTTTTTTTTAACTTTTTCCTTTAAAAAAAAAAAAATGCACTACTGTGTGCTGAGCGCTTTTCTGATCCTGCCTCTGGTCACCGTCGCGCTCAGCCTGTCTACCTGCAGCACGCTCGATATGGACCAGTTCATGCGCAAGAGGATCGAGGCGATTCGCGGGCAGATACTGAGCAAGCTGAAGCTCACCAGCCCCCCAGAAGACTACCCTGAACCCGAAGAAGTCCCCCCGGAGGTGATTTCCATCTACAACAGCACCAGGGACTTGCTCCAGGAGAAAGCGAGCCGCAGGGCGGCCGCTTGCGAGCGCGAGAGGAGCGACGAGGAGTACTACGCCAAGGAGGTTTATAAAATAGACATGCCGTCCTTTTTTCCTTCCGAAAGTAAGTGCTTTTCGCTTCTATTTCCCCGAGGTTCGGCGCTGCCCGGAGCTCTCAAAACCGCAGCAACGCCTGGGGATCGCCCTGCCCTCCCTGGTCCCCTCTCGCTCTTTCCTGGGTCTTCCGTCCTTCATCCCATCCACCTCCTTTCCAGTTGGGTGCTTGGGAAAGTTAGGCTTTAAAACTAACGCTCCTCTTTATTCTCTCCATCCTCCCTCTCCCACAATGTTTCAATTCTTTATAATACTTCCCCCCCCACCCCCTTTTTCTCTTTCCTGAAATAATTACTCGGCCACTGGTGAGGAGTCAGCCCTCTTCTGTCAAACTAGAGGTGCTCCCTAGGGCAGAGTTAAACTGGGAATCTTGGTGGGTTTGTTTTCCTTGCTCAGACTGGTGTGGAGCCGGCTCAACTGGTGCACGAAGGGTTAAAACAAAAGTGGCTCAAAACTAGCCTCTCCAAAGGCACCCCTTTTCCTTGCCTATTTTCTCTAGTCTGCTCCATTGTCTCCAACTCCCCCTGAAAATGTTAGCATCTCGAAGAGAAAACGCCTTTTGGAGACCCCTAGGTAAAAAAAAAACAACCTCAATCCTTGATGTTTCTTTGCAGATAGGTGTTTAACAATTCCCCAAAGGCAAGCTATTGTAACCAAGTCCCCTTTTGACTTCACCTGGAATTGTAGAAAGCACAACTTCGTTTCTGCGTGTTTGGAAGGGTTTGACTTCACGGTTTTGTTTTAGTTTATATATATATATATATATATATATATATATATATATATTTTTTTTTATTTTTATTTCAGAATTCCACCAAATCTGCCTTCTTAAGATAGCTTTTTCATAGTACTGTTTTGTTTACGGTTTAGCAGATGGTTTTTTTCTCAAGGGTTTATGATTTATCTTTTCCAATCTTGAGCCCTGTGCCCCCTGCCCTTTCACTGGCTCCCTGCAGTTACTGCGGTGCATTCCTAATCTCAGATAGAGTAGAATACTGGCTTCTCAGAGGGCACTCGAAACCGGCAGACAGTAGCAATGGGAGTGGAATGATTTATTGGGGACTTCTCTTAGGGGAAGGGAAGAGACCAGTTAGCTTAGAATTATTTCAAAGGTCTTCTTAAAAAGTAAAAAACAGAAAAAAGGGGAAGCATCGGGTGATACCTGAGAGGGTTAAATACCAGGAAGAAGAAAAAAAGAAAAAGAAAGAAGAAAAACTCTTTGATATTTGCATATTGCAAATCCCAAACCCTATACTTTTCATTGGTTGTCCATTTCTCTCCTCCCCTTTCCATGCCCTATATACTTGTTTGGCTGCCTTTGCAAAGTCTCTGTGTCTTACCTAAATAGATAATACAGCCATCTTGGTAATTTTATCCTAGAGGTTCTAATTGCAGGGTGGTGCTTTTCATTTTTAATATTTATTTTTAGTTTGACAAGTTGTAGCTATGTGACTTGCCATGTCTTGTACTTGATGGTCTTAGAATGTCAGCTGATGGGTCTAAATCCCAGTTTTCCTGGCCACCTTTATTTTCCTGCAGGTTCTCCTCTTGTTCCATAGCAGAGCACATAAAGGAGATCCTGGCAAGCAAGTTGATTTTATTATTGTAATTATGGACCATCCATTAACAGCGATGATAAATATGCTCCACCCTGTTTATTCTCCTCGGGAAGTAGGCTTTCTCCCTAGGGTGGAGCCAAGGAGCTGTTAGGAAAGAAAGTTCATTGTAATTAGTCCAAAACCCATTGAGACAGAGCAAGGAGTTGAGTCATTCGCTTTCTCTAGCATGTGCATCCCTTCTACTGGTATTTGGGCAGAGAGGCAAGTGTGCTGTGTTGAAACTGAGTGCTTTATTCCTTCGATCCGGCACTTTTATAACCCAGAGAGGAGGTCTGACTTCATCATTTTAGAGGTGTGGAGAGAATGAGTTACCCAGAACCCAAAATGGCATTGATTCTTCATTGTCTCAAGTACCCTTCAGTTGGCAGAGCTGAGATGATCCAACCTAGAGTTGTTGTCATCACCAAATTCTTCAGAGGATTCAGAGGATAGCATCTATGATCAGTATGTGGATTCTCCTTTCCATCCCATCCCCAAATAAATTTAAACTCTTAAGGCCAGAATTAAAAGACAAAAGCAAAAAATACTGTCAGTTTTGCTACTGGCTTCTTACAGTGTGCGTTGGGACTTTAGGAGTAGAAAGCCATATATTAATAACAGATTTGATACTACTGTGCAAGGGCTGTGGCTAATTTTATAGAAAGTAGGTTAACTGATTTTCCAGCACTTTCTAGTTATACTGGAATATAGTGAACCCTTCCAAAAAAAAGGAAGAAAAGAAATCACTCCACCATATTTTTAAAGGGCAAATTGAAAGTACTGCATTGGCTTATATACCAGATTTCCCTCTTTAGGACTTTACTGGCTGACTTTTAACTCTGCTGCCACTGAAGTGGCTCGGGGGAGGGAGTGTGCCTGCCATTTCTTGCAGTGAATCCACCGAGGGTCATAAGCCCCAGAGATGAAAGCATGGGAAAGATCACTGGCTCATATTTTACCATCAAGTTATTAGTGCTCAGGGAGTGACTTCAGCTCAAGTATTACAAATATGCTCCAATTATACTCAATGAGCTATATATCATTATAGTTTGCTGATAGCCCTTTGTAGGACATTTTATAAAGTTCAGACTAAATATTTTTAGCAATGTAGAGATTTAAAAGTAAAAATATAAAAGATATTGCATATGCCCTAAGGCATATTTTGTCTTAAATATTATCCTTGGCCAAGTGCACTATATAAATACAGTAAATATGAATAGAACTGGCCAGGTGCCAATCTCCTGGGATGAATTTTAGTCAAGAAGGTATTTATGGGATATAAATAATACTGTGTCAACATTTAAAGAAGGCGTCTGATTAGTTTGAATTTATTCATATTGATCTTTGCACATGCTGTTAGTTTAAGGCTCAAAGCGGAGTTATGCTAAGGTTTACCGATAGTTTTCCTGATGGGAATTAGTGGACCTGTAGTCCTTTTGGCAATCCATTTGAAATTCAAGTCACAACCTTTCTAAAGAACACTGTACAAGGCTCTGGAAATTTAGAAAAAATAATTACATTAAATACAATAAGAATCCAAGTAATTTGCAATAAAAATCCACAGGAGCTTGGGTAATTAAAAAGAAAAAAACTTTCATTTTCTTTCTTTTCTCTCTCTTTTTCATGGAAACAAATCAAGCTAAATGGGGGTGATTTTGCCCCTCAGGGGACATTTGCCATTGTCTAGAGACATTTTTGGTTGTGACTCAGGGTGGAGGGTGCTAGTGGGTAAAGGCCAGGGATGCTGCCAACCACTCTACAGTGCCCTGGACAGTCCCACCCAGCAAAGAATTACCTGGCCCCAAATGTCAATAGTGCCCATGTTGTTCTTGATATTTATTTTGGATTACTGATTTCTGCTAGTAGTACGATTTTAAAAGTAATAACATAAAAAGGAAACATCTTTATTAGCAAAAAGACATTCAAATAAGGGCACTGAATAGGAAGATAATCAAAAATAGTTATCTTAAGTCAATGGAACTTGAATGACACCATTTTGTGTGGTAGATACTTTACTATTGTGATCTTAAAGCACTACATTTGAGGCATCAGAATTGCCCATTCATTTAGCCTATGTAACACTGTGGAACCATCCATTAGCGTCAGTCAGCAGCAGTGTGCTGTTAGTCAGTAATTATCTGGGATTTTCATTGCAAGGAAAATAAGCTGTTCATGTTAATGAACAGTAGACTTTCCAAGCTAGGCAATGGAAGAAAGAAAATAATCATATTGGTTTATTCTATCATATTGAATGAGATAAAATAAAATACACAGTCTGAAAAATATCACAGTGAGGTTTCCTTAGTAATTTTTGCACATGAATGTTAAACACTTAATACCTAGCCAATGTCTTCTTCTATTTCCTCTGTAATTTTCCAAGTGAAGGTGTGGAATGTAGAAGGAATACCTTTAACACTACAGTTTGGGGGAAATGTGACAGCGGTCTATTCATGAATATGTCTTTCTATATATAAATTGCTGGTCTGTTAGCCAATTGCCCAGTGAAGGAAAATATTAACAATTGCTGGGGCATAGTAACATTTTTGCTTTGTGTTCAGAGATTTTTTTTTTTTTTTTCAAGATGCTCTGTCTGTTTGTGTGGGGCTTACGTGAGAGAGAGATCAACAGACTTGAACCCCTTCACTTCCGAAATGTTTGAGTTATTACTACACAGCAGGCCAATCTTTCATCCCCTTATTTTTATTGCATCTTTGGTTGTACTAACTCTCATGCCTAATTGTGGCTGCATTTAAGTTAGGGCCCATTCCCTTCCTTCTGCGTTTCCTCTCTTTTCTTTCTTTCACTTTTCAAAGACTAGGAACAACTCTCAAAGAAATATGCTGCTTATAACTGAAGTATTTGGGCAGCCTTTGTTGCCAAGGGAGGCCAGCC
Organism: Tolypeutes matacus; assembly: GCA_026826555.1. NCBI lineage: Eukaryota > Metazoa > Chordata > Mammalia > Cingulata > Chlamyphoridae > Tolypeutes > Tolypeutes matacus. Next base: position 2,250,162 of record JAKSZT010054262.1, on the reverse strand, counting down.
TGCTTTTCCTGAGGAGACCTGACAGAGAGGCCTGGCAGGCAGGTGGTGACCACTTGACCTGGCCGAGGGAGGTGGTTCCCCTCTGTGTCTCTACAGCGACCCCTGTGGCCTCCTCAGGGACTGCAGATTTCGAATTAGGACTTCTCCCTGGTGAAAAGATGCTGATGTAACCTCGTCGTGGCATCTTTCATATAAAGATATTAAAGAATGACAGATCATTTTTCCCAGAGGAAACCGAGATGTGAAAAGAAAGGGCTTATGACTCACTGTTGAGCCCACATCAATCTGGGTTAGAACCAAGGAGGTCCCTGACTTCTAAGCCTTGGCCCAGAGCTTGTAACACTCTTAAGGCTGCATTTTTAGAAGGTTAGAGAAAATAGAGCGGAGGAGTCACGTGGAGTCGCCCTGCTCCGGGAGAGGTGTGGAGGCCCATGGCTGAGGCAGAACTGTGGTCAGCCTCCTCCCTCCTCCTCTCCCCTTCCACCCCCTTTATAGATTCAATAGTAAAGGTAAGGTAAGCAGTAGGCAAAGAGTGCTTGGAGGAGCCCTGAAAATAGCCCTTTCAGCTCTCTTGATGTAGCATTTCTGGTATTGATGGGATCCTGGAGAGAGGATTTGGATTTGCCAGATGTGCTTGCTCTACTTCTGCAATACTTCTCTTTAAGGATGTATCCTATGTATGGATTACATGCTACTTGTCTCTGGACAGCTTGATGAAATGTGGCTCTGGTGGAGGTAAACAAATGTTTCCATTGTCGTTTTGAAACCTTATGGTGAGGTTTTTTTTAATTTTAATTTTTTATTTCTTTAAGAAACAAACACTGTTTTTAACCTAGGGATTCAATGTTCTCCAGGTATTTTATTTCAAATTTAATAACATGATAGAGATTCTTTGACGGGTTTGTTTAGACGGAAAAGTTTGCTTCAGCCGTTTATTTAAAAGAAATTTGCATCTTGCCTACAACTACAAGCAGGTTTTGGTGAAGGTGGTAGTTTGTTTTGTTTCTTATCTAATCTCTGATATACAGAAGTGGGCACTGTTACCACCTCCCTATTTCCTGGATTAGGTTGGTGGGCTTGATTCTGCCTGTCTCCCCCTTGTCCTCTTCCCCACAATTTCTGAATCACCTTTTTGTTCTTCACTGTTGTAAATGATCCGCACGTATGGTGGTTAAACACATGTACACATTTGACACTCTGCTGAGTTGATGAGAGACATCAGGGGTCCAGCGATGTCCTGGAAACCACTTCAACTAGCCTGGGATGCCTTAGGGCCTCCACCGCATTCTTTACTTTATAAGTTCCACTCAATGGATGCGTGCTCCTTACTCAGATTGCTCCTTAGGTTGCCTTGGCCACCCAAGTGGGGCTAGGAACAGAGAATGGCAGGGCTGGTGCTCCACCATGTCTGGGTACCATCTCACCCTCACATGAGAAGGATCCACGAGCATGGCCTTCTTAGGTAAGAGTTCTGATCTTTTAGATAACATCTGAGCCCTTTCACTGCATCTACGCATGTAGGTACGCTCGAGTTCCACCATCCTTTTTGCATTTACCCCAATCTGCTGTTTATTTTCACGGCTCTGGGCCTTTGTTTCTGTGATTTCTTCCACTTGGAGATCCATCTTTTAAAACCTTTAAACATCCTTCTAGGCTTATTCAGATGCTACCTACTCATGAAACCATACTTGATTTTCCTGGTCATATTTAATTGGTCCTTCCTCTGCACTCTCACGAGACTGGTGTTTGTCTCTATCACAGCCTATTTTCTTTTGCTGTTGGTAAAATCCAGTTGTGTTCTAGGCTGTCTTCTGTATTGGTTCATAAACTTCCTCATAACAGAAATGGAGCCTGACTCAGACATATTCTTATAAAACCTAGCCCATTTTTATTTGCTCAATCAATGTTTAATAAATGTACCAGCATTTCCCTTTAGCAAACAATATTGAACCATCTGAAGAAGGATCTGTGAGTTCAAAGCTTCAGAACCAGGATATGTGGAGAGATGAAATCTACCCACTTTTGTTATCAGGGAAAATATGCCTGATGGACCATGTCATTATGATAAAGGAAGCATGAGTTCTCATAAGTACATGTTTCCTGTTTCCAGTTTTACAGATGGTAATGAGAATAATGAGAATGATGGTGAAGATGACAATAGCTAACCTTTTTGGTGTACTTACTATGTGCCAATCACAGTTTTAAATATTTGTAACATTTAAATATTTTAAATATTTTCTATGTATGTACTCATTTAATCCTCACAGCAACCCTATGAGGCAGTTACTAATATTTTCCCTTTGACACATGAGGACATGGCTGGAGCTGCTTCTGTCGGGGATGTCTTGTTGAATTTAAGGCTTTCAGTCACCACAAATAGTAGAGGCTCTACTATGGAGAACAGGAAATGGAGAACATGACTTTTCTTGACCTCTTACCAAACAATGTAGTATATCTACAAGAGAGTGCTGGCTCTCCTCTCCTACCAAGAATTACATTTGTAAGCTTGGACTGCTTTCCCTAGAAAAAGAACTATATTGCTGAAGTCTTGTGTCCTTTTTCTTGCCTCTAACAGTTTCAGCTTTCATCGCTGCACTTGTTTGATACAGAAATTGTGATTCATAGCATCCCTGTGTTGTAACCATTTTCTTCACAAAAGCTTTGATAAGCTCAATTGGTAGGGAATTCACTGTCTCTTTCAGACAATTAGTTTATTTGGGAAGCAGGATGGTGTCATACAATGAGCATGGTCTTTGGAGACTGACAGACCCAGTAAGTAAAGAAAGGAGAATAAATAAAATGGAATTGCATCAAATTAATCTCAGAGGTTGAAAGGGAAGCGGAAGCCTCAAAAGACAAAAAGTCCTATGCCAAGCCTTTGGCAATTGTTAAAAAGGAGGTCCTGTTTTAGTTAGCAATTTGGTTCTCTCAGGGCAAGTTATCCACATTGCCTTGGGGACACTTAAGTTGCTTCCTGTTGAATTCACTTCTTGGCTCTGCCTGTATTGGCATTGTGGCCAGATATTGAGGTCGCTTCATTTAACTGGGCCTCAGTTTCTTCACTTGTAAAGGTGAGGGGAATAATACCTGTTTGCTAAGATTGTAAAGAACTGAAGATAATGCATATGAAGGAGCACCCAGTCAGCTGCTTCTGGCACTGCTTCTAGTCACTCAGTGGCTATTAATTATTGAATCTCAAACACCCTTGATTTTAAGGTGCACCCTTATTTCATGTACCTCTAAAAAAAGAAATATCACTGCCAATTAAATGTAACATGCCATTGTCTATAAGAGAGAATCTGGATTTTTACCGATATTAAAATATGAACAATCATTAGAATTAATGACATTGCTTACATATTAGAAGACTAAAAGAATAGCTGTCCATGTGCACCTAGAACAGAAGGCTGTACTAGAATCATGTGGAAAATCGAATTAAGTGGAGACATGCTATCTGCCCTCCAAAAACTTTTCTACTTAGTAAATGTTAGGAGCCACCAACTGATAATATCCACTTCTGGAATCAAGAGCAGCGGGTTCACTCTCCTCCTCCCAGTCAGAGTGTCTTGCCATGCATGTCCAGTAGGCTAATTTCCAGTTTTAATTTTTCTGACATCTCAGTATTTTACTGCTTGTTTCAACAGCTATGGAAATTTTTAGGGAAAATGTTTAAATGATTTTAACTGGTCTCTCTGGAATATGTATATCAGTCACAAAGCACCTGCCACTTTTTCTTTCTGGGTCATAAAGTAAGAAATTAAAGGAATGGAGACCAGGAAATGGAGAGCATGACTCTTCTTGCCCTCTTATGAGAGGATTTCGTGGATCCCTCAGAGAAGGGCGGGTCTTCTCTCCCACCTTACGTTGCTCACCAAAGGCAAACATGCAGTGGGTGCTTCTGTCTAACGTGCTTCCAGGCCTGATTCAGCAACTCCCCACATGTCCCTGTTTCTCACCACCTCACCTTGGGATAGTCTCAGTCGAGAAGGAAGCCAGGCCATTTGGAAACAAGGCAGCGCCAGGTCAGGCAGTCGTGGTTAGACTCAGGCAGACCTCATTTCACCTCCATAACCGAGCACTGACCACAGCAATCTCTTAGCTTTCAGATGGTTAATTTTTCCTTTAAAACATTAGCAGCAGAATGACATTTGAGAGTAGAAGCTTCAAAGAGGAAGATGGATGAGAAGAAGGGAAGGAGGAAAAATGAAAAGTTGGGAAGGATAAATGAAAAGTTGCAAAAAGGAGAAGGCATACTTAGGCCTTGAGTAGTTGTTAGAAGTGCAAGGTGTCTCCTCAGCTACTTAACATCCTGGTTTTCCTGGTGCAACCTGGTGCTAGAAAACATTGATTCCTGTCTAGGAGGAGTTCTGAGCTCCCTGGATTTGGTGCCTGTTTGGAGGGAAAGTCTCAGGATACTGAGAAAGCTCTCCTCTGTGGTCCGGGGCCATCCCTTCATCCTCACACAAATGAGCATTTGGATTGTTGCCACCAGAGAAGTCAGGGACGTTTGGTGTGGGTATTCCTTTGACCACACCAGCTTGAGGAACTTAGGGCAAGTGGAAAATGCTTTCTGAAGTCTAAATCTTCAGGAAATAGTTTGATTGCATTTCCAACCCTCCACAGGTGGCCACTGGCTCTCACACATAAGGGAGAGTTTCACTCTTTCCTCAGGCCTTCTTAGCTGCCTGTAGTTTGGGAATAATGAAGCAGGTTACTCCTGGGGAAGAAATGTCCGTGTTTCAGAAAGAAAAGTCATGGAGCAGCTATTTGAGAAAAAGACAGCTTTTGTGGAGTTGTTTGTTTCAGGAAGTACTGTAGCATCTGGTCTTATGAAACGAAAAGAAAAATGCTGTGACTTAGACCTTGGCTCCGTTCATTTGGCTTTCCCTATCTAACCCACACCACACTGACAAATACCACATCTGTCTTGACAAGCTAGTTCACAAATAACTATTCATTCATAACTTTAGGCTGTTGTAAGAGTCCTTTTTTGTTACTTCAGCTTGTGATCGAGAATGTGAAGTTTGGTTTTGAGAAAGGCACTGAAATAACTACATGTCCACTAGTCTTTGCAATACCATGAGAAAGTGCTGTCTGAAAGAGAATGCTCTGTATTTTCAGTGCATTTTAAGTACATTAAAATATTCATCGTTCCCAAAGCATAAATGGGACAGTTCTGGGAAAGATAGATTTTTAAAGTTATTTGTTCATTTCTGTATTGGCAATTTCATTGTTTCTTAGACCAACTTTTTCTGGGATGTAGCAGTACCTTGCCATTCCTTGCATTTGGGGTTTTCATTCTTAAAAAGTCATTCATTTTCCTATCCAAATAATATTATTTTTGCTTCTGCTTTGACATCCTAAAGACCATACCACTCAAGTTGTTTTTACTTGCTTTATAATGAACTCTTGTAATTAAGCTGCTGATTCAGTAAGTCCCCCAACAGGTGGACAACTTATCAGATTCTAATTTAAAAGGATAAAAAAAAAAAAATCAGAATGAAGGCATTTCCTTGCAGAAGATGGAGGATTTGGTGAAGGGACTGACTACTTGGAAATCTGTCAGGGCTTTCTGTGGGTAAATGTTTCCATATCTAAGATCATCCCTTTTGGGCTCTGGAAGTTAAGGAGAGGGAGACAGAGGTAAAAGGTAGAAGAGCTCCAGAGCTCCTGACTTCCCCGTGGAAGTGGCCAGACAGAATCCAAACTACTTTCAGCTACCTCCTCAGGTTTTGATAAGTTAGTACAACCCCACCACCCTGGATTGTTTGCATTTGTCTTCAGCCTGTTCTATATCTGAGCCATCTTGAGGCATTTTTAAAAATCATGATGATTTGAATACTGGTTCAATCATGTATTAAGCTTGGAGTTAAGTGGTTAAGTGTGTGATTGACGTCATTGGTCAGCTGTATGGACTAAGTCTTGAACTGTCACTGTCTCACCTCTTAAACTTGTACTTTTCTCCTCCCTAGAATGAAGCAAATGGTGCTAGTTTGTCTTGGAGAGAGAGAGATGTTTGTGACGATTTCCACTGTCAGAAAAGACAAATATCAATAATAAAACTCTGTGTATAGAATCATAGATAATTTCATTAATTCTTTGTCAATAGTATTCAGGTTTTCGAAAGAGAATCTTGAGCCAAACAGACCCTGAGTCATTATACATTTGGGATCAGCAGTTTGCCCTTTCTTAATAACAATATTGGGAATTCTTAAAAGTAGAGTAGCAACTCATAGTTTAGTGTTGGGAGGAAATGAATAGTATCCACTTATAGAATTGCTATAATCATGAAGGAGCTGCATTAGATGTTAGTGTATGGTGGTGGTGGGGAGCTGGTTTGACATGGAGTTTAGTTGAGCATTTTTAAAATGATGTTTAATTCTGCGTAAGATTTCACTGAAGCAAGAATGGCTCTATCTTATAGACACTTTCACATTGCACAAAACCACTACTCAGAGCAAACAACCCTCATAAGGGGTTAATTTTTTCTTCATTCCCCTGGTTGGAGTTTTATGGACACAAATAAGGTTTTGTAAAAGGCCTTCCTAACCTGTAAGTCACAAAGACCTACACCAGTGGTTCTCAAATTTTAGCATGCACAAAAAAATCACCTGCAGTCCTTATTATAAATGCAGATTTCCAGTCCCTTGACCCTCACCCCCATTTCTGGTCATTATTCAGTAGTTTTAAGGGACCCTCCAGAAATCTGCATCTTAACAAGTCAGGTGATTCTCATGCAAGCTGTTCAGAGGCATACTCTAGACACATGCTTTTTGCTTTGTTTTGTTGCTTTATTTCTTAGTTATATCATCATAGGCAAAAATGAACTACTAAATATAGTTAATGTCATAGTCATTTACTTCTGAAAAGTATTATTTTTCTAAGGCTATTACTGTCTCTGAATTTCATTGTGTTTCACATTTTACAAAACGTTTTCACATATACCCACAGCCTCATTGTGATTAAAAAAAAAAAAAAAAAAAGTATATCCGTACACAGTGCCACTCTAATCACACAGGTTATTGAAAATTGATTATTTTAAAATCAAGGATTGCTTTCTTTGGCCTAAATAAACACTATTAGCCTCCCTTGTATCACCATCTAATTCATGGCCTTAACTTCAGAAGCATTGGATCAGCAGGGTACACTATCCTTCAACCTTGCTTTAAAAAAGAAAGAAAGAAAAGAGAGAGAGAGAGAGAGAGAGAGAGAGAGAGAGAGAGAGAAAGAAAAGAAAGGATTTTAAAGCTGCTGCTTACTAGCTGAGTGGAAGTAAACCAAAGGTGATTACTTCAGGGGTGCTTGCTGGAAATTGTTATTGACAAGAGTTACCTTACCTTGTTCCCTCCTAAGCTTCACAGGTGACCTTGGAAAATATTGGAGGTTCTTCATTGATAGAATTGTCCCTCTTTTGCATCACAACATACACTGGCCTGAAGAAGGTGCTGTTTCCCAGGAAAAGGAGTTGAATCCCCCCAAGAATTTCTTCATAATTTGAAGAAAAAGTATTGCTAACCAAGCAACTTACTCTGTGTATTCTGCCATTCTCTTTGAGTTTTTTTATTTAAGATAACTTTCAGCATCTCTCTCTCTTTTTTTTTAAGTGAAGCAAATATTTTACTTAAATCATTTGTCAAAGCACAACTTATCCAAATGAACATAATGCAACATTGTTCTTAAAAGAAGAGAGCACAAATATGGCACAGACACAATTCAAGATCTATCAAACTTCTATCTTGAAAGACCTCACCTCATTTCATTCAGCATCTTTTTTTAAAGGTCTGATATGAATGAGAAAATTTTGTTTGACTTGACAAATCTTATGACAAACAATTTATATCCAGTGTAGCTTCCTGTCTTTGCTGACTGGTTCTTTGAGGGAATTTTCCTCCTGTAAGACTGGAGAAGGCTCTAAAAATAAACAACATGGTTGCTTATGGGTGGGAACATATGTGAGCAGATGTCAGCTGGAAGCAGCATATGGTGGCAATGTGAGAGCAGTATGTGCTTCCATCAGCCCATGGCCGGGGCTTCCCTGCCACGCAGGCTGAGCAAAGCCCCATATCTTAACTAAAGAGTGGTCTCACTGGAAGGGGTAACCCAGATACTTGTGAAAACATGTCGCTGAGAGCTGGGTAGTGGACTGAATGTTGTTAGGGAAGGTTGGAGAAGGTAAGTTATGGGGGCTGGAAAAAGCCTTCATGGTCAAAAAAAAGAAAAAACGCTTGATGAAAGACACAAATTTGGCACAAAATTGGAAGAGGATCAAGAAGGTCTTTGTTTTTTACCAAAAGAAGTTTTCAAGTCAGATCTGAATAGTGGCAGAGGAGACATGCCCTATATGAATAGAAGGTGCTTGACTTCTATATCCATGTGAGGAGCTAGGAAAAAATTATATCCACAATAGGCACAGGGATTCCTTTATCAAGTAAATTAGATGATGAATATTATTACATTCCTTGAGGACCTTCTATTTGTCAGTCTTTTTTTTTTTTTTGAGGTATCAGGGCCGGTATTGAAGCCAGGACCTCGTATGTGGGAAGCCAGTGCTCAGCCACTGAGCCATATCAGCTGCTGGCTCCTCTGTTTTTGTTTGCTTGTTGTTTGTTTATTTTAGGAGGCACCGGGAATCAAACCCGGGACCTCCCATGTGGGAAGCAGGCACTCAACTGCTTGAGCCACATCTACTCCCTGTCATTCGCTTTTAAATCTTATAAAAACCTTCAGGAGTAGCATTATTGTCTGCCTCATCTTACAGAAACAGAGGCTTGACTAAAGCAAGGGGCTTGTTCAAGGATTCAAAACTAATCAGCGACAGAGCAGGGATTTCAGTCCAGATCTTCTCATGCAAAAATCCTGTATTTATTGACTCTACCATGGTTAAGAAGCTTTTGAACTCTCAGCAATGTTTTCTCTTCAATTTTAGGTATTTTTGGTGTATTTCCCTTTTTAAGAATCCGAGGGGCAATCTACAAGATTTGATTGCTGTTATTTTAAAGAAAGCAAAGTTCAAAATTTCAATATGGAATAACTATCATGGAAGAGATGTTTAATCCACTTCAAGGAACTCTAGCTTTTAAACTGCAGCTCAGAAGCCTCAAACCAATGTACATTTGTGTTTTTGACTCATTTGAGAAGGAGTTTTCATATGTGGGTTAGAAATGATGACAGGTGGTTTTAAGAAAACTGAAATCCAAGCCAGTCAAAATGGAAAAAAAAAATGTTATATTCTTACTACATCAGCTGTCTTTTGTCAAAGGAGGTCAAAGCCTTTCCTGTTCACCTTGGCCTTTCATATAAGTCAAGGTATTTATTTTGCCGTTTCAGTATATAAATTGTACATTGTTATTCTAACACCAGAGCATATGGGATTAAGGGAACAGTGAGTTCAGGAGCCTGACTGCTGGTTAAGGGAGGCCAGAAGATCTGGGACTAGAATCCAGATAGCCTCTGTGAATCGCTAGTCTGGTCTCCTGGCCCTGGTTTTAGTCCATGGTCCTGAGGAGCTGGGAGCATATTTTACTGGGGGAAATGATAAGAGCATTTCGTGAGTCCTGCATCTACTTTGAATCTTTGTGTAGCTCTGTACAAGGCATCTGTTTAGTAAAATAGCTAATGACTGTGCTTTTTAAAACTCCTAGCTGTCTGCCCAGTTGTTACAACACCCTCTGGCTCAGTGGGCAGCTTGTGTTCCAGACAGTCCCAGGTGCTCTGTGGGTACCTTGGTGAGTATCCTTGTCTGCTTTATACCTCATTTGCCATAGTGATAGCAAGTCCATCTTTAGTATTTGTCTCCTGTGGGGAACTGAGAGGCAAACTAGAATTCTGGAATGCAGTCTTGTAGCTGAGCAATCAAAAAGTGCCCCCAGCTTTCTAGTCAGAGTTTACATGAATAGCTTGAAGTAATATGATGACTTGATTACAGAATGGGAAAGAATGGATTGTGGATATATGAGCTATGTGTTCCAGGAGTTACATAGTGATTTGAATTTTAATCTCCTGACCCCATGGAGGCTACTCTCTTAAGGGTTGAACAGCATGACCTGAGTGTCAAGGATCCCATTTTTTGTCAACCTGTGGAGCTAGATGGAGTGGCCACGGACAGTATCTTATTTGTTTCTATATTCTTATTCCTGGCACAGAGTAGTTGCTCAATTAATGTTTCTTGACTTGAACTGAAGTGGAAGAAGGAAATCTTTCTCTCCTTTGAGGTTCTGGAGGGAGGCCTGTGGGAGAGTTATGCTGATGTTGTTATTTTTTACTTTCATTTTGATGTTTCTCTGTGGTATGAGAAAATGAATTGTCATGAATCAGGAACCAGGCCCTCAGCTGACTGCATCTGGGAGCGTGCCACTTGCTTGAACCACTTAGACCTGCCCCTCATACCAAGTGCAAACTCCTCAGAGCCAGTGCCATGTGTTAGGCTGAGACCAAAGATAGAGGTCTCCACCTTGTCTGTGGAACATTAATCAATTCAGCCAGCATTTATTGACTGCCTACTGTATGCTGGGCAATGAGACTACCACAATGAATCGGATGTGGGTGGTCCTGATGCTGAAGGAATTCAGCAACCTGAGTTGTCCACAAACCATGCTTAGGACGAGTAGAAATGAAAAAAGCCTGGCATTGGTTCATTCAGCATTTTGAAGGCCCTGAGAAGGTTTGGATTGTGTTGATTCTAAACATGGGCAAAGGTCCCCGATAGTGACAAAAGGAATGTTTTTATTGCCATGGTAGAAGCCTGTGATATCCTATTGTGAAATTTACCATGCTTAACCTTGCTTCTTGGGAATTGGTATAGTTTATTTACAGTGGCCTAACCTGTGGTTTCCTCAAAAAAAGAAAAAAAAAAAACGACAAAAACTGATCCTATTGTCAGTATTACATTTATTTTAGTACAGAAAGCCTCTAAGTGGCTTGAAGCTGCCATGTGAATAAAAAGAATGAAAGAGTGGAGAGCATGTAGCTCAGTGTTTAAGTGCCTGCTTTGCATGTTCGAGGTCCCGGGTTTGATCCCTGGTACCTCCTTTAAAAAAAAAAAAGAATGAAAAATATAATCCATGCTTTAAAATCTCCCTTTTCTGTGATAGATTATATTTGTTTTCAGGATCTGAATTTTTATTTTGTTTTGCTATTTAAGCCAAGGAGTTAAAAGTCCATTTTTCACCCCGCCACTAGCTCTTTGGAAATGAAAAGGGAAGGGACTACCCCTATGTCCCTGGTATTTTAAAACACACCGTCCTAATTCTCCCATCGTCGGGTGAGGATGATGGCCCCATTTTCCAGGAAATTGTGGCTTGGAGGGCTAAAGACCTCGTTCTTGGTCACAGAGCTAGTTAGCAGCAGAGCTAAAATCTGAATTCAGGTCTGGCCCGGATGCTTTCCACGATACCACAGAGACCCCAGGCATTTTCCCCCTTCCTTTTGCTTTCCTTTTGGAATCATGTCCCATTAATTTTATAATGTTCTTACCTCCTACTTTGGATTAATTTCCTTTTCACCTTTCTTTCTCCCATGGTAAACAAGTTGAGAGGCCTCCCCTGGTTCCTTGGGTGGTTTTTTTCCTTTGCAAACTCTCCTCACTTGGTTATTTTCGGTCATTGCATTACTGCAAGCGGCCCTCTTTCTTTGGTTAGAAAACCTTGGAAACCCACTCTGCTTCTCAGTGAACCTGGGAAAAGCAGGCGCGGAAGGGGAGATAGGGTACAAGCTCCTCATAGATTCCTATGGAGTGGGAGGCTCTTCCGTCCCACCCGGCCTACAAAACTGGGGATCCCTTTCAAAGTTTTTATGCAAGACTGCTGAGCAGTGGGGCTCTGCATTTTTTTTTTCTTTTTTCGTCTCTGTTCTTAGAAATATAATTGAGTAAAAATGTAAGTGAGTATATGCCAGGGGCAAGTGTCCAAGGTCAGAGTGAATTTCTCCATGCTGAGTGTGATTCTGATCACTCGTTAAGTAGAGGCTGGCCAGTGCTCAGCGGCTTGAGGGCCATCCCTGTCACCTTGGGTGAACTGCTCCCCATTCCAAGGAGACGCTGGGCGTGGCTTGGGAGAGCTCCGGGCCTGTAGCGTAGCTTGCTTTTCTCACTCTCACTCTCTAACCTGGGTGTAGTTGGTAACTCCGTGTTCTGACGCTGATGACTGGACTGGCAGCTCTGATGCTTCCTAAGCTTTGAATAAAGTACTCTGGAGTCTGAAACGATCCATGCTTCTCACAGCTCATGTGGCTGCAAAATACTTTTTCTCTTTTTAAATTCATTATCCCCAGTAGTATTGCTTGAAGATTCCCCTAATAAAATATAAGACTCCAGACGGTAAGCAGTATAGTCTCTCTGTGAATGAATGGGTTAACAGTCAAGAAGGTGAATATGTTTCAAGTGTTTACTGAGCAGGAGGCTTTTAAGTAACTTGGTTAAGCTTGAAGGCTAGGGTTCCTCAAAATGTGGCATTTGTGTGTTTGTGTGTGCTAAGGTCTCCTAAAACCAGATTCCCTGGCTTACGTCGGGCCTCCTGAATCAGAATCTCTAGGGAAGGTGGGCCTGAGGAACCTGCACTTTTTAAGCAGGTCTGCAGGTAATGCTAACTGAAGTGTGCAGCTGTTCAAGGCAGTAGAAGCACTGATTATGCAGGTCTAAGTCAGCCGTGGAAGGGCTCGGCTCCAGCGGGGCCTTCATTTTGTCAGCTGGTCCCACGAGTGTGTGAGGCTGAATCCGCAAGCTGTGTTTTCCATTTCCACAAGTACATACAGATACCAAGGCAGACCTGTCATTAACAGTATCACATGTACCTCTTGCTCGCCACCGCGGGCCGTGGTCCAATCACGGGGCAGGAGGGAGGACGCTAACCTGACTTCCGCCTGCATGAAAGAACCTGACCTTTAAAAGATGACTTTCAAGTGTCTGCCTGGTGGGTTCTAAGTTCATCTCACTATGTCTTGCACGATGACTCAAAACTTTGTTCTTCGCTGCCGTGATTGCTTTTAAGGGCTGTGAATTATAAATATATATGTCTATTGTATTTTAACTGTTTGAGATTATTTTGACACATTTCTTTGATTTGTAAAGAATTTGTTTTGTTTTTGATTCATTTAACATTGGTTTCACACAACATCCCCTTTGAGGAAACAACAACAAAACTGGTGACAACAGACCAGTTTTGTGGGATTTTAACACAGCTTTTCATTCTCTGGGGGGGAAAAGTAGAACTCTGATGTGCATGTCAACTTTTTTTGATATGATAAAAAAAACACTCTTTAAACCTTTAAGACATTTTTTTTCTTAGGGGTACCGGGGATTAAACCTGGGACCTCATACATGGGAAGTAGGCACTCAACCACTGAGGTACACCCGCTCCCTCTTTAAACCTTAAAAAAATAAAAGTCCACAGAGGAGGACACTGTGAGTATGCAAAGAATCAAATTAACCACATGGGTAGTGGATGCCTACTCCGGAAGTTAAGCACAGGAGTGTCTCCTTCATTCAAGTGCTTTCCACTGGGCAACTGTGGAGAGGGGATTTTCAAAGTTAATGTATAACATATAAGTGACATACCTTACACAGTGTATAAGTTAAATTCTGATGTAGAATTCCCCAGGATAGTGTTTGGTCAAAGCACTGCTGGCCTCTTCATGGCCTGAATCCCATTCTGGAACATTCCATAGGGTCAAAATCTAGCCAACAGTGGAATGTAAACTCTATCATCTCAGCCAAACTCAGATTCAGGGGACTGTAGTTTTCTCTTTCCAAATGGTGTTTTCCTTAAACAGAGGTATTAGAGCAGGTGAAAATCTGACCCAGCTATTAAAAAGTGAGGTTGCTCTGAGCAATCTAATGCCTCCTTTTATTCATTATTTTATAATCCACTCATTTGACTCCAGCCATGCAGTATAAGTATTCCATAATTATGGTGATTTTTTTGGTCATTGAACCATTTAGATAATCCAGTACTTCTGTATGGTCTCTACTACTAAACAGCCCACGTGGCTATTAAAGTATGAGAAGAAAAGTGGTGGTTGTTCATTCCACTTCCCCAAAAGTCTTCAGTGAAAATATCTCTACATGAACTGCAGATTTAGGTACCAGTTTTTTTTGTGTTTTTTTTTTACCGGGAGGTCCCGGGGATCAAACTTGGGTCCCTCCATATGGGAGACAGATGCCCAACCATTTGAGCCACATCCGTCCCCCTAGGTACCAGTTTTAAGATAGATGTCAGATGTGTGAGGATTTTGTGGCAAGACAAAGGTAAATACAGGACCTGCTTAGGATATATTCATTCATTAAGTCATAGTTATTGAGTATCTGCTATGTATCAGGCGCCAGTCGAGGCACTGGTGGAACCATCAGTGAATAAAACAGCAGAAAGCTTTGCCCATGGGGAGCTTACATTGTGCTGGGGAAAGATAGACAATTAACAATAAAGATTAAATAAGAATAATGGAATTTGATAAATGCTATAGGGGGGGAAAGCAGAACAGGGTCAAGGATGAAGAGGTGAGTGGCAACTTTGCACCAGCTGGCCACAGCAGGTATGCTGCATAAGAAGATGGCATTTGAAAGGGGTCTTGGAGGAGGTGAGCGAGGAGCCTGGACCTCTCTGAGGGAAGAGCATTTCTGGTCGAGAGAACAGCTAGTGCTGTTTCTGGTATGTTCAAGGATGATCAGAAGTGTAGTTGGAGATGAGATTAGAAAGATAATGGGGGACAGGTTGTGTGGGGCCTTATAGGCCATTGCTAGGTCTGTGGTTTCTACTCTGGATAAAATGGGGGGAAGGGTGGTTTTAATTGAGGAAAGTAATGAAAGGGTCACTCTGGCTGTTAATTGAGAATATCGTGTAGAGTGGCAACAAACCACTACAGAGCTTTCTACATGAAAGTTCAGTTAGGAGGTCATTGTAATGCATGGGAATAACACAACTGCATTTCTATGTGAAACGGCACTATAACAAAGATCCCAAATAGACCTGCATTCTGCCAAGTTCTTTCTTTAGCAAATAGTTTTGTAGTCAGGTAACAGAGGATTCTCTATATAGAATCTGTATTTTTTTTTGTCTGTTTGATTGTCCTGTGCTATTGACAATTCACTGATTCCCTTCCTTTATGGAAAGACGCTAGTTTTGTACCCCCCTGTATATGGAAATAACCTCTTCATCTCCCATGTTGAGATGACAAGTGTGGAATGGCAGTTGTTGGTGCTGGAACTTGCTGTGGGAATTGGGTTAATGCCTAATCGAGCACTTTTTGACTTACTGCCCAGGGGACTCATGACACTAAACCCACATCTAGGAGGATGACAAACTACCTTTCCTTGTGAGAAGTTGGACTTAGTGGAGAGTTGGGCTTAGTAGGGTCTTTGGCTCTGTCCAGCTGTACCTAGTGCATGAAATAGATGTGCCTTTGCCTAAACTTCAAAATGAGGTCATAGCCAGGGAATTTTTGAAACTAAGTCTCATTAGTCACTGAGCATTGCAGTTGGATCAGAGTTTGCTTCCCAATTTTTAAGTTTTGAACAGAGGCCTTTGCACTGGGATGTTGACTTTATTTCTTTATCCATCTGTAAAAGAAACATCTATTAAGAATATACTCTGTGCCGGGTGCTGTGCTAGGCCTGGTGATAGATGGAGGAATACGGTAAAGGCCGTGTCCTCAGGGAGCCTTCAATGTAGTGATAGGCCAAACCGAGCCAAACAAAAACAAAAGTGCCAACACCATGTGATTGATTATAAAGTAGGACCAGCTGCTGGGTCAAAAGAAGAATTGCTTAATTCTTCCTGCAGGAGTGAAGGAAACCTTCTCAGGGAGGTGATGTTTGCAGCTTGACAGATGACCTTTGAGATTATAGTCTGGCTACCAACAAATAGGATGCTGTTGATGTGCTTTAGAAGGAGGAGATTTGCTCTTTCGTGTTTTCTTTCACTGTAAACTTGCGTGACCACCATCTTGATGAATCAGAGGATAGCAGAAACGCTTAATGTGGTCCTTGAGAAAATCCATCTATTCCTACAGGATATCCACTTTTAAATACTGAGGCTGGAAAATAGGACAGTATGGTTCTATCAAGTATTTATTATATAAAAGTGACATATTTGGAAGACATAATTGACCTGTTACATGTGTAATCCGTGTAATGCCCTACTGTGAGTATAATGGGATTCTGTGAATATGGCATTATTTTTCAAGCTCAAGGTTTCTATCTAGAGTTTTTCTCCCAATCTCAATGGCATATGACACTCATAATACTTGTCTTCCATGGGTTGGCTGTGGCTCTGCTCCATGGGATCTTCATTCTGGGATCCAGCCTGAGGGAGCAGCCCTGAACTGGGACATGGTTGCCTCACGGCAGATGGAAGAGAGCAATGACAGAACCACAGGATGTAGCATAGCTACTTCCTTTCACATTCTATTGGCCGAGCCTGATTTCAGTGGGGTGGGAAATTGACACAGGGTGGGGCCGTGTAAGGATGGGCCAAATGGACAGTCAACATTTTGAACAAACCATACAATCACAGTGTAGGTGGAGGAGGTGGGGGAGAGAGAAAGCTTTCACCCATGTTAGACTTTCTATCTTGTGGGTGGGGCAGAATTTGATCCACAATGTTGCTGTATCTGTGAGGTTATGAGCGACTTTATAATGAATCTTTACTGAATAATTTTTCGGTGGATTTTTATAAGATGCCCGCCATTTTTATAGATGACTTGCTCTTCTAATCGAGACAGGTTTATCTGGTGTAAAAGGTACAGTTGAGAGGACTAGGTTTCTGAAGCAAGTCCTGATGTGTTCTGTGAAATTTATCATATCAGGGAAATTCTGAAACTCAGGCTTACCTCCCAAACATGTGGCAACGCTCCTTACCCTTAGGGTCCTAGGTTGCCACCATGGTCCTGACATGCCCAGGAGTATCTGGTAGGTGTTGTTTATGGTAAGGATTCAGGCTAAGTTTCCATGTGAGTATTACTTTTTAGATACTTAACTGTTTGCTAGAGGCGGTATGAACTTCTGTTTCTTACCTCCCTTGTGTGAGTTCCATGATAATGTAAACATTACGGATCATGTAACTCCCTAGAATCCTGTCTAACCTGAACCTTGGTCTCCTGACAATGACCCATCAGGTAGATTGCTTAGACTCAGGCTCCTTCCCACTGTATCCAGTGAGAAAACTGGAGAAGCCTGGCACCAGACCTCTCCTGTGTGACTTCCACAAAGGAATAGCCACCTGCTCTCACTGCCCTGAGCGTGCTAGGTGGTTTGGTGCTTGGGAGTGCATAAATAATCATCTCCACCGCCTATTTTTAGTAGCAGCAGATGCTGAGCTTTTTCATCCTGCTCTCGGGGTCAGCAGTGGGAAAGAGAAGAAAAAAATGAAAGCATTGTTTTGCACATGGCTGGACATCTGTGTTTCTGAATTGCCCTGTTGTGTGTATGATGCAACCGCTGGAGCTGTTTTGCTGAATATGAACTTTGTCCACTGACCGGAGTCTAAATTGGTTTTGGATCCCTCTGAAATCTAAATGGTCAGACCATATTTTTCTAATATTCAGTTGGATTGTGTCTTTGCTCTGAAGTGGAGCTGACTCTGTGTGTTCACATCGACAGCAGGGGTTGCTTCTCTCTTTTTCTGATGTGTGTGGCTTGTTTTCCCAAGACTGCCACTTACCTTGTCCGTTGTACCCATCCAGGGGAGCAGGCAGGCAGCTCCCTGTGGCTTCAAGGATCGTTTATGCTGGTGTTATTGTTAGGAAGCGGGCAGTTTGTTTTTCAGAAGCTAACCAGATGAAGCCCCAAGACCAGCTCACCTACTACACAAACTGGCAAAGATTTGAACTTGGGTTTCAGCCATCACAGTGCTCAGGTCTTTTATTTGGCGCCTCGGTCATTAAGGCTGTGGTCTCTGTTTGATGGCTCTGGTGTAGAGGTTCTCAACTTCACTGTGCATCAGAACCACCTGGGGAGCATTTGACATACACCCAGGCCAGGGTCCAGCTCCAGCAATTCTGAGTCAGCTGGTCTGGGGTGGGGCCTGGCATGTTGACTTTTATAAAGCTCCCCAGGTTCTTGTAATGTGCAGCCAGAGTTGAGGGCCTCTGTTTTGGGGTTTTGATAGTTTGATAAAACTATGTGACTCTGTATAGCTATCCATGTTACAAGGTGAGAGAATTTATGCATGAAGGAAAGAAATATATTTGGGTGGGGATGTTGATAGTTGGGGAGGATGGATTCTGTCTTTAATGATTATATGTGTAAAATAATGCCAGCCACCAGTTACTGAAAACTTATATTAGGCACTAGGATAATCTCCACATTGCCATATGAAATAAACACTATTATTAATTTCAATTTTACAGGTAAGGAAACTGAGGCTTACAGGCATCGTAATTTCACCACAGTCACACAGCTAATAAGTGGCAGAACCGAGACTTGAACTTGGTCTGTCTGACTCCAGAGCTCATCCTACTAATCACTCTTCTAAGATAACTATAAATAGAAGATGGGAGATGAAGGAATGAGATGTCAAAAAAGGACAATCCACAGAGTGACAGTAATCTGTATCTATATGTATTAGGAGATGGGATCATTCTACTTTCTGATAAAGGAAAAAGATATGTTTGGAAGTCTTTCTTTTTTCCCCCTTTAAAATCCCATAATTCTGTTAAAAAACAAAACAAAACAAAAAAAAACCTGTGAAAGTACAAGGCAGGTAACAGAACCCAAGGGCTTGAACACTGGCGTTGGAATTAGACAGTGGTTTCCGGGCTTAACTCACGCAAGTTCTCTGTGTTCCCTATTTGAGAAAAAGGAATGGTCTTCTTATATGAGCTGGAAGATGAGTGCATCCATGCAATCATTCTCTTGCTCAGGCTGGGCAATAGTTAAAGTGTAATATAAAAATCCTGATGTTTTTCATTTTGTCCCATGTATAGGAACAATATTTTTTTTGCAGGCTGGCGAATCTGGGTACTTACTTAAAAGCCTGCATGTCTTTTTTTTTTTTTTTTTTTTTTTTTTTACCGGGAGGTACCAGGGATCGAACCCTGGTCTTTCCATATGGTAGACGGACGCCGAACCTCTTGAGCCACATCCGTTTCCCATGCATGTCTTTTTAATTCCTGTTAAAAGGTCAGGATGGTGCCTGCACCTACTAATGGGTGGGACCCTAAAAGTTCAGTGGCCAGTTCCTGGTGGATATCTATCCCCATACATCTGAAGGAACATTGCAGATTGAGACATCCAATAAATATGCGTTAAATGAGGGAGTGAATGAATCTTGCATATAGGAACCGTAATAGCAATAGGACCCTACAAATTGCTGAGGACTCCTTGGGAGATGAGAGGGGGAGATCTTAGTCAATTGGCTGTGCTTAGTCAATTGGTATGGAGCCACATGGTCTGTAAGCCAACTCCTAGTTGCCTACCTGTAGGAACTTTTTGTATCCTAAGCAAGTCAAGTTATAGTAGGCCTTAAAAAAAAGTCTTATCCTCATCAGCCTCAGCCTTGATGAAAGGATATGGACTTTTTATTCAGTCTAAGTGGCATTCTTCATATCCTGAGCTAGAAAATGTTCAGAGTCCCCTGGACACACAAGGAGCAGGAGAGAAGCTGTTAGTAGGTGCTGGCACCATCCCTATCTTTTAACATATGATAGAGGAGAAGTCCAAGTTCCATGCATTCTTGCCATCTATCATCCTACAGGGACATTTGGATTAGACCCTGCTCCCTCTGTGGGTTCAGACTGCTGTCACTGGAATTATAAAAGGACATTTAGGCTCGTATTCCTGGGTCCTTAGCCAGACACCACAAGTATTTTTAGGGCTCTTGTCTCAAATTGGTGATTCCTGCTTGAAACTTTAACACATGCAGGCTGCACTGAAATGGCTTTGAAACTACTGTCTGGGTAGTGTAGGAGGGCTTGGATTAGTACTACAGCCTTTAAACAGGTTTTTTTATTTTTTTATTTTTTTTTTATTGCTAAATATCCAACAGGCTGAACAGAGGAAATTCAGTTCAAACCCTGGAGGGACCCCTGTTTAGTCATCTGTCTAGACAGACGAGTTCATATAATGGGCCTCTCTGTTTCTTTTGCTTTGTTACAACAGGCGGTGGGCTCTTCCTTTAAACTTTATAGAGATGTCAGCCCTTGGTGTTTTGATCACAACCTACTGTTGATAAGCCAGGAAAGTGACTCACTCATGAGCCAACAATGACTCTTGAATGTCTATGGTGTAGATGAAAGAAAATACCGACTTTGCATGAAGATGACCTGGGTAAAATCCTGACTGTGTGACATTGGGCAAGTCAGTACCCCTCACTCAACTTCATTTTTATCATCTCTAAAATGAGAATTAATTTTAGAAAAACTACTTTTTAATGGTACTTTAAAGAAAGAAATGACCTTACATGTAAAAAAAAAAATGCCTTGCACATGGTAGGGGCTGAAGAAAATGTCGTTTATTCAGTCATTTTAAGGTGCTCAGTGAAGCCTTTAACTTTTTTGTTTTCTCTTCTGAACTGAAAACATAGCAAAACCAGAAATTTAAGCCCATCTTTTTTTTTTTCTTCCTTAACATACATAAAATACAGGATTCCCATATATCTTGGTGTGGTACAATTGATGAAAGCACATTTTTATAATTGTAGTATTAACTGTAGTCCATGGTTTAACTTAGGGTTCACTGTGTTGTGCGATTCCATGGATTTTTTTATTTTATTTTATTTTAGTACCATATATACAGCTTAAAATTTCCCCCTTTTAACCACATTCATATGTATCTATAATTCAATGCAGTTAATTACGTTCACAATATTGTGCTACCATCACCACCATCCAATACCAAAACTTTTCCATCATCCCCGAATCGAAACTCTGTACATTTTAAGCCTCAACTCCCTATTCCCTACCCCATCCCATCCCCTGGTAACCTCTATGCTAGATTCTGATGCTGTGTTTGCTTATTCTAATTATTTCATATCTGTGAGATCATACAATATTTGTCCTTAGTGTCTGGCCTCTTTCACTCAGCATGATGTCTTCAATGTGCTTCCATGTTGCTGCGTGTATCAAAACTTCATTCTTTTTTTTAATGGCCGAATAATATTCCATCATGTGTATATATCACATTTTGTTGATACATTCATTGGTTGACAGACACTTGGGTTGCTTCCATCTTTTGGCAACTGAGAATAATACTGCTGTGAACATCAGTGTGCAAATATCTGCTCTAGTTCCTGCTTTCAATTCTTTTGGGTATATACCTAGAAATGGAATTGCTGGGTCATATGATAATTCTATAATTAGCTTTCTGAAGACCCGCCAAACTGTCTTTCACAGCAGCTGCACCATTTTGCTCTCCCACCAATAATGAATGAGTGTTCCTATTTCCTCACATCCTCTCCAACACTTGTAATTTTCTGGTTTTTTTTTTTTTTTTTAATTTAATAGTAGCCATTCTAGTGGGTGTGAAATGCTATCTCATTGTGATTTTGATTTGCATTTCCCTAATGGCTAATGATGTTGAGCATCTTTCCTTGTGCTTTTTGACCATTTGTTTATCTTCTTTGGAGATTGTCTATTCAAGTCCTTTGACCATTTTTAAAGCTGGATTGTTTGCCATTTTGTTGTTGAGTAGTAGTATTTCTTTATATATTCTGGATATTAAAACCTTATCATATATGTGGTTCCTAAATATTTTCTCCCATTGTGTAGGTTGCTGTTTTACTTTCATGATAAAGTCCTTTGATGCACAATAGTTTTTAATTTTGATGAGGTCCCATCAATCTATTTTTGTTGTTGTGTGCTTTTGGTGTAAAGTCTAAGAAATGATTGCCTAACACAAGGTTCTGAAGATGCTGCCCTGTGTTTTCTTCTAGGAGTTTTATAGTTTTGGATCTTATATTTAGGCCTTTGATCTATTTTGACTTGATTTTTGTATATGGTGTGAGGTAGGGGTCTACTTTCATTCTTTTGCTAATGGATATCCAATTTTCCCAGTACCATTTGTTGAAAAGACTGTTCTTTCCCAAATGAGTGGATTTGCCCCCATGTCAAAAATTGGTTGGCCATAAACAAGCCTATGTTTTTAAGATCTGATTGGTATATATTGAGTAAAATAAGAAGTATATATTTTTTAAGTCTAGGAGAAATAAAAAGTGGTACCAATTTCTATAAGAGGAAAATGATAATAGAGATATTATTTAAAAATTGGCAGGAGTGAATAAGGCAGAACAACTTTCTTTTTCTTATGTGGAAAATTGAAACTCTCTCAGAAGTTGCCCAGGACTATGTGTGTTAAAAACTTATTTCTACAAGTAAGGGGCACATCCACCATTTCACTTGCTTGTCATTTCACTTTAAGCCCTGCCTGGCTTGTCCCTGAAGACAATGATCTGGCAAATTTCATTTTATTCCGTTTATTTCAGCAAATATTTACTGAGCATATACTGTGTCAAAATACTGGACATATACTTGGTACCTGAATTACAGAGGAGGATAAAAAACGACAGAAGTAGGGATGAGTCCCTCCTGGAAGAGGCAGCCCAGACAGCCCAAAGGGGAGGCACTGAGATCAGACAACCTAGGTTTAAGTGGAAGTTCCATGATTTCTTGTTACATAACCTTGGGCAAATTCTCTCTCTAAGCCTTAGTGCCTTGTCCCCTATGTAAATGGTATAGTCCAGCAGGCACCTGACAGATGGTGTATTTCTAACAATTAGTAATATTGCTTTTTTAAATTGTTATTGTTGTTCTTATTCTTTTAATTATTATATTAACCCTGCTCTCAAACAGCTTAGAGCCTATTTGTAAAGCCAAACTTGAAAACTATCTTATACAAACCAGAATAAAAAGAAATGCTCAATGAGATTTACAAGTGCAATGGAAACATAGATAAAGGTGTGGCTAATGAAACCAGCTTTTAAGAGAAGCAGTCATGTGTGGGATAGCTCTGCCAACTTTTAAATGTCCTGCCAGACATTCAAACGCTGAATGAGTGCTTTGACATGTGGTGGGATATCAAGATAGGAGTTATGTTTTCTGAGATGCATCATCCCTGCCTATCATATGTCAGAACATGAGAAATTATTTTCATACACTCAGCTCATTTTTAAAAATACCATATTTCTCATTTTCTCCACTTTGACCATCTATCATTTATCTTGGCATGCTATCCCTAGTTAAGGTTATTTCTCTCTTTCTCTTATATCACATACAAATAAATCTGGCCTGTGATTACTAAAAAAAAAGAGAGAGAAGCAGTCCCTAGTATTCATAGAATAATGTATGTACCTGAGCAGTGGATAGCCACAACCTTAAAGTGAAAAAGGAAGTAGAACAATCAGCTTCTTCTTCAGCCATTAGGGAACAGAAGCAAATGGTATATATGTTGGTAGCAAAGCTTTTCACATTTCATAGTGCAGTTCATGACATTCTCATACATTGAGAATAGCCCAGTGCGCTACGTGGCTCAGATATGGTATGTCTGAGTCATGTCTCTCTCAATACAACTGCAATCAATAAAAAACCCAGTAAAATGTGGTTAACCACAAGGACATCCCTTCTCACCAACTCCACCCCCAAATCAGCACTGTGATTCATTTAGTTTGGTACTCCTCCCCCACCCCCCCAATATACTTCACATTGAGAAACACTTATGCCTCTTCAAGTACAAAGAACAGGAGTTCTTCTCTTATGCTTGTTTCCTGCCCCTATATTTTATGGCTTTTCCCTACCTCCCAACCCCCTGGAGGTCCCGCCCTGTGTGCCTGGTGGCTATGGTCTGGAGAACCTCTTTCCAATTTCATGGGTAAGCAGGAGAGATGCTTCCAAAGGATGCCGTCGGTGGTCCTGGAAGGCCATACTGAATAGAAATGTTTTCCTCTCTCTTATTACATCTTCTCTCTTTCTGTGTCCTTTTAAAAAAAAGAATCCTGAGAGGCCTCCCATTAGTCACCACCTCTTTAGTTTCAATTTATTTATGTATGTTTTAGGGTTTTGGTTTTTTTTTTCTTACACAGTAGGGATGTGAGGTAACAGCATGTTAGTTCTGAGTGCATAGGGAGGGAAGGAGAGGACAGGAGGGTCAGAGAAACAGAGGTATGGAAAAAAGATGAAGATATGGTTCACCTGCTTGCTGCTTGGGTCTGTGGCCATTACCCCCTGAGCAGCAGCTTCTTTCCAGACCAACAGAGCAGAGAAGGGTGTCTGCCTACAGATTCTAGTTGTAATCCCAGCCATCCTTGAAACTTTACCTTCTGTCACCCACAGGGGAAATCTGACTTCACTATTACCTTTAATTGTAAAAGCAGACTAAGCAAATGTGGTATATTTTCTTTATCCTTCTGCAAGTCATCCACGTTTTCTAGTTCCTCCCTAATGCTCAAATTCAGTTTCCATATTTTTTCTCAGGTTACCATTTGGGAGGAGGTTTTGTTTAAAAGTTTTGGGGTTAAATAACCAGAAGATAAGATGAAGCCTGTTCTAAAAAGTTATCCTTTTTCTGTTCTCATGCCTAAGAGAAGTTCAGTCTTGACGTCTGGATCAGTGAAGACCAAAGTTTAAGTCCACTGGCTGTGATATAATCTCATTTTATCATTTTTCTCTTTGTGCTTTTAGTTAATAGGGAAAGATGGGTCTAAATAAGTCTAATTGCATTCAACTTCTTTTGGTTATGTAAGGAACCAGTTACTCTTGGATAAGTACCTATATCTAGTTTGTTTTATTCACACTTGGTATTTTGTCAATAATAGTGACAATAATAACAATAATTGTAATAATATTTCTGTTATTACAATTATTGTAATAATTGTAAACTCTTCTGAGCACTTTAGAGATACCGATTCATTTAATTCTTGCATTAATGGTACTATTATTTTCTCCTTCTCACAGAGAAGGAAGGTAAGGCACAGAGAGAGACTAATTAACTTGCCCAAGATCAGTACCTATTACGTGGTAGAGTCAGGACACACACACATCATAGCTGCCCCATGTCATTGTTGCTCTCTCATATTAATTGAAAGATCAAGTCAATGACAAATCATGGGACACAAAAGCAACAGAATGGTATAATGGCTAAGGGTACAAATTCCCAGAACCAGAAATTGCCCAGGTCTGTATGTTTGGGAAAAGGCATTCCACTCAAGAAGTAGTTTCCATCAGGCCTAAAATATATAAACCATTGTACTATTATGGCGTGTTAGAGACCTCCCTACCCAACAAACACACAGTGCTCCTTAGGGTCTGAAACTGAAAAGAGCTATCAGCAGGCCAAGTTCTCTTTAGATGTTTTGTTTTTTTTTGTTTGTTTGTTTTTTTGTTTTTTTTTTTCACAAAAACGAACTCCTTTGATTAGCAAACAGTACAAATGTTTATAGAGTTGGAGGATTTTTAATATCTTTATTTGAATTGCACAAAGCAGCCAAATGTCGTTTGGCCCTGGGCTGCAGAGTATGTGTGTCTGGGTGCCAAGAAGTAACTGCACTCTGCCTGAGATGCCAAGCATTCCAGACCTGTTACCTGGTAAGTGTAATATTTACCAGATTTTTGCTTCATCAGGAGATGAAGAACAGAGTTGAACAGAGTGAGCTCAATGTTCAGAGGAATCCCTGAATGAGTAGGTAGCTGGAAAAGTGAATCAAGTTCTGACAGAAGCAGCCCTTTTGCTGTCAACTTGAAATACAGGGGGAAAAAAAAAAAAGAATAAGGGCTAATATGTTGGGGTAGTAATCATGTCCCAGACACCGTGCTAAATGCTTTGCTTTCATTATCCTATTTAATCCTCACAACTCTATGTGATAGATGCTGTTGTTGTCCCCATTATAAAGATGGGGAAAGAGCACCTTAGAGAGAGAAGTGAATTCCCCAAGGTCACATAGCTAGTTCTGTTCCAAGGTCTCGCTTTGCTTTTTACTTTTTGGTAAAACTGGTATAGACCAAGGATTGATAGTGGATAAAGCAGGGCCAGAATGAGACAAAGCACTCTCTGTATCTTCTGTTGGTTCCTATTTTCTCTAACCTGATCAACTTTCCTACAAGGTAAGTTTATTCACATTTTACAGATGAGGAAACTGAGGCTGAAAGAGGTGGAGAGATTTACTAAAGATCCTGCTTTTAAATGGTAGAAAGAGGAGTAGAATCTGAGTCGGCTGAATCCCAAAATCTTAAAACCCTGTGGTAAAACCCATCTTCCCATGGCCCCAGTGCCAGGATTACAAACAAAACAAAATCCAGAAAGTCTGGACAGGTACAGCTCCCTGTGATGTTTGTAAAAGAGAGGGGACTTGAAGCAGAGTTAGATAGTCTACACTGACCCTTGTATGTCAGTAAACTGGTAAATGAAATCATGTTATTAGGTGTGTGTGTGTGTGTGTGTGTGTGTGTGTGTACAGGCGAGGGCGTGCACGGTGGGGTGGCTGCAACAGTGGGGGATTATTTCCAAGTTGAAGAAATCAGCAGTTGTCAGAGAAGCACATGTGTAATGTCCCATGTTTTCCTTTCATCATCACCTCAGCTGCTGAGTAAATGTTGAAAAGATCCCCTCAGGATGGTGAAAGCTGGCTCTCGTTCTTTCCTACCCAGACTCCAGAGCTCTGACAGGCAAGGACCCTCAAACTCATCTTCAATCTTTTTTTTGAAGCATTTGTGTGAAGATTAAGCCAGCACATTGGAAACACCTTTAACATTTTATTTTATTTTATTTTTTTCACAGCGCTCAGGGCTGTCTTCCAGTGAAGGCTGGAAATATAAACAGGAGAGCCTTCTTGCCCTGGGGCCCTTACGAGAGCCCTCATTCAGCTACTAGTCCCTTTGCTTCTGGGGACTATGCTTTGGTTGAGTCTCACCCAAAAAGCAGTATTTTTAGCTGAAGGTGGAAAATTATAAAAGCAAAGGTGTGAAGTGAAGCCTTTGGTTAATTTTATCCATGGAAGAACAATCACCCCCAGGTGAAGAATGTGTGCTCCAAGATACATGTTCAGATGTGGGGACCGTGGATTAACCAAGGTGCTCGCCAATAGGAAACTGAGAGAAGAACTGCTTTTAAGCAATTGGTTGTATCTTCAAATTAAAGTAGGTTGTAAGGGTTTTTTTCCTCTGTGGAAAAAGTCAGATTTTTCTCTGCAGGCTTCAGAGCACCACTGTGTCCTGTTGGATATTTGGGCATAGAGGCTGAATCCAAAGAATGATTTTCCATCATTTGAAATCTTAAAGTAGAAGAGAGGTAACTTGCCAGTTTGGGGGTAAAGGAGTTGAGATTAGGAAAATGAGGACTTAAGTCAACAATGCCTGTACTGAACACAATCCTAATATCATCTTCAAATGCTACTCTAGTTTCCCTAGAAGTTCTAATTTTTAATGGGCATTCCTGCTCAAGTGCTGGCTTTAGAGAAATAGTGTATAGAACTATGAAGTGCTCTCTTTTGATCATCGATCTCAATTTTTGAAAATACATATTTGAGTGGATGGGAGGTTGTTACGTGATATAAGCCTACTGTAGTTACCTTCAGACAATTGAATAAAATCTAGGTGCTAATGAAAAATTTCAAGGAAGAATGAAAAGCCAAAAAAGAAAGGCAATTACCAACCGGAAGGAAAGAAAACTATGTGATAGAGCCTTAAACGTTCTGATGCGGCCCTTGGATATTACAGGAGAGCACAAGGACTGGATTTAGGACATAAGCAGGTTTAATTGCAAGACTATGAACACAAATGAATGCAGATTTAAACAGAATCTGTAAACTCCCATTTTCTCAATGTATAGCCCTCAGGCGACTTGCAAGTGATCTTTTGGGTGGTCCAGAATACAAGGCATGAAAACATGTGCTTTTTAAAAAAAAATTATAGTCTGCCACAAATATGAAACTATTTTAAGAAAAACTCAAGAAAATTCAATCAATAAAGAAATAAAAGAAATTCAATAATAAGGTGCTGATTTACCCTTCGAAGGTCCTTTTTCATTTTCTTTTTGATGGAAAAACAGGAAGCATGGGGGAAGAGGGTTTACTGACCTTCAGCACCATGTAGGCTGTTATTAGGCTTCACAGGCAAATGAGAATTCTTACTAGGAAGTGGGCATCCTTGGCATAAACCATTCATCCATTTAGCCATGATGTTTGGGAGTGTTTTACTGAAGGGCTTTAACAGGACCAGTGTCAGAGGATGTGCAAGATTTGATGATATGTCACATGAGTCAGGTTTCAGGGGTATAGAGGTTGCAACAAAATTAACCACAGGCTTACAAAGAACTTTCTATGAAAGACATTCACAGTAACAAACTTTACCTTTTGATTTCCTGACCTTAATAAAGGTAGAGAGTAAACACATAATGACAAATAAGAACCACATTCTGGAGCCCCCAAAGAATTGTGAAATGACACAAGAATGCTTTCCCCTCTGCTCCTTCCTTCCTTTTGACATTATGGAGTTTGCCACGTCAGGTTTTGTGGTGACTGTAACAGTTCTGTAGAAAACGGGATGTAAAGAAAATTTAGTTAAGGTTTATTTAACTAATGTTAAGGAATCCACAGATTTTTTTCCCTCCTCTTCCAGAACATCTTGATTCATAAAAAAAAAAAAAAAAAAAAAAAGAAAAAATGAATAAAGGAATTAAATAGCATAAGTATTTTGAATGAATTAGGTATGTGTCTTATTTTTAAACAATTGTGTTTTTGTTTTTGTTTTTTTTTAAGATTTTATTTATTTATTTATTTATCCCCCCTTGCTGCTTGTGCTTGCTGAGTCAGCTAACCACGCCACACGGGCGGGCCTGCCCCCACCAGGAGGCCCCAGGAACCGAACCCGGGGCCTCCCATATGGTAAACGGGAGCCCTACTGATTGAGCCACAGCCGCTTCCCGACAATTGTGTTTTGTCATTCATTATTTTATAAGATTAGAAGTTCTAATCATTTTCATGTAGATAATTAAAATAGTTGTGAATATTGGAATCGAATTAGAATAACTTGGGAAATCCTTTTTATGGCTGAATTATATTCCTTTGTATGTGTATACCACATTGGGTGGTATAATTTTCTATATTATATATTTTTTTAATTTGAGAAGTTGTAGGTTTACAGAAAAAAGAGGCAGAAAATAGAGTTCCCATATATGCCACCTCATACACAGAGTATTTCTCTATTATTAACACTTTGCATTAGTGTGGTACCTTTGTTACAATTGATGAAAGAGCATTATTAGATTTATACTATGAAGTATAGTCCAGAGTTTACATTAGAATTCACTGTGTTATACAGTCAGATGTGTTTTTTTTTTTTTTTTTATTCTAGTAACAGATTCGCAGCCTAAAATTTCCCTCTTTTAACCACATTCAAATATATAATTCAGTGTTAATTGCATTCACAATGTTGTGCTACATCACCACCATCCATTACCAAAACATTTCCATCGCCCCAAACAGAAATTCTGTACCAATTAAGCATTAACTCCCCATTTCCTATCCCTATCCCAGGCCCTGGTAGCTTATATTCTAGATCCTGGCTCTATCAGTTTGCTGACTCTAATTATTTCAAATCAGTGAAATCATACAATATTTTTTCTTCTGTGTCTGGCTTATTTCACTGAACATGATGTCTTCAAGATTCATCCGTGTTGTCGCATTTATGAGACTTCATTCCTTATTATGGCTGAATTATATTCCATTGCATGTGTATACCACATTTTGTTTATCCATTCATCTGTTGATGGGAACTTGGGTTGCTTCCATCCTTTGACAATTGTGAATAATGCCATTATGAATACCAGTGTGCAAACATCTATTTGAGCCCTTGCTTTCAATTCTTTTCAATTTTTGGGGGGTATATACCTTGAAATGGCATTGCTGGGTCATATGATAATTCTTTATGAGGAGTTGCCAAACTGTTTTCCACAGCAGTGGCACCATTTTACATTCCCACCAACAATAAACAAGTATACCTCTCTCTCCACATCTACTCCAATGCTTGTTACATGCCATTAAAAATTTTTTTTAGCCATTCTCATGAATATGAAATGGTATCTCATGTGGTTTTGATTTGCATTTCCCAAATGGCAAATGATGGCTAGCATATTTTCATGTGGTTTTTGGCCATTTGTATTTCTTCTTTGAAGAAATATCAATTCAAGTCTCTTGTCCATTTTTTAATTAGGTTGTGTGTCTTTTTGTTGTTGATCTGTAGGATTTCTTTTTATATTCTGGACCCTTAATCAGATATGTGGTTTCCAAATATATTTTCTCATTCTGTAGGTTGTTTTTTCACTTTCTTGTTGAAGTTCTTTGATGAACAAAAAATTTTAATTTTCATGAAGTCCCATTTATATATATTTTTCTTTTATTGCTTGTGCTTTTGATGTAAAGTCTAAGACACCATGCCTAACTCAAGGTCCTGAAGATGCTTTCCTATGTTTTCTTCTAGGACTTTTATATTTTTGGTTCTTATATTCAGGTCATTGATCCATTCTGAGGTACTTTTTGTATGTGATGTGAGGTAAGGATCCACCTTTATTCTTTTGCATATGAATATCCAGTTTTCCCAGCACCATTTGTTGAAGAGACTATTCTTTTCCCAATGAGTGGACTTTGCTCCTTTGTCAAAAATCAATTGGCCATTGGGGAGCAGAGGTGGCTCAAGCGGTTAAATGCCTGCTTCCTACTTGGGAAGTCCCTGGTTTGGTTCCCGGTGCCTCCGAGGAACAGAAAAGCAAACAACAAACCAACAGGTGAGGGAACCAACTCAGGGGAGCCTGTGTGGCCCACTGGTTGAGCGCCAGCTTCCCACAAAGTAGGTCCCAGTACCTCAAAAAAAAAACAAAAACAAAAAAAAAAACAAATTCGGCCATTGATGTGAGGGGTTATTTCTAAACTATCAGTTTGATTCCATTGGTCTATATGTTTGTCTTTGTGCTAGTTCCAAGCTGTTTTGTTTACTGTAGTTTTGTAATAAGGTTTAAAGTAGGTGATTGTGAGTCTTCCAAATTTGTTCTTCCTTTTCAAGGTGGTTTTGGCTATTCGTTTTTACTCTTACCCTTTCATATAAATTTGATGATTGGAGTTTCCATTTCTGCAGAAAAGGCTTTTGGAATTTTGATTGGGGTTTCATCGAATCTGTGTTGGGTAGAATTGACTTCTTACCAATATTTAGTTTTCTAACCCATGAACACAGAATGTCCTTCCATTTATTTAGGTCTTCCTTGATTTCTTTTAGCAATGTTTTATAGTTTTCTGTGCATAAGTTCTTTAAATCCTTGGTTAAATTTATTCCTAGGTATTTGATCCTTTTATTTGATATTGTAAATGGAACTTTTTTCTTGCTTTCCTCTTGAGATTGTTCATTGCTATTGCATAGAAACACTACTGATTTTTGCATGTTGATCTTATGCCTTGCCACTTCCCTGAATTTGCTTATTAGCTCTAGTAAGTTTGTTGTAGATTGTTCCAGATATTTATAATGAATCATGTCATCTGCAAATAGGTCAAGTTTTACTTCTTCCTTTCCAATTTGGATGTCTTTTATTTTTCTTCCCTAATTGCTCTGGCTAGAGCTCCCAGTATAACATTGAATAACAGTGGTGACAGAGGCCATACTTATCTTGTTCCTGATCTTAGAGAGAAAGCTTTCAGTCTTTCACCATTAACTATGATATGAGTCGTGGGTTTTTCATATATGTCCTTTATCATGTTGAGGAAGTTTCCTTCTATTCCTACTTTTCTAAGTGTTTTTTAAGGAAAGGGTGCTCGATTTTGTCATGCCTTTTCTACATCAATTGAGATGATCATGTGGTTTTTCCTTTGCTCTATTAATGTGGGATATTAGATTAATTAATTTGAAGCACCCTTGCATACCTAGGATAAATCCTGCTTGATCATGGTGTATAATTCTTTCAGTGTGCTGTTGAATTAGGTTTGCTAGCATTTTGTTGAGGATTTTTGCATCTATATTCATAAGGGACATTGGCCTATAAATTTCTTTTCTTGTGGTTTATCTGGCTTTGGTATTTGGGTGATGGTGGCCTCATAGAATCAGCTAAGAAGTATTCTCTCCCTTTCAATGTTTTGGAAGAGTTTGAGAAGAACTGGTATTAATTCTTCTTGGACTGTTTTGTAAAATTCACCAGTGAGCCATGTGTTCTGGACTGTTCTTTATTGGAAGGATTTTAATGACTGATTCAATCTCTTGTTATTGGTCTGTTGAGATCAGTTTTTTCCTTGAGTCAATATATGCAGTTTGTGTGTTTCTAGGAAGTTGTCCATTTCATCTAGGTTGTCTAATTTGTTGACATATTTGTTCGTACTATCCTCTTATAATCCTTTTTCTTTCTGTGGGGTCAGTAATATCCTAGACGGTGGCATTTTAAAGGTCACTTAGTACTGTCATCTTTCCTTCAATCCAGTCATGATGCTCTGGCTACTTCCTGGGAAGTCACTAACTCTTGTTGTGGGTAGCTCTATTAGAATGCTTTTCATTGCTCTGAACTTGGGCTGATCTCCTGGTACTTTCCACCCCATTGGTACTAAAGAACAAACCTTTACTGGGAGGGAGGAGACATGGAGAAGGAGAGAGTATGGATCAGATAGAATTGGTTTGCAATTTCCAGCTACTTCATTCTAGCTAGATGCTGTTGCACAAGTGCTCTCCCTACTCTAAACCTCAGTCTCTTTGTTTATACTATCAATGAGGTAGTATTTATATGAGATAGGTAAATGTCACTAAGGTTAAAAATGAGGTTGGGTTTTATAAGAAGGCACTTTGTAAATTTTATGTGAATATGAATGTCATTAATAATAAAATTACTGGAAGTCTTTTACACCTGCTTTGTATGAGAGTATCCAATAGGTCAACAAATCTAAATCCAAGAGTGGTTTTCCAGAGCATGCCTTACTTAATCAGCCTCAACCTGTTCATGGTATTTCTGATACATCTTGTTATAAGCTGTGAAACAGAGGTACCCAAAGGGTGCCCTGGTTTGTCTGATTCTGTAAAGCTGAAAAAGGGATGATTCTCAACCACAAGGTTTCGGACACTGCTGCAGTCCTGAGATACTTTTTCTTTATTCCTGGTTAGGAGATCTTATTGGCCCTCAGACTCTGAAAGTAAGTGTAGCCTTTCACCTTTTGCTCCCAGGTGTCTATTAATAATACAAGCTTACATTTATTGAGTACTTACTATGTGCTAGTCATATTCATTTCCTTATTGAATCCTTATAGCAATGCTCGGAGGTAAGTGTAGTTCCACATTTTAAAGACACAGAAATGAGTCTGAGTCCCGGGTGTCACATCACCTAATATCCTAATATCTATTAGGATAAACACCTAAAGAGGTTACTATGATAAAGTATTGTTGGGGCACAAAGAAGGGAATAATTAATCCTGCTCTGGAAGGGCTGGAAATACTTCTGAAAAAAGGAAACAGTAATATTGGACTTTAAAGGATGGATCGAATTTTACTAAATGTGAAGACTTTCAAGGTGTAAAAGACTACAATTACATGAGCCTCAGTGGTAGTTAGTGCTTGCCAGGTTTGTAGACTGGAAATAAGATGGTGCGGCTTGAGTGTGGGCAGTCCAGTGTGGTGGGGAGGGAGATGGCAGATTGCACAAAGCTGGAAGGGTGAGTCGGGCTCACAGGAGAAAGCAAGGCATGAAATGGAGTGGTCTCTTGAAATTTGTCAAGATTTTTCACTGGTTAGAAGTTAAAAGAAAGGAAAGGGCTTGCTTAGTACAATAATATTGATGTCATTAGAAAAGCATGTCAAGCTACATCAGGGTTGGTGCCTTCTAATCTTAAACCCTTGTAGCCTCAACAGTAGGCAGTGTCTTGCTTAGCTCTAGTTTAAGCCCATGATTATTTTAGACACAAGGGAACTGAGGCCTGGGAAGGTTGATGAGACCCTCTTGTGAGTTCTACAGATAAACCGTGTGGATGTAGTCTCTTCATGCTTACTTCTGAAAATCACCTCTCATGCTGCATACTTTAAATCTCTTCATAGCCCTGAGTGGCCACTGTTGAAGTCCCCTTCCCATGTGACCTTTTAATGTCCCTTTTCCCACAGTAGACTTATGAGAAAAGGTAATCTGATTGAAGGCTTGGGGGAGATGATTGGCTGTTTTGACTCTCCCTCTATATTATAAAATGCTTTTAGGATTCTAGGATCCTTCTCTGAGATATTTTTAAATGTCGAACATTCACGTCTCTCTCTGCTTGGGTGATCCTTCCTCTTGCAGTCTGGAAGCCCCACAGAGAGCAAGTCCATGCATCTTCCTATGTCTTCCAGAACAGAAGCTGTAGTTTGAGGACCCCATGTACCCACAGAGGAATGGATGTGGGATTACACATAGTGCTTAATTGTAGTAGAACTACGGAGAAGGCACATTTGCCTTTTAGAGCCCCCATCCCCACCTTGGGTGGCTTCCTTCTTATAATAAAACCTCTGAATTTAAATCAGTGCCTCTGAATCATGGTTTCTGCCACAGTAAAATGGGGATAATACTACCTGGTTTACAAGGTTATTAGGATAAGATGAAAAGAATGCATGTGAAAGTGATTTGAGAAACAAAGTCCTACAAAGACTATTCATCATCATCATGGAAGGAAAAGATTCACCTCTTTTTGCTTTGTGTTATTAACTGAGCACCTGTTATGTGCTGAGAGCCTGTCCTGGATCTGGAGCTGCGACACAGGGTGAGAAGAGGACAGATTCAGCCCCTGAGCTCATGAAACTTATGAAGACCCCTCCCCTAGTGTAGAGCCCCTGCTCCCAGTAGGGTGGTCCCATGAGCCATTCTGGCCAGGAGCGTCTAAGAGGGAGCTCATCGAAGAGGTGAATGATGTGTTCAGATCTCTCCCTTGCCTGCAGTGACTTCCAATCCAGTACTATGGAAAACAGCCTATGACTTGCTCTCTGCCACTCAAAAGGAATTGAGAGGAGTTACCATGTTTCCCTGGTCAAAATTTCTCTGACCAGTAAGTGTACTCAGGACAATAGCATATCCATGTTCTGATATACAGTATATATGGATGCTAATCAACTACTGGATAAATATATATATTTATCAATAACCTCTCATTCCCTTGCAGATATAAAAGCTAAATTAATTTAGTCATACAAGATTATGGAACTAGCTATTTACTCACTTCTCTGATGCAAGGAAATATTTCAGACATATCTAGCCTTTAAAAATAGTCCAATGAAACCTATGTAATATGGCAAGAAATGGAGGTCTTCTGTGCCATGATGCACATACTCTGACATGGTTGAAGTTATTCTACTAAAGTACACTTGCACCCGGGTAGATAAGCCCCATACCAAGTGTTCACTGAAGTTCATGTAGGTGAGCCCCATGCTGGCTTTGTGTAAATTTTCTGCCTTAAGTTTGCTATTTTTTTTTATTCTGGTTAATTATGTATATATGTATACTCAAGAATGGTGTTCTGGGATTCTGTTTGCTCCCACCCTAACACATTCATGTAGCAATGGCTTTATTCAAAGAACTCTTCAAAAACTCTGTAAATGCTTTTTCATAAGCACGGGAGAGCCATGGACTTGGAACTAAATTTGTCCCATCCTGCCTGTGAGAAAAGAGCAGGAAAGCTTCAGAAACCACCTAAGGTTTTAGGGTGTGTTTTTGTTGTTGTTGTTGTTTTTAGTTTCTTTTTCTCAGTTTTTTAATTTTTTTTTTATTTTTAAAGTAGCTTTAGATTACATAAATGCTACTTAAAAAAATATAAGGGATTCCCATATACTCCACTCCTTCCCCCTCCCACACTTTCCCACATTAACAACATCCTTCATTAGTGTGGTACATTTGTTACAATTGATGAACACATGTTGAAGCATTGCTACTAACCATGGACTATAGTTTACATTATAGCTTACACTCCGTCCCACGCAATTTTGTAAGTTATGACAAAATATACAATGGCCTGTATCCATCATTGCAGTGTCATGCAGGACAAATCCAGTGTCCCGAAAATGCCCCCATATTACACCTATTCTTGACCCCTGTCAGAAAGACTTCTGAAGGCTTCTAAAGAAGATAGAGAGCTATAAAACAGAGTCCAAGCTTCCTCAAAGGGAGGAAACTCTCACTTTCTCTTAAGAATTCTGCTTCCATTCTCAAACCTACAGTTCCTTCCACCTTTGCTGAGGTATTGAAGAAACTGGGACTGGTTGGATTAACTCTTTGGATGCCTGGCTGTATTAGTCAGGGTTTCTAGGGAAACAGAACCGACAGGAGATATCTGTCAATATTATGAGATTTTATAAAATTATCTCATGCTACTGAGGGGGTATGCAAATCCAGATTCCATAGGGCAGGCTGCAAGCCAGGAATTCTGATGAAGGACCTTGATGAATTCCCCAGGACAGGCTGGCTGGCTGAAGTAGAGATGGGAATTCTCTCTTCAGACTGCTGAAATCAATACTTCTCCTTTCAAGGCCTTCAATTGATTGGATGAAACATCTGTCATTGTTGAAGATATTCTCCTCAGTTGTTTGGAGATTTAATCAGCTATAGATGCAATCAACTTACTAATGATTTAAGTCCATGAAATGTCCTCACAGTAGCAATTAGGCCAGTGCTTGTTTGACCAAACAAGCAGGCACCGTTACCTGGCCAAGATGACAGGTGCACCTCATCATCACACTGGCTTTTATTGTTCAGTCAGTTTTCTCTTTGGCATCCCTAAGAGCAGATTAAAATTTGGACTCTTTATCGCCTCTATTCACAAAAATAATGATATTGAACCTAAAATGTTGGGCCTGCTCTCAGCTAGTTCAGCTAAATAAAAATAGCATGTGCAAACATTTAGAAGCACTTAACCATGGTCAAGTTCTGCAGTGGGGAGTCTCACTTTAAAGACTGTCTTTTCTCCTCTCATAAATGGCAGCCCAATTTTGAAGAACAGAAAGCTGCCTAGCATCCATATGAACATGATTTCTTAAAACAAGCATAACACCTGTGGCTCCATTCCAGAATTTGTTCATGCCACAGTTCCTCTGGATTCCTATAATTCCTGTACATTCCCATATCTTAATTGCCTATGGCTCTGTTGCCAATACAAACAGGATGAGAGAAGGGTGTATAATCTTAATGGATACATTTACTAACCCTAAGAAAGCACCATCCTTTAAAACTCTAATATTCTTGGTAAGGCACTAAATGACTGTCTATTGAAATGCTAATAAAGGTATCTGATAACTCAAATTCCTTCCAAGCAATTCTTTTTTTTTTTTTTTTTTTTGAATTCTTAAAATATATATATAAAATTTTAATGAACAGGCTTAGGAAGATTTAAACTTATATGGTACTGTATAGTGTTGCAAAATCTTTTTATGTGTTTTATCTCATTCTGTCACACCAATAACATGTGAAAGCAGCAGAATAGGACATGGATTCTCAAAAAGGAAGACTTTGTCATACTTCTCATACTCGCTGGTATGGTCCAGGTATAGATTCACCAAATATATTCTCTTCTCTGTACTCTGGAAAATGTTATTCACTCTCTGACTTCCAAGCAATTCTTATTCCTTACCTGCTTTGTGTTCTAGATACAGGGCTAGTATTCAGCATAAAGAAAAATTCTTTTAGCTTTTCAAGGAAGTATATTTGGAAGCAAATCCCTCAGAGTGTTGGTTAACAGATGACAGGTATTCTGGGGGTAGGGTGAGGGTTCCAGAACCTTTCTCAGCCCTGCCTTGTTGGCCAATTTTCTTGATGGTTCTCAGTAGGACAGAGTTGGCTTGATGATCCACCTTGAAGATGTGCTGCTGGGAAAAGCAGAAGCCTCTTGGTGGATGCGATGTGTGACTGCACAGCCCCAGGGGCCCCATTCCTATGGGCTTGGTTGTGCCTCCGAGTCCTGTAACAGAGTGGCCATTGCCTAGTATAGTGAAAGCATCTCTGCAGCTAGAAGTTCTAGTGTGGATTTAGCCCGGTTTCCACCTTAACAAATCTTAGAAACTTTTTCTCCTATCTTTGAATTTAGGGATTGAATTAAAATGGACACCAGGAATCCTTCTGATTTTTTAAGATTGTCCCCTGCAATGCCATTTAACAAGTGAATGTACAAGATTACCAAATCAGACTTCAAATCCATATTAACATATTCCAAAGCATCTCAAATTAAATAAGTACACATCAACATGTGTACTGGTACATTGTGAAACTTACACAAAAAAAAACCTCAGGATGATGAGATATGTGAAATAGTTTGTGTGGAAAAGACCTAAGGCTTATAATTAATTATGCATTCAAGAACTCAAAGAAAATATGATGTAGGTGCAAAGATTAAAAAGGAAGGAAGGGAAGAAGGAAAAATAATCCACTGTTGGGATGCATTAATAAAAGTGCAAGTTCCACAATAAGGAAGGTGATAGTTCTACTCTATTCTGCTTCAGGAATTATGCTCAGATTTAGGAGCAATATTTTAAGTCTGGAGCAAATCTAGAGGAGAAAAACCAGAAAAAGTGAAGGACTTTCATGAAAAACAATGAAAGAAAGCAGGGGATGTTTGCTTAGAGAGAAGAGGGAACATGAGAACTGACTTCAGAATTTCTAAGGACGGTCAAGTGTGGCAGAGCTAGACTTGTTGGGTAGACATTGTAGGTAAGCAGATCTCAGCCCCAGGCAGAGAAGAACTCTTGTACAGTTGGAGCTGTCAGAGGCAGGAGTGGACCATCCACCTGTGCTCCAGTTCACTGTCCAGTTGCCTGTTCCATTCTGGGAGAGACTCAAGAGCCACTAATGGATTGTAGAGAACAACTGCAGTGAGAGGAGTTAGAACCCAGCCACACTGAGAGAGAGCCCCTAATAGGCATCGGACTATCATCCCTTTGTGGGCTTTGTTTTAACTGCAATGACTTTACCCTTCGGGAAGACTG
The DNA here is from genome assembly GCA_026826555.1 of Tolypeutes matacus. Taxonomy (NCBI): domain Eukaryota; kingdom Metazoa; phylum Chordata; class Mammalia; order Cingulata; family Chlamyphoridae; genus Tolypeutes; species Tolypeutes matacus. Next base: position 2,211,312 of record JAKSZT010054262.1, on the reverse strand, counting down.
AACTGAACGTTGGCTGTATTGACTTTCCTTCCCTCAAACTGGATAATCCAAACCATCTCTTCCTCTTCATATTTACTCACACCCAAACTGTGAACCTAATACGTTAATAATAGCCCATACCACTTGGTTAAGATGCTAAACTGCTTGCAGTCCTACCAGGACGTGCCTTGCTACTTATTAGCTTAGCTTTAGGGCAAAACAGCAAATCAGTACAGGGCCTCAAAGTAATTAGGTCATTGCCTTACAAGGAAAGTAAGCCAAAAGCAAGAAAATACAAAGAAAAGCTTATAGAGTAAGATGTGCGTTGGCCATTATATGCATCACTGCTATAATTCTGGAAAGATTAGAGGAAGATTTGCAGGCTTGTAAGGAGCCACTGCACCCATTAAGCATATCAGAAATCCACATCAATCATTGCAGAGCTGCAGGGAAAGTGCAGTCGTCTGCAAAGGTGAATGTTGGAGTTTGCTTGTTTGGGGATAAGAAGGTTTTCTTTGTAGAGATGAACAAGAATGCCCAAAGCTGTGCATTTAATCCTTATTTTGCCAATGTTTGGAGCAATTCTGGAAAGATTACAATCCCTGGTTTCTTGGTCTATAATAAGGGATAAAAATAAAATGTGCTTCTAATCTATTGAGTTTAAGGATGATACTCCAAGTTTCCAAATTTAATTCATTAATGGAATAACACATATAGCCCTCCTTCTATTGCCATTGTATAAAGACATTGCTTAATTTCAGAATCATTGTCTGGATAACTGTGTTGTAGGGTCGGGCCATTGGCCTCTGTAAGCTCTGTCAGTGGATGAAAAAGATGATAGTTTTATCCTGGGATATCATAGAGAATAAAAGCAGGGATTGAAGAGGAGTAAGAAAAAAGGGAAAGAAAATGGAACAAGGGCCCAAAGGAAGGTTAAAGGGCTGGGGAGAGAGGAGGGAGAGAGAAAAAGAAAAAAAAAACAAAAAAATAGAGGAGCTTTATGCACTCTAAAGGATGAGGATATGGCAGAATAGAGCTACTCCACTGGACTCTTCCAACCGCGTGAGGCCAGCCTACAACTGAATGGCGATTCGAAAGGGTCCAGGGGCCTTTTCCCAAACTCATTGCCTCTGAGACTCCTCTAAGTTAGCCATCGCCCTCTTAACTGCAACAGACTACTCACCCCTTTCAGCACCCGAAGCTTTTACTTGCTAAAATACAGCATTCCCTATACAAATTGCCTGCACAGTCCTGAGTTTGATAAGAAACTTAGAGGAATTGAAGTGAAATAAATTGTCTCCATTTAGGGAGGATTTTATGGGGGTGATGAAAACTTTGGCATAGAAACCCTCTGTCTAACACGGTTCAAGAAAACCAACCACAATGGGCCAGTGCCACTGTTATTTTCCCTTTTTTGCACCGTGTAAGAAGGGACCCAAACACTTATGCGGAGAGTACGCTCAATCTCAACTAACAGTGAGGTGAAGGCCAAGCCCCATAAGCTGATGCGGACACAATTAAACTGATTGCCAGCAGCATGTCAAGTTTGACACAGTCCCCCTCTTGGAGACTCCCACTTGAGATCACAGATGGGCTGGTGCTGTATTACATTAACTAGGAACCATGGCCGGAGAGAAAAACAGAAACCACTGCTGATGTGCTGTTTATTTCTCAGTCATTTTGTGTTAAATTGCTGTGACTTGAATGTCAGCCGTGTTTGGGATGTGGTAGTGAAATAAAATCCATGCCCCATATGCCAAGACAAATTTCAGAAAACCCCAAAACACAATTGTCTTGGTTTCACGCTGGCTGTGGCTGTGCACACACAAATATAAGCTAGCTTTGTGCCCTCCAGCCATTCGGTGGGTTGCTCTTCTTGCCACACTCTGGGGGATGGCTAATGAACCCCAAACTACTTCCTTCAAAACTGGGAATGTCAGGCACGAGGGGTCACTATACCCATTAAGCAGGTCAAAAGTCCACACCAATTGATGCCAAGCTTCAGGTAAAGTGCAGTCATTTCTGGGAAGGGGAATGTCAGTTTGTTCCAAACATTCCAGGAGCTTGGGAATAAGAGCCAGAGGATGCTCCTAGGGATTGGAGAACTAGGCACCTGGAAGATTCTGGGCAGTACTGCTATTAGAAAAGTGCCCTTATCTCAGGGTGCTTTCACACAGTTCGAACCCCCAGATCTCCATGGTGTCGGCATAATTATTAGACCTCGAATTGCAGTTTCTCAAGCTTTATTGCAGTAGCAAACTGGTCTCTAGTTGAGTAGGAAGGGTCTCTTCATTGCCACAATGCCTGTACACAGCTATTTGTGCCGTGGGTGGTATCCATTCATGCCTTGGCCTCAGGAGGCTTCTGGTAGCAGAAGGCAGGCTATTGGCATGAGAAGCCATGGGCTTTGGATTTGAAGATGGGCCTCGCCTTGACTTAAGCCAAAAATTATTTCTACTTTCCTCTATCTTAATTTCTTTATCTGTGAAATGGGAATTAAAAACACCTTAGCAGAAATGAAGTATGTGAGGCTATTATAAAATCGGGAGGGGGTCATGAAGCAGAAAATTCTGGGTCTGCAGGGAGATCAGGCCATTCTTTTCAGGGTAGAGATGGTGAGATGGACATACTGGACTCATTTCTGGCTGGTTCACAACACCGAGGAACAGAAAGGCCCACGTAGCCAAGTTTCATGTGATTAGGCAGAAATTCTCAAATTGTTGAGTACAAAAGAATCACCTGGGATTCACCCAGTAGGTCTGGGATGGAGTCCCGTAACAATTATAATTAATACGATTCTGGTGATTCTGATACAGGTAGTGAGTGAACAATCATCTAATATATAATCCCTAGTGGGATTTATGGGAGAAAAACAATTTGGAGGTTCCATCCAAGGAGAGCTTTGAAACAAGAGTCATGTAATGGTGGAGCTGGAAGGGCATGGAGAGGCCATCCAGCTCGACCTGCCACCAGATTCTGGAAACTCCCTGCATCTCACTATTACAGGAATTTTTCTAGAGAGGTGGGAGCTTGCAGCCTTGAAAGGCAGTACATTTTTTTTTTAACTCTTCTAAATAATTAGAAAATTCTTTATACATTTGAGCCAAAATACCCCTGGCTCTACAGAGAGTAAGAACTTTCCATTTGGAAGCCCTTGAAATCCTTGAGGGATTTGACATCTCCTAAGTCTTCCCTTCTCTAGGCCAAGCATTACCAGTTCCTTTTATAGAGGGAATCTCAATCCTGGCAGTACAGTAGAATTGCCTGAGGATCCTGAAAGATTCCGTCTCAGTCCGATTAAACATACTCTTGGGGGCTCTGACCCAGCACCATTATTTTGAAAGCTCCCCAGTTGGTTGAAATGTGCAGCCAAGGCCGAGAACTAGTGTAAATCAGAGGAATTCCCTTATATGAGCATCATAGGTCTTGTGTTTGCTATAATTTCTTCTTTTCTGTTGACTTTTTCCCTTATATATAATGACTGTATTTAGGTGTGCCTCTTTTTTTTTTTTTTTCCTGCCTTTCTTTGTGGAGTTTGTTCCTTTCATCCTTTATTTCAGTGGTTCTCAAATTTTAGGGTACATAAGAATCACCCAGGGAGTGGGCTAAAATGTAGATGCCTAGGCCCCACCCTAGTCCCACTCTCTGAGAAACACTGATATATAAGACCCACCCATCCACCCTAATAAGGAGGGACAATGAGTGCAACTTTTCCCCTGGAAGGAAACTAGCTAACATTTAAAATTCAGGTAACCACTGAGTGCCTTGGAGAAGAAGACAAACAAAATCTCCAGGCCACTAACAGTTCCTCAATATCCACACCTTCCACATTTCAGTCTGAACTACTGTCCTTTCTGGCTTATCCCAGAAACTCCTCCAGGAGGTAGAGACCAGTGGCTGGTTTCCCACTGGATTCTGGTCAGTGCTGGCTCCAAGAACGCTGCCTTTATTTTTTATTTTTTTTTAGGAGGTACCGGGGATTGAACCCAGGACCTTGTACATGGGAATTAGGTGCTCAACCACTGGAGCTACACCCGCTCCCCAAGATGGATGCCCTTGACTCTGAGGTCTTTTTCTTCTTATCCTCTGGGCCTCTTCTAATCTGCTTGTTATTAGTAACTAGTACTAGTTTCACTGATTGGGAGTCAATCTAGTATTCTTTCTACACACTGGTTCTCAAACTTTGGTCGAACATCAGACTCCCCTGGGTAATATGCATTTACCATATGTTCCCGGTGAGATAGCTGCAGTGGGCAGGGGATCATACTTGGAGAAACACTGTGTTAACAAATACATTAAATGCCCATAGATTCTTTTTATTTTTCATTTAAAAGAAAGTTTTATTGAAGTATATCATTCTTACATGAACATATATAAACAATAAGTATATAGTAAAATTTGTGAACTGACAAAACTAACATGCATATCATCATACAAGGCTCCCATGCATCACCTCACCACCAACCCCTTGCGTTGTTGTGAAACATTTGTTACAATCTATGAAAGAGCAACGTCAGAATATTACTACTAACTATAGCTAGTATCTTACATTTTGTGTATTCCTCCCAGCCCACCCAATTATTAACACCCTGTATTAGCATTATATATTTGTTATCATTCATGCGTGAACATTCTCATTTTTGCCTTGTTAACCACAGGCCATCTTCCACCACAGGATTCCCTGTGTTATACAGTCCCATAGTTTGTACAGTCCATTCAAATTGTGCCCATAGATTCTTGACCCAAACATTCCATCGTCTGTCACACACTGTTTTCTGCCAATTTTGCGTTGTAACCAGTGTAACAGGGAGTAAGCAATAGGTACACTACCTGGTAGAGGAGTGAGATATTGCCCTACCTGAGGAATGAGGTCTGGACTAGATAATGCTTGGGGTTTTTCTTTAAGTCCCCAAATCTATATTCTGTGTCAGAGCTCATTACATATTGGTGATGTTATAAAGCCTTTCTTTAGTTTCTCTTTTTTCACTATTTTTTTGGTAAAGGGTCTGAATGTGAGCATCGCAGCAGGAGGTGGAATGGCTTGATACAGAGGTGTTTTGTGGGAAGGTGCAGTTTTCTTGTTACCCTTTCTGATGGTCAGAGTTTATTAAGAGGTGAAATATTAAGAATCACTTAGTCAATTAAAATCCAGTTTTTGGACACTGTGAAAACACTGGTGACAATAATTCCTCTCTATACAGGGGGGAGGAATTATAGCAGATAGTATCATTATAAACTGCCCCAACACACTCGGCTGCTTCTGGCTTTTTCTCTTCTCTTTTAATTGTCAGTCAGTGGGGGCGGGGGCGGGGGGGATCTCTCCCTGGAGGCATTGTGGCATAGTGGGGATGAGAGATAGGGAGCTGTGTTAGTCAGCCAAAGGTGCTGATGCAAAGTACCAGACCTCTGTTAGCCTTTATAAAGGGTATTTATTTGGGGTAGAAGCTTACAGTGACAAGGCCCTAAAGAGTCCAACTCAAGGTACCATCAGAGGTATTTTCTCACCCAAAGTCACTTGCCAAAGTCAGTTGAAGCAAGATGGCGGGCGATATCTGTGAGGGTTCAGCCTTCCTTCTTCCTCATAAGGTTCCATGGTCCCAGCTTCTTCTGATCTCAGCTGTGGGCTGGCATAAGACTCATCTCTCTTACCGGGGCTCATTCTTTCTGGGCTCAACTGCTCTGTTCTCTTCACGAGGTCAGCTATAGACTATCAGGCTCATATCTCTTCCTCTGCCATGTCTAATGAGCTGTCTTTCTTCCTCTGTGTTCTTCTTTTCTGTGTGTCTACTATTCTGTGTGTGTCTACTTCTGTGTAAGAGTCTGTTTTATCAGCCCACCAAGGGGCTGGGACTCAATGCTGAGTCACACTCTAATGATGTGGTTAAATCAAAGCCCTAATCTTAACATAATTTAATTAGACATCTCAGCTGAATCTAATACAATCAAAGGGTAATCACATCTAGAGAGGAACAGACCAGTTTACAAACATAATCTCTCTTTTTGGAATTCATAAATAATCTCAAACTGCCACAGGACCTTTCCTGAGGAGAAACTGGTGCTAGACCCATTGCTCAAACTTTCCATCTACTTATTTATATAATACTGACAACACAATTAAACACATAATTACTTGCCTTATTATATAGGTAAAGGAGTAGACTCAGAAAAGCCAGGTAAGGTCCCTGTTGCCACACAACTAGGAACTGGTTTAGGATTTAGGTGACCTTAAAAGTCCTTCACTGCATTAAGACCTAGAACTATATGTGGCTCTGACAGAGCCGGCTCCAAAAGTTACAGACCCCTTTTTCAAAATGAAAATGTGAAGCCCCCTGTTCAAAAATCAGGAAAAAAGCACCATGGAAGAGACTGAAATATAGAACTTTTTCCTTTCTCCTGTGGTCTCTCTCGACCTGGCACGTGTTTTTCATGTGCTCTTTAACGTCCTGCCTGCTGTGGCGCAGGCGTATTGCAGAGTGAGTGCAATATTGCAGACTCTCCCAGGCACCCGGGCCCTGCCCCATAATTTGCATCATGCAGCCCACCAACTGCTGGGTTCCCCACACTGATGCCAAGTCACCCAGGCATTTCCGTTCCCATAGGACCACTGCTCCAATCCATAGGATTGCAAACTCTGCCCTACGATGTGCGGGATACCTGGGCTAAGAGTGGGTGAAAGGCTTGTCCCTGCTGAGTGACCCACATAATGCACTGAAGAGCTGCCAGCCTGGGGCGGGGACAGCTGCCACCAGGCCCTGCGCCGAAATGGCATGGCTTGCATGAGCCAGACCCTTCCTTCCCCATGGGGTGGAGGTCACTGGTGGACCATGGAAGCCTGAGTAGGGCTGGGGACACTAGAGACCAATGGGCGGGGGGTGAGAACCAATCCTGGGGAGGTGGGCAGGTGATGGGAGACAGATAGCACATGAGCTCCAAGCCCCCTCCCTCCAGGTGCTCCACCATCCCATCAGACTTCACTTACAAAACAGAAATTCAAAGATAAACTGATTAAGGATTTCAAGATGGTGATTGTAGTACGTTAAACCCAAACTGAGGACTTTCCAAGCCTGGGGACCTGTGCAACTGCATTGGCCATGCATCCAGGAAGCTGGTCTAGGCTAGGGAGAACCAAAGAACTGGAGTGAGCTCAAGGAGCTCACAGGTGAATAAAAGAAAAAGATGATACACAAGAGGTTGATAAATTATTTGCAAAAGATAACGAGTCAACATATAATGTTTACAAAAGCACTTTGTGATCATTAGACTTTCTGTACACTGTTACTTTGTAAATTAATAGCCAGCTCAGTTTCCCCCTTTTTTCCCTTTCTCCTGTTCCCCAGAGTTTGATTTGGCAGGGCTATGTGGCCAGAGTTGAAGTGAGGCCTTCACCTCTCATTTGATTACATCTTGGAATCTTTCCACGTGCAAGATATTCCCTGAGAGGAAGGCATACGGGAAAGCAAGGGACGGGGAGCAGAATCAGCCTGTGCATAAGAAATTAAGCAGGGAAGTGGATGTGGCTCAAGCAATTGGACTCCCATCTACCATATCGGAGGTCCAGGGTTCGATTCCTGGCGCCTCCTGGTGAAGGAAAGCTGGCCTGTGTGGCGAGCTGGCCTGCGTGGAGTGCTGGTCCATGCAGGAGTGCTGGCCTGCACGGAAAGCTGGTGCAGCAAGATGATACAACAGGGAGAGACAATAAGGCACGCAGCAGACCAGGGAGCTCAAGTGGCACAAGAAATTGAGCGCCTTACTCCACTCCGGAAGGTCCCAGGATCAGTTCCCGTTGCTGCCCAAGAGAAGACAAGCAGACACAGAAGAACACAAAGAGCAGACAGCAAGTGCAGAACGATTGGGGGGGGGGGAATGAATAAATAAATAAGAAGAAAGCACGTTAAAAAAAAAAAGAGTGAAAGAATTAAGCAAGAGCAGAAGTTAGCCCAAGAACCTGACCACCTGATGATGGGATGGCACCTAACAAAGAACTTTAGACAAAGCTCCCATTCCAGAGGGAGAAGTGGAGTCTTGGAGGAAGCAGAGGAAGAGGCTTTTGTGCAGGACTGCACAAGCCATTAAATCCTTTACCCTGATGCCTTACCCTGATGAGCTGAGGGAGGGAGCCCACTGTGTCCCACCTGGGGAAGCTGTGCCTGTTTGGTGCAGCCAAAAGCATTTATGAGGTAAGGGCAGGGTCACAGAACTAGGCCAGAGTGATTTGCTGTTAATATCTTTTTTACCCCCAAATCTGGAGACAGTTGACAAGTTGCTAGAGTTCTTCAGTCAGCCATGGGGCTTGTGACCCAGAGCAGATGACAGCCAGGGACAGCTGGAACCGACTGTTGGAAGTGGTAGTCGGTTCTTTGGTCAATAGTCCATGTGGAACTCCCGCTCTCATCCATGGGAGCAAGTGGGTGTGGAAGCTGCTATTTCTTCCTGATGTGGTTCACTGTGATCACAGGATCAATATCAAATCAGTGGCGGGTTTGCTCAGCAGCCACTTTACTTTGTGCATAAACTGCTTCTACTTATAAACCAAGAACAAGAACTGTGGTTTGTATTATCAGACAGTTGAAATATAAAGAGCCTTAATGGTTAAAATAGCCAGAGGGGAGGAGGGCTGTTTGCCAATGTATAGAGAGCAGAGCAGAATAACTGCACTTAACTATCAAGCTACTCCTCTAAATATTTGCAGATGCCCCTCCAAAGCTCAAAAGCCTAGGACAAGATCATTGGGCAATTTGCTTAGAAGAAGAAGAAACAAAATTGACCTTGTGGCCTGAAGCAGCCGTAAAAAGAAAGAGTGTGTATGGGCAGAAGACCAGAAAGGGGGGAAAGATTGTTCCAAGTTTAATAAACACAAAAGAGAATAAAAATAAATCTCAAGAGCACTTATTTACAAACTCGATGGCAGGATAAGGCTGAGGCGGGTGGGTGTGAAAGATGGGTGTTTGTGGAAGTAGAGAGGGCCCACGTGGGTTCCACTGAAGTGGGGGAAATCGACAAGATGTTTACTCTTCCTAACAACCGGAAGCATGCTGACTTAGCTTTGCCCTCCGTGGATGCTCTCTCCAAGGATGTTTGGAGGTTCTGCTGCCTAATGGCGAGGCCACGTGAAGAGGAGTGCAGCCGCTCTGCCGATGGATGGGTGCTGGCCAAACTAGAGGCTGTACAGAGCCAGGGAGCTGCTTGGGGTAGTACTGGCCTTTCCAGGGCAGAAAATGCCCATTTCTTCTCAGCAGCTGCCTTTTCAAACGGCTGTGCTAGGGGACTCCAAAGACTTTTCTGCTTGTATGAACGTTTGCCGGCCTGAAAGTTGTTTACCAACCCGTTCCCAGCAGTGATGCAGCAGGCATCGCTGTGTTTGCATGAATACTTCCTTTTCTCTGAAACCTGGATGCTTTAGATTTTTGGGGCTTTTCGTTTGTTTGTTTCTGAGACTTTCGGTTCACGGACTTACAAGGCCCCGATTTACGTGGTCGTTTCAGCGTGTGTTGAGTGCCAAGAGTGTACCAGGCAGCAAGCGGAGTGCGGCTTGGGCTTCACCGCTTCTGCTTTGAGGCTGCTTTCTGAGGGCCACAGGGAAACTGGGGAGGAGTTCCAAAGAGGGAGAAAGGGCAGGGTGATTAAAATGAGGAAATGTGGGTGTGTTCTCAGCAGTTAATCGCCAGGGCATGGATTTCCCAAGAAATCACGGAAAGGTATTTACTTCTATTTTAAGAAAGCAAGATGGCTCATTTATTCCATGTGCTAATCTTGCCAATAGCCAGATGCCTGAGGCTTTCAAGACCCTGTGAATGACCAACTGTGCTGACAGTGGGAATTTGGTGAACTCCACATGTGCAGAACCCTGTTCTAGGTATGTGAGGAGAAGAAAGGCCTGGCAAGTGTGGTCTCCACCTACGAGATTCTGAAAAATAAAATACACCAACATAATGCAGAAGTAATAAAAACGTTTTTAAATAAAATTTTATTGAAGTATATCATACATGTGTGCACATACATAAACAATAAGTGTATATTGAAACTTGTGAACGGACAAAACAAACATGCATATCATCATATAGGGCTCCCATACATCACCCTGCCACCAACACCTTGCGTTGTTGTGATAAATTTATTGCAAACTATGAAAGAGCATTTTCAAAATTAGTAATAAAAACATTTTAAAGAAATATAAACAACGTGAATGATGATGATGTGATGAAGCTACAGAAATGAGGACAGGGGTAGAAAGTAACGGAGCCCCCAGAGTTGGATGGAACATTAAGGAAAGGTGAAAGTAAGTTTGGAGGAGATTATGGAAGAGGACACATCTGTAACGATGGCCTGCTTGGTTTAGGTGCTCAAAAAATGAATGCTGTATATGAAAGCATTGGAGTAAAACAGAGCCTCCTTTGGTCTTGGTGTAGCCTCAGCTGTATATTCAAGGCAATGGCAGACTATTAAAAATAACAGCAAAACCCTAGCAACCCATGAATTTGAAATTGCTGTGTACTTCCTGCATCTCTGTATTTGACTTGATTCAGAGCTGAAGGAATTTGTGCTGATTTGTTAACTAGGATTCCCCCCACCAATGGACATTAGCCTGAATAAAGAATTTTAACACTGGAACTGGCATAGCCAGTATGTAGATATAGTTCTGTTGATTCAAATAGCTTTACCATTAACTATCAGAGAGTGTGTTTGGTCATGTGGGTGTGAAAAACCAAAATATTGAAGCAAAAAAAAAAAAAAAATGCAATACACAAGCCTGGATAGAGTAGAGGGTTTGCATGCCAGACTTTCAAGGGGAAAAAGTACATGGGCAAACTACTTGCTTTTAGGTGCTACTTTCTTGGCACCTCTGATTAAAGTGCATGCAATTCTGACAGCTTTCTCCAGGCATCAACTGTCATTAACTCATTCCAGTTCATAACCATCTAGGATTTTCCACTGCTCAGCTTTCAAAGGACAGGGTTAACAGCATGCCCTCAAATGGAGTTGGAGATGGTTTGTTACCTCTATTAATCCACTACTCCTGTAACCAAATGCACATGTTCGTTATATTTCCTGGTTAAATTGTTAATGGTCTTACATTTGCCATTGGAAATGAAATCACTATGTACATATTTCCCTTATGCGTTCTTGGGACCATTTCATGCTGTGGTCTCTTTGGAGAGAACAATGGATTTTTATCATTTTCAATGATTGCCCTAACTTTTTACAGATGCCATCCCGCCCACTTTCTACAGACCCTACTTCAGAATTGTCCGATTTGACGTCTCCATGATGGAAAAGAACGCTTCCAATTTGGTGAAAGCAGAGTTCAGAGTCTTTCGTTTGCAGAACCCAAAAGCCAGAGTGCCTGAACAACGGATAGAACTTTATCAGGTAACTTGTTTGGGTTGCTTTCATGAGCAGTCCAGTTTGAGGGCTGTGTTAATTTCCTAGGGCTTCCATAGCAAAATACCACAAACCAGGCAACTTAGAATCTTCTGCTCTTTCTTCTCTCACCGTTCTGGAGGCTGGAAGTATGTTTCAAGGTCAGCAAGTCAGACAGCTTCTGAAGTCTATAGGGTTCTGGCGCTAGCTTGCCGGCCATCTGTGGCGATCTTTGGCTTGTGGCATAGCTCAATCTTTTCCTACATCACATGACCATTTTCTCTGTCTGTCTTTCTGTCTGCATCCAAATTTCCTCTTCCTATAAGGACACCAGTCATTTTGGATTAGGGCCTACCCTAATCCAGTTGAGTCTAATCTTATTTATAACATCTTCAGAAATCCTATTTCCAAATAGGGTCACATCCGGAGGTGCTGGGGATTAGAATTTCAACATACCATTTTGGGGGATGCAATTCAATCCATAACAGGTCTTAGGGTAAAAGACTTCCCACTGTCTTAGATTTTAGATTTTTTTTCCCTAAGATAACTGGTATATAAACCATTCTAAACATTTACAATCATGATATAGGTCCTCATGTATTAGGACTGTTAAAGTGATAGCTCTTTCTGCAATCATGCAGGAAGAACCTTTAGAATAACATGGTGAAGCTCTGAGAGAGTAAGGCTGGAGGACTCATCCTTGGGAAGGCTTTATTCTACAAGTCCGCCCCACCCCAATCTGGAAAGACGAAAACGTAGGCCTGATTTCAACCTAAGGAGAGAAGTCAACTCATCTTCTTTTCATCATCTTTCCTCCTTCTTTCCTCCTCTCTTCCTTCTTATCATCATCTTTCTCCTTGTCTTTTTACTCTTGTTTTCTTCCTTTTTGCTGCCTCCCATCTTTCACTAGCTTCTTTCATCCCTTTCCTCACTATTCTACCCATTCTCCCCAATCTATCCCACTCTCCTCCATCCCCTCATTCCCACCCTGTGTCCTGACTTATACACACACATGCACACACATATACACACATGCACACATGTACACATACACACATCCTCTGTCCACCCCTTTCCTCTGTTATGTCAGAAGCTCAACATTTCTTCTCTCTTCTCTTCCTAAGTAGAGTTGCCAGGCAGCTATGTCATCTAATGATGATGATTATGAAGTTCCAAGTTACTGAGATTTCAAAGATGTTCTTAAAACCTTGTTATTCCCATGGGGTCTACAGAGCATTAGCATCATCATCCCTAGGAGCTGTGAGAAATGCAGAATTTCAGGCCCCACTCAAGACCTACCTACAGAATCAGAATCTACAATTTCATGAGATCACCCAAGTGATTCGTGGGAACCTTAAGGCACTGCTCTAAAAACCCTGATGAGCAAGACAGGGATGTACACCAATAACTATGTTATAGCATCATAACACAAGCAGAGAGGGCAGAGGTGGAAAAACTTCACCAGAAAGTTGACTTTGAAGTGGGGCCTTGAGAAGTATCTGAATGGGGCGCAGTCATTCTTGGCAGAAGGAGAGCAGTCTGTGCAGAACCAACCCTTGAATGGGCCTGTTGAGGGTACTTGATGCAAGCCGTGCAAGGTGCATAGTACATGGAGGTAAGGAGAGGCTAAGGAGAAGAAGAATGAAAGAGGATCAAGAACAGATCCCAAGGAACCTCAGGATTAGAGAGTAGGTCAGTAAGACAGTAGGATTAATAAAGCTTGCTTGGGGAAAAGGAGGCACGCAGAGACTACTGCATGTTCTGGATTCTAGTCATTTGGATCTATTGATAATTTGGACAAGAGTTTTCTTCGTATTTATTATGAAAATGAGGATTTACTATACACATGAACTTTGTATATGAACTCTCAGGCTAAAATTTTAAAGTTTTACAATGGCTTTGAAATACTAATTTATATGCGTGCTCATAAAAAAATTATTTTTACGTATTAAAATGGACCCCCAAGAACCTCAGCTTGGAAACGTTTAAGTCTTGTTAACACATGTTCTCAGAGCCCTGGGAGGGCAAGAGCACTCCTGACAGGCTCACTGTCACTTCCCATCAGAGACAGACATAGGGAGAGTACCAGATGCTATTCTAAGAGCTTTACAAACATCACCTCAGTTAATACTCATACCTATCCTAGGAGGTTTGCACTATGAGGTATTCTTTCTACTACTGTGCTCCTTCTCCATTCCACAGAGAAAGATGTGGAGTCATGGAGAAATGAAGTCAGTTGGCCACACAGCTAGGAAGTGGCCGGGCTCAGATACAACTCCAGAAGTCAAGTCAATTGGCCAAGGTCGTACAGCTAGGAAGTGGTGGGGCTGGGATACAAATACAGTTCTGACGACCTGGTGCCTGCTCCTCACTGCGGACTCTGCTGCTTGTTCCCTTCCTCTTACCCTTAGTATCAGCCAGAATAGAAGAAAAATAAGAGAAACTAGACCAGAAGTGACACTTGGAGGAAGAGCAAAGACTGGCTCCTCTGAAAATGAAGCGAAATGAAAGGTAGCCAGATAAGTTGTAAGGTGACTTAAAAAAAAAAAAAAAAAAAAAAACAGAACAAAACGTGATTACATTTCCTCCCTTTTTCTTCTTCTTCCTCTTTTTCACTTAAAACGCTCTTAAATTTTTCTGTCTGTGCTAACGACATCATCCTGGATCCTTCTTCCTGGCCCTGCTTCAGTTGCATGGACTTCAGTAAATTGGAAGCAGGGTCCCTTAGGTCTCATTGCCCGTATGTAAGCTGCTAAATCACTGTTACTCATATGCCCCCTGACCTTACGCTCTGAGGAGTGGCCTCTGCTAGCAGGATTGCTGATGGCTTGTCTTAATTCCAGGAGCCAGCTCTTCTGTGGGAGGGGAAGTGTCCCTTGAAGCTGGTGAGTTGGAGAATCTTTGAGAGTTCTTGGTGGATGTGTTACTGCCCAGAGTTTACTGTCCCAGACACAAGCAACAAAATCTGCATGCATTAGAGTCCCTGAGTTGGAAAAGATTCAGCTCAGAGCTTATAGCATGGAGAAGGTGAACATGAGCATTTTTACTCTCACTGAACACAGGAATCTGGACAGAGATGGTTTTAGAAGAAAACTAAAGGAGAATAGCAACTCCTTATCTGTCTGGAGCTCAGCTATGCAGCAGTCTCACATTTTGCAACACAGCCAAGGTCCAGGAAGTAAGTCAAAGAGATCTCTAAGCACTACCAGAAGTTAAAAAAACACACATACACAGCTAACTTATCAGACCTTAATTCACTTTTTTTTTTGCCCGGCCTTCCCAAGCCCAACAGGTTCTATTGTTCAGTGCAGAGCACAGTAGGGCCTTCCGGCTGGTGCCAGAAGGCCTGCTAGACAAATTCTAAAGGAGCTGTAACACTCTTAATTCACTTTTGATGAGGTCGATTATCTCTAGGACCACTAAGAAATTAAAAGCACTAATTTAGGAGGAGAAGGGCCAGAGGAAGAAACCTTCAGAGCGGCAGGTGGCCCTTTTAGACTTGAGATTTTTTGCCTGTACATCCCAGTGACGCTAGCCCAAACTATCAAGTCACTGAATGCAATATACCTGTGGGAACTCTTCCTAAACCTGACTCTATTCTCAGACTACAGTTCTCTCTTTGGCTCCCTACCTGGCTTCTGACATCTACTTCTGACCTTTTTATTTGGAATCCCATTCTTGGCTTGTTGTTTTCAAATTTCCCACTTGCCTTCTGCTTTCAATGGGGGTCTTTGCAGCCTCTAGTAATAAACTCTGTCTTCCAGCCCCAGTAGAGAAACTGATGCTTATGATAAGAACCTTGAAATACAAAGACGAGGTTATTTTTTTATATTCAGGAAACTGAACATATGCAGTAATTTTTAAAGAGTTTTATATCCTAAGTAGCTGAAATATTATTTTGGAAAAAAAAAAAAACAAGCAGGCTTGGTGCTTAAATGGGCAGATCTTCAGTTATTTGGAAAGCTCAAATATTCAGAAAAGCAAAGACTTTGAAGTTTCTGGATGCCATTTGATTACCATATCACTTGACACACCCTTGACATGCTACTCCCCTGGAGGAAGGTAGGGGGACTATGAATAGGTTCTCAGTGTTTAGATAGTTGTATGGATGATAATTTAAGATTCCCAAGTACATGACTTTAATCAAGGGAGAGTGTGTGTGTGTGAGTGTTTTTGTATGTGTGTCAACATGCTTCATGTGTGCGTAGGCACTCTCCTGTGTGTGGATACCCCTGCAGAACTTTTACAAGGACCTATAGGCCCCTTGCTGGAGATAGCAATTTCTCATGGAAAGGGAAAGGAGAGTTGCCTCTGCTCCACTGTGGTTTGGAAAGCTCTCCTGGTGATTTGGAGAGGACCGTTCTCCACTGGTGAATCACTGATTGAAGGTGTATCTCAAGCTTTTTTGGGTCCTTCTGCCCCATAAGGTCTATCCAGGGATGATTTCCAGAGTCAGAATACCATGCAGGATGGACCTAAGACAGCATTTCTGTGACTGAGTTTAGGATTTGTCTGTTCACAGCTGTGAAGGAAGGGCTGTTGCTTCTCCTTGCCTGAGAGAGTTGGGGCACTCCAGCATCCGAAGTCACGTTTAGCTTAGCAGGGGTACTCAGGGTTCTCACTATACTCACTTCTCTATGGAATATTCTGTAAGTATTTGGACAAATGGGACTAAAATAAAATCTTCCTGTCCTCTATCATGCTAACAGACTCTAGCTAATACATAACGGGATGAACTTGGTATGATTTCACCAAGATAGAGAAAATATAAAAAGGGTAAATTGCCCTCTGAAAGATAAAGGGAAAGAGGAGGGCGGGAAGAAAGGTACAAACTTAATTTTTGCTGGAGAGGACTGGCCCTTGCTATGTTTTAAAAACTTTATGTCAAAGGCAACCTTTTTTGGAATATGCTCAGATAAAGCTCCAATACTCTGGGAATGCCTTTGAACCCACGATATTCATTGTAGCTCTTAACCCGTTTGGAATTTGATTGT
This sequence comes from Tolypeutes matacus, assembly GCA_026826555.1. NCBI lineage: Eukaryota > Metazoa > Chordata > Mammalia > Cingulata > Chlamyphoridae > Tolypeutes > Tolypeutes matacus. The sequence goes on along the minus strand of JAKSZT010054262.1, from coordinate 2,194,981 downwards.
ATTTTTCTTTGATCAAGTTGCTCGTGGATTTATGATTAAAATCATGTCCAGATTTATGAGCTAGAGATAAAATAAGAAAGCAGAATCCTCTTCAAATTGAACATCACCAGTCTGAGCAAGTGTAAGTCCACCATTTTCCAAACAAAGAAATGAAGCCTAGAGAGGTTAATAACTTATTTAAGGTCCTGTGGAACCACTAAAGAATACTTAGGTTTACGTGGTTGACAGATATCATGGCTGACAAAGAACATGGCTGACAGACAACATGGCCAACATACCACATGGCTGTGAGACCTCTCCCGGAAGCGTCCTGAGAAGAAGGCTGCTGGAAAGATAATGCTAAATCCCAGCCATGAGAGTCTCATTTGGAACAAGAGGGAAAGCCCCGGATATCCTCAAAGGGCCTCACCTTTGGCCCCCTGAGCAATGACAGGTGGGGCAACCAATCAGAATGCAAACATACTTTAAAAAGCCCTTACTGGGGTCCCACACACACAACTCACCCAGCATGAGGCCCACAGTCCATGCTTTGGACTGTGTACTTTTCTCATTTTCTTGTTTCTTAATAAACTCTTTGCTCCCTTTCCTACGCCCACCCCCCCCCCCCCCCCAAATAAAGAATACTTAGGTTTAAATTAGATGTGCTGACCTCAGCTAGAACTCTTATGTATTTCTAGCTTTCTCTCACCAACTCACACTTTTCACACTTACAAGTCACTTAAAATTTTACCATGTCTAGGATAATGAAGTTTATACCTTTTTTTTTTTTTTTGTATTTATTTATAATTTATTTGCTGTATAACATACTATTCCAAAACTTAATGGCCTCAAATAACCGTTTTATTATATCTCATGATTTTTTGTGAGGAAGAAATGTGAGCAGGGCTTGGCTGGGCCATTCATCTGCTCCACGTGGCTTTGACTGGGGGCACTTGGTGCTATACAGATGGCAGCTGGGCTGGGCTGGAGGGTCTATGGAGACTTCACTCACTTGCTCAGAGCTTTGAAAGGATGACTGGAAGTGGGGAACTCAGGTGGGCCCTCTCCCTCTCCAGGTCATTTCAGGGTGTCTCCATGTAGTCTTTCCAGGAGGCTAGTCAGACTTCTTACATGGAGACTCAGGGTCAAAGGCAGAAGCTGCCTATCCTGTTGAAGACTAGCCCCAGAACTGGCTCAGCATTGCTTCCACCTTACTCTGTTGATCAGATGAGTTACAGGCCAGGCCAGATTCAAAGGGAATAGAAATGGACCCCTTCTCTTGATGGGAGGGGTGTCATGGGAGTTGTAACCATCTTTAATCTGTCACACTAGCCCACTGTGTCAAGTAGAGTAATATTCAGAAAACTCAGATTGAGGGTCTCTTGGTGGTAATCAGACTGTCTCTGCCTTCCAGTTGCTCAGAGTCTGGTGGAGGAAGCCGGCATGGAAACAGGGTCTCAACATTAGGATCTTTCCACTAATAGAAATATATCCAAAGTACTATCACAAGCAAAATCTGGAGAATCCAGGGAAGTTCCTCATAATTCATTCCTACCAAAAAGAGTGTTTGAGAGTTTGAGGTTGCCTGCCATCTTGGTTGGGCTTCTTGAGCAGGCAAGCACATAATTCCAAGGGGTTGAGCCAACTGCCTGAATAAAGAGATTCCTTTGAGCTTAACACTATTTAGAGCAGGCACAACTATATAAATCACCTCGAATTAGAAGCAGGCTTCGTTAATTAGTAAGCACAGTATTTTCTTTTATTTATGTGAAACCTACCTTTCATTGTGTTTCACTGTGTGCACCAATATTCTGGGATTTAGTGAATACATCTGTATTCCCTGGTCACCCTTTATAAGGCAGCATGGGGTAGCATACAGTGGCATAGCACTCTGACCTAACTTTCCTTACTAATTTCTGTCTCAGTTGGTATCTATTTTGAGGGTTCAATGAAATAATATATGTAAAATGCTAGAATGATCATAAGCGCTCTACATATATTATCTTCCTTCCTCTCATATCACTCATCTCTTAGACTTTGACATCTAAGTCTTTGATTTCTCCAGGGGAAAAAGCCTTCTCCTGGGTTACCTGCCAAAGTGAGTTGCTAGGGGTTTTTTGTTTGTTTTTTGTTTTTAGGAGGTACCTGTGATTGAACCTGGGACCTCGTATGTGTGAGACAGGCACTCATCCACTGAGCTATACCTGCTCCCCCAGGTTATTTTTAAGACTGACTTCTTAGCTTCAGGCCACTGAATAGAGCCATGCATAAAGACCTCATTGAGGAAGCAGTGTGATATGCTAGGTTCATCCACCATAAAGCTTCAGAAAAAAGAGCCCCCAAAATGCCGCTTTCTCGCCAGCAGTTGGTGTGAGGCCAGATAGCTTGGTTGACTATAATCTGTTGAGGAATCCCTTTAACCAGGAGGGGACAAATGTGCTGGGATGAAATTAGCTCAGTGGATTTAAAGGGAGACTTGGATTTCTTGACTGTGACTTTGGGAGAAGCATTGGCACTGCTCATTTTTGTGGGGACTTGGGGCACCCCAGCTTCGGCTGAAGTCACATTCAACTTGGCAAGTGAACTCAGGATTCTCACTACCCTCCCCCCTCAACAAGATACTCTGTTCGAACTTTGACGAATGGGAATAAAATAAAATCTCACTGCCACACTGCTTCTTCTGACTTCTTTTTTTAGAACTTGGATCTTAATGCCTAGTTGAATTTGCATTTAAACAGTAACCAGTTTGTCAAATTTCATGAAATCTCATTTCTAGAGGAGATTATTTACCAGCACATATAAAACAGTGGCTAAATCCTAAGACATTTATATCCATTTATTTTTGCCTTCAGGCTGGACAGTAAATATTAAATGATTTTTCATATTTAAGGATGAAATGGTGAATTGATATTTATGGAGGAAAATAAGTAAGCAAAAGTTTTAGTTTGCAGGAGTGAATCATTAGTTATCTTCAATGGACATTCCAAGCATATAATCTCTGCAAAAGATTTTAAGCTATGCATACCTCCTTAAGCTTTATAGTGAAAGTTCAAGGTGGATGGCCTGGACTGGCTTTTTTTTTTTTTTTTTTTTTTTTTTAAATAATTGCATCATTTAGTGGCAGGAATGCAATTATGAGGTTAAGAGACCACAGGAAAGAGGGCAGGTGACATTTCTGGAAGACAGTTATGGGGTACAAAAAGGGGGTGGAATAGTCATGCGGCACTCATTGTAAAAATACAGTATGTCATATACATATCTGCACTGTCATGGGCTGGCTTTTTAAGAGACATCAACTCTGCAAAACTAAAGGGAGAGGTGGCTCTCATCGCAGAGAATATGGCACTAATGGGGTTAATGAAAGCTGCCCCCTTTTCATAAAACACACACACAAACACACACACAAACACACACACACAGAGTTCAGCTTTCATTCCTCATTTTGCCCAAGGGTGTGTAAAATAAAAAGAGGTCAGCCAAAAAAATGGACTGTCTGTTAAATTAGACTTGCAAAAAGCGCTACTGAAAAAAAAAAAAAAAGGTATACTGTGCTCCTGTTGTACAGAATTTTACAGCTACAATCCCCTTAACACTGATCCTAATGTGGCGCCACGTTGGAGACATACACAGCATAGTACCCCACTTAAAGTCATGAGGCATAATACACACTTTGTTTGCACAAGACTATTCATATCTCAGGGTTTTTCGTTCTGATCAAATGTCCTGCTTGTCTCATAAGGAAACTGGATCATTATCATTTATACTAGGTTATGACATTACCCAGAGTCAGCTAACTTTGTGAGCAGACAGGACCCTGAAAGGAGTAGTATAAACAGTAGCCCCTCCTCACTCTACCTCAAAAAAATGTTAATAATTATGCAATAGTAACTAATAATTCTCTATTTCTTTTTGTGTAATATGACTCAGTAATAATATTGATAATTATCACACATACAGTCCTTACTTTGTACAAGGCACTCATTTAAGTGCTTTATATATATTGACTCATTTAATCCTTATGATAAATGAGGTATATTCCTATGAGGTAGGTACTATCATTATCCTCATTTTAAAAATGAGGAGGGGAGCGGATGTAGCTCAGTGGTTGAGCACCTGCTTCCCATGTGCAAGGTCCTGGGTTCAATCCGCGGTACCTCCTAAAAAATAAAAAAATAAAAAATGAGGACACTGGGGCACAGAGAAATTAACTTGTTCAGGTCAGGCAGCTAAAAGAAGCAGAGCTGGGATTCAAACCCAGGCAGTTTGGACCCAGGGGCCACGCTCTTGACCACTTACCGTCCTAGTAGAAAAAAACGCAGATTTTGGAGTTGGAGCAGTGCAGGTTTAAGGCATGGCTCTGCCCCTTTGGTGAGTCTGAGGAAGTCCCAACACTGAGACTATTTCCTCATCAGTAAAATGTAGATGAAAGCTCCTACTTACAAAGGCTTTTGTTAGGAGTCAAGATGATGCAGAGAAACGCCTAGCACAGAATATGCCTGCTCAGGCTACTGTTACCATTATTACAGCTTACAAAGCATTGTGTTTGCCCTTTTGTAAAGAAATAGTCCTTAAATTTACAATCTTCTTGTAATCCTCAAAAAATGAAAGAGCACCCGAGTCCTTATGGCTTGTTGCTGCAGTTGTCTGGGCTCTGGGGTGCTGTCCTAGGAGTTCACTTCAGGGCTCCCTTTAAAGAATGTTTTCAACCCACTCTGCTTGTGGTAGCCTCATTCATTCGATGATGTATAGCCCAGGGTGGGAAAGAATTGGGACCAGTCAGCCCTGGTCCACTTTCCACCTTTTCTACTTCCTGGCATCCTGGTCATACAAATCACTTCATCTCTCTGATCCTCAGTTTTCCATCTGTAAAATGGAGATAGCGGTTTTTGTCTAATGAGTTACTGTAAGGAGAACACATATGTAAAGTGATTGACACGTTAGATGCTCAAGGAATGGGTTGTTATCAGGGTTTTTCTCGTCATCTAGTAGACAAATGAAGGAGCTAGGTTCCTATTTCCCATAGAGTTGGCCCGTGATGATTAAACTGCTCCATGTGGTCCATCCATGCACCAGCTGGGCCCTGAATCTCAGCAGAGTTGCAACACCTGCTCTCCAGTTCACTGGACTCACCCAGGACAACTAATAAGGTGATGATGATGGGCAATGCCCATCCCAAGGAACAGAGAGAGTCTGCCCCATGAGATCTAAGCCCCACTTTCAATTAGAGCGAGAGTGGGCATCGCCATCCCAAAATCCATATAACTTACAAAATTGCACGGGACAGTGTAAACTATAATGTAAACTATAATCCACAGTTAGTGGCAATGTTTCAATATGTGTGCATCAATTTAAAAAAACCATAAATAAATAACCTGCTCCATGATGTTGTTAATCATTTCTGGTTGGATGGGGTCTTGTTTGACCCAATTTCCCCGTATCGGTGGCATAGAGAAGTGTTATGGGGAGGAGCCACTGTTTTAGCTTTCTATGTGTTTGCTTTATCAAACACTCAGGGCAGAATGGGGCACTGGAGGCCATGATATTTCTTGTATTTGCTTTTGAAGAATGTTTATAGGGCAACTGACCCCATGAGGGTGTCTTTTTTTTTACCTCCACCTCTGCCCCATTACTGTCTCTCCTTGCTTTGCCATCATGTAAATAGGCTCAGTATATGCTTGCTTAGTTCATTTTAATAAGATTCCTTTTCTTTTCATGTTGTAAATATTCAGCACACCAACTGTTCTATAGCCTCCACCAGAACAAAAATGGTTCCAAGAGAGGATGTATGTTATCTCCTGATGTTAACAGTGCTCAGAGAATTTTTCGAACTCCTATTCTAGAACTATGTTCAGAGCCTGTAATATATGCTTGAGCATTCCTTCAATGAGGACAAATCTTGATTTTTGAATGATAGTGTGGATTTTTGAAAACTACCAAAGTCCTAGTGAAGAAGAAAGTGACAAGGAATCAAGTTGCTTTTCCTATGTGAAGATAGTTTTAAAATTAATATCCAAAATGTAACCTCTTCTCATGTCTCTGCAGCTACTACACTAGTACAGTGGCTTTTGTCTTTCACTTGGACTATTGCAGTGACCTCCCAGCTGGTCTCCCTGTTTCCACCCTGGCTTACTGTTTGCAGTGTAATAGAGTGATTCCTATTAAGAGGTTGATCAGATCCAAATCCCCTGCTCTAAGCCCTACCTACAATGGCTTCTTAGTACACCGGAGTAGAAATCAAAGACCTTACTGTATCTTATAAGGCAGTACCTGCTCTGTCACTCTTCTACTCCCTAAACCTAATCTCCCTCTCGTTCACATGGTTCCACCTTATCCTCTCTGCTGCCTCTAACCCCCTCAATCACTCCCTTCTAAGGCCTGGTGGCCAATATTCCCACCATGCTCTTCCCCAGCTTTCCATACAGTTTACTCCCCTCATTCCTTTAGGTCTTATTCAGATATCACCTTCTCAGGGAGGCCACCCTGTCTAACCCTCTTCCGAACACATCCTTTTCTACTGGAGTTTTCTCCTCAACGCTCATCTCAATCTGCTACACTTGATCTTCTATTCTGTCTTAATCTTAGTAATGGTCTTAACATCACATATAGAGCTAAACTTCTAGAACAGTGTCTGGTGTAGATTGAGTAGTCAATAAATATTTTTGAATGAATTTAAGAGAACTTTCAAAATAAGGTTCAAGTACCAGGAGCATTGCTGAAGTAAGTATGTAACATCATGAGGTGACTCTCTTGAGAAACATCATTCATTTATTTGGATTTGGAAATGCTGCTGTGTTTCTTTTGAAGCTCTATCGCTATTAATGAAAAAAGAAATGTATATACCATTTTCTGTTATTTATTCAGATCTAACTCTGGTTAAAGAGATTATAACCATGTAGGTTTTAAAAAAAGAAAATTATATGATCAATTAATAAAACCCATATTCTGAGGTAGCCTGTAAATTCTGTATGCTTATAGAAAAGCCAGACTCGTTACTTTATAGCCACACTCCCTAAATTAAAATGCTCAGCTGAATATAAGAGGGACTTAAATAACAGAACAGGCCATATATGTTATAGGTAGTCAGGAAGTCGGAAAAAGCATATTGGAAGTGTGTTCCTATGGCTATGTGTGTTAGTGTCAAGTCACAGTGGAATTGTAAGGGGAAGTCAAATAAGAAAATCAGAAGATATAGCCCCAGAGAGCTTGCAGTCTTGTTCTTGTTCTCTTCATGGCAGGGACCAATTGGATATTTATCAAAATCCGTAGTACTAAGCTGGGTGGTTCAACCTCAAGAATATAGGAATTCAGGCAAGAGAAGGATGCTGTGATCTTGACTTAGTTTTCCTTCAGATTCTATCATTGCATGTTGTACTGCACAAATATCTTTCCTTGCCTGTACTGATGTGATCTTAGTCCAGTTGAATCTTTTTCTCTGCTGTGTGATTTTTGCTTGATAGTCTTATAAATGCTATTGAGCTGCAACATCTAAGAGTCTTTTCGCACAAAGGACTCTTTCATCCCACAGACCTGTAGAAATGAATTTACTTGTTTATGCACATGTGCAGTTAGCACAAAGGCTCATCTGTAGAGAATGAAAAAAAAAATGAAGGAAACAATAGAGAATTTTAAGGTATTTTCATGGCAGAGAGGCTTTCCTGTAAGTATGTTTGTGTGTATGCGTGTGTGTGTGTGTGTGTCTCAAAGGCCTTTCTGATGATATTTCTATAAAGGTCGCTAAAGATCTACATACGCTATATTTTTCATAACTGCAGATGAATATACGTACTCTAGGGGCATATCAATGTGTGTTGCTATGTGCTATTAAGAAAAAGTTTAATATAGTGACAGAATAATGTGGCTATCTGATCTCCAAAGAGACTGTATTTTGATGTGCTTCTTTCTTCTGAAGTTGAACTTTATTTATGGGAACAGACTGTGCAGGCTCTTGTGAAGTTCTTGTGAGATATACGTTACTTATGACCTCTTAGAGAGGTGCAATTACAATGGCAATTAAATGGCAATGGGAGTAGTAAGGTAAGTACTGGGTCTGTCAAGTCACTTATGGAGAAGCTTGTGCAGTGTGTTGGTTTGTTAGGCATCCCAGGTGACCCAAGATTGAGCAAGGAGGCTGCAGTTAAACAGAAACAGGGAGTTACAGTGTGGTAAATGCTATTTTACCCGGTTCTGGTTCTCTATAAAGCCCCATTTTCTATTACTTGGAAATTCTTTCTTGATTTCTCATTCTCCATTTCATTTCCCCAAATCTTTTCTGTTAAATTAAGTTTAAAGGGTAAAATACAGTATCAAATTGCTTGCACTGTCTGATGATTCTTTCTATTCTTCCTGATATATCTATAATCTTTGTATGAATATGCATAAAATTCCAATAAATAGTTTCTACCAGTATCAAAGATTATTGTTTCTGGGGCTTTTTTGTTACTTGATCAAGTGTTGTCTTTCTAACAAAGTCTGTTAGTCAGTGAGAATTTACCAATTAAGGATTATTGATGCTACAGTGGGGTAATAAAAAAAGAGTTAGAAAGTGTGTTTTTTGCTCTGAAGGGCTTTCCAGTCAGATCAAGCATTTAGAACACACACAACATAGTATAATTTATAAACACATATCCAGTAAACTCTCCATCAGCCCAAGTGTACAGAATTTGGAGAGTCCAAATGGGCCCTGAAAGAAAAAGGAGGGTGCATTTATTTATTCCCCTTCCCAATGAGCCGGCATGTCCCTATGACCTGTACTGTGTTCTCTTAGTGCCCAGAATCCTCACCAGTTTTTCAGATGTTGCTAATTATCTTTTGACTATCTCCTTGCTCACTTGTTTTGTTGTCTTAAAATTTTTGTTGAGATGTCTGTATCTCCTCACTTTACCATGAACTCCTTTCAAAACGGGGACCATCTTATTTTGTATCTGTGGGATGTAAATATAATGCCTTGTCACAGCCAATAGTTAATAAATGAAAGATGTGAGCTATAAAATAAAAGCTAATGAATGGCTCAGTTTGGCGTATACAAAATCAGCAAATATTTGTTCAATGATTGAATGAATTAGTGAATTAATTACTAAATAAATTAACTGATCATATGAAATACTTGTGTGTGTGTGTGTGTGTGTGTGTGTGTCATGAAGGGCAAGTGACTCCTGCCCACTCTCTGACAGTATTCTAGAGTATGGATAGGATATTGGAGTGATGCATTGGAGAATCAATTGTTTCTCCTGTGGATAAGCCAAGAAATGCCTCCATGAGTGTGAACTGTCTCTGCATAAGAAAAAATTGCTGTTGCTATCAGGATTTCAACCCAGAGAGCCAGATCCCTCCATAATTAAATCAATGAATTTCTTAAGGTGCTGGTGCCAGCATACTAGAATATAAGAATTTGTGGGGATTTAAGTAAGTTTGTATTTTAGTATCTTGACATCTTGTTGGGGGAAATTGGCATTTATACACATAAAGGATTGCCATTCAAGCAAGAGGCCAAATACTCAGCATACCGGATAACTGCTTGGGGAGATAGAAAAGAAATTTAACTTTCATTGAAGGTAACCATTCTATGGAAAAATTGGGCATTAAGTTTTTTATTATTTTTTTTTTTAGGAGGTACTGGAGATTGAACCTGGGACCTCGTACATGGGAAGCAGGTGCTCAACCACTGGGCTACAAATCTCCCCAGGGCATTAAGTTTAGATTTGAAGAATGGAAAGGTTTTTTTTTGAAATGTAAAATAGGGGGTGGGGCTGGGTGGGTATCCTTATAGGAATACTAGTCTAAATTCAAGGTTTGGAATATGTAATACATGTTTCAAGGATATTGTTTAGATTAGGTTTCCAAGGATGAGAGATGAGGCCAGGATGATAGGGTGGGAGCAGATTGTGTCTGAAATATGAAACTAAGGAATCTGGAGTTTTATTTATTGGGCAGTAGAAGTCTCTGGAAGTTTTTGACCAAGGAAACAACATAATTGTAGTAATAGTTCACATTTCTTGAATACCAGGCAAGGTGATAGGTGCTTTACCTTTTCTGTGCCATTTAATTCTCTAAACAAACATACAAGGTGGGGTTCATTATCCCCTTCTGAAAAGGAGAAAATCACCTATCTTGTCAGTGATAGCTTAGGTTAGCTTAACTCCAAAGTCACTACAATAGTGATTTTCAGAAGGCACTTGTCACAGCCCTAATGGTTCTTCAAAGAAACCTAACAGATCACATGGAAGAAAAGAAATGGATTGTCAAATGGCCCAGGTGAGCAGAACTTCTGCTCTAAGCTGGCGTCCACCTCACTGCAGCTAGCGCAAGTCTGCCTATTTCTGCTGTATACGACGTACCCTAGTGTTGATTAGAGAATCAGGCACAGCCAGGAAGGATCCGGCAACACATTCTGGCTTTGGCCCTGTAATGTTTAACATTGTTATCACCAACTGGATGAAAACATTGGATGAACAGTTGCTGGTAATATGTGGCTCAGAAGGAGAGCTTTTATGTTGAATAGCAAACTTATGATGCAGAGAGATTCCCAAAGTCTAAAACCTGGGTCATATCAAAAAGTTCAAAATTAACAGAGATATATGCATAATTTCCGTTGAGTTTAAAAAAGTAGCTTGCACATAGACTAGAGCAGTGGTTCTCAAAGTAATCCCTGGACCAGCAGCTTCTGCCTCACATGGGAACACTTTAGCAATGCAAATTCATAGGCTCCAACCTGGTTCTACTGAATCAGAAACTCTGGGTGTGACACCCAGCAAGCTGTGTTTTAACAAGCCCTCCAGGTGTTTCTTGCACACACTAATGTTAGAGAACCACTGGGCTGGAGAAACCAACTTTCTCTCCCTCCTTGCCTTCCTTTATTTCTTTCTCTTTATTCGACCTCATTCCAGAAAGAATTTGAGGCAGAAAATCTGACTTAACAACAGCTTGTGTGTAAGAACAAAGGCTTTGTTTTACAAAAATGTTAATATGACTCAATGGTGTAATGTGGCTGCAGCCAAAACTAGTTTGCAGTAATGGTTGTGACCAGCACCAGGGAAGTTTTGGCCCCTCCCCTCTCCATCTCCGGCATATTCCATATGTTCTCCCTATTCTGCTAGATTATATCTGCACTTTAGTGAGAAACTAGCTTTAAGAGGGACATTGAGAAGGGGCTTGGACAGCAATGGTCACTGTTCTAAAGGAAGCAGTCGAGGGAAGCCTCCTTCTGTTTGGGGGGACTTGACATAGAGAGGAAAGAACAGAATTTTATATCTTCCTCTAGAGAGCAAAATACTAGATTGGAAAGCCCTCTCTACGGGTACTAAGAGGGCAGGACATTAGTCCAGGCTCTTCCCACAGGGTTGTGGTAATCTACCTAAGCACTTAAGACTTATTTTCCTTCTGCTGTAGAATGTGGATAATAAGTCCCATGTTAACCACCCCACAGAGTTTTGGTGAAGACTGAAAACCAGATGAAAATATTTAAAGATTAGAAAGCTATAATGGACTGGACAAGTATGAGGCAATAGTGCTGTAATTAACCAAGATTAGTTGATGGAAATTTTAAGTTCAAAATAAAGAGGAATCCCGACAATATGAATTGTCAAAAAATGGAGTGACCTTCCTCATCAAGTAGTGAGTTCATGAGAGGTCTTTCAACAAAGAGGTACTAGAGAATGAGTTGTATTGGGTTGGAGCAGATGGCCTGAAAGTACCTTTCTGATGCTAGTATTTCAATTAATGTGGATCTGAGAGACTCGAGCTAATAGCCAGCAGAGTGAATGTTTAATTCAACATTTATTAATTACCCTCTGCACGTCACCCAGAGCATAAATTTTCAGTCAAAAACAACAAGATGGGCTCAAATTAGTTAACCTGGTATCAGTTTTTCTCCAGAGCCCTAATGTTAAATTCCCCATTCCATTAGAAGTCTGATTGAACTGGTCCCTTGATTCTTTTGTAGGTCCATTGATGTCTGAATACGGAAAGTAAAATAGTGTATGAATTGTCTTCCTAGGTGTCTAAGCCAAACTCTGAGTTAATTTATGGCATTATTCCTTTAAGATTAAGATTTCCTCCAGCTATAATTTTGCATGTAGACTTCTACTTCTTTTTCTGCCCTCAAACTATTGGGGTAACATCAGTGACTTTTGCCTCCATGTACTCCTTGGTTGGTTGCTTTCCAGTGGCAGAGGATGAATGGATCCTATTGTGCAGAGAGTTTTGTAATTCGATGAAAAGCTTAGAGTCTTGCCAGAGGTGATATGTGGGTATTTAACACATATTATATAATATATATGTTCATCAGAAATGTATTGAAGGTGACATTTAAACATCACTGTGGGTGGTAACTAAACCAGAGATGGCTAAATCTAATTTTCAGTACGTTAGAAGCTTTCTTTTCTCATTCAGACAGGACCAATTTTTGGTCAGTTATTTAAAAGAAAGAGTCAGTTAAAGGAGGGGATTATAAAAAAAGAGAGCGCAAAAGATGCATACCTTAAAGTTTTTAACTTAAAACATATGTATATGTATATATATATATGTATGTGTGTGTGTGTGCATACATACTTACTTATTTACATACATATGCATATACAAATATATTTCATATGCTGAGTTTTTAGTGAAAGTCCAAGGACTGCTGATTGTCACTGCATAAATCACATCCATAATGTATCAGTGATTTCCAATTTTAGTTTCTTTGAAGTAGAGAGAGAAGTTTATGGACAAATGCTGAGTAATCCTTCCAGATTTTTTTCTCAGAAAATTTCAGTCTTTTTTAGCTGTCTTTTCCCACACCTAAAATTAGAGAGGGAAAAAAAACAAACATTGTTTTTTCAGCAACTTGTCTTTATGAAGATTCTCCAAAGCATTCAACAACAGCTCTTTTTTCTTTTGGTCCTGTTTTGCATCAGTTTCTAAATCATTTAATTAGCTTACATAATAGTAAGTTCAACAGTCATAAACAGGTTTAGAAACACATACAACTGATACTTGCTAAGCATACAACTCAACTGGTAGGACTAGAAGTACTTCGAGCATACTAGAGAATAGCTTTCCAACAATGAACCCTGCCTGCTGTTGGCACCATACATAATATAGAACAAATGAATACTGGTAACTGGTCAGTTAAGTGGAGACCAGTTAGGAGAGTATCTTCTATTCCACTAAACTGTGTTTACAATGATAAGATGAATGAAGGAATTTAGAAGTGACTGTGGATGTAGAAAAAAAAAATACAACGATGGCTGCATATTTGTGACTCTTAACAATAATGTATTGGGAGATTGGAGAAAGACAGAAAGCAGAAGTTAAAATAGAATGGGAAGTTGACCGATATGGTTGCTTTTTGTAAAAACTCTTGAATTTAAGAAAGTACTAAGAGATAATAACAGTAGGTTGCGTTTTCCATGCTATTCCCCTTTAAGCTTTTCCAGCATTTAGTGTGGGAGAGAAATGGGAGATAAACAAGGAAAAGGGAGGTTGTGCCTATCCTTAGGAAGAACATACCTTTGAGTTAAGAGCGGAGACTTTTGAGATGTGATTAGAAGGTTTTCTAGCCAGTTTTGAAACGAAATCGTGAAGCAATAGGAGGAGTACCTTTATATAGCATCATTCGTCTTTGTTAACAACCCAAATGATTAGAGGTTTGGGAAACTGCCCCTCTAAATATGGGCTAAAGGAACTGGGTTTATTTAGCTTAGAGAGAGAAAGAGAGCAAGCCGAGAGACTTAATAATAGTCTCCAAGAATATGAGGGATATTCCATGAGTGATGGAGAGCAGCTGTTTCCTGTTTCCACTGAGGACTGGATAAGAAAGAAAGGAGTTAAATTGCAACAAATGGGTTTAAGCACTCCTTGGCCATAAAGTTCAAGACAACAAACCCACAAGACCCAAGTCACTGCTCTGTTTCAGAATTGTATAGTTAGTGAACTGTCTTTCTTGGGTGGTTTAAATGTGGCCTGCTCTTGAACTATTAAAAAGGTCAACAGGACCTTTCACCCATGTAAGCAAATGAAGTTTTCCATTGTCTGGGCTTACCAGTACTCTGTGGTTGATGAAACCCTTTTCTCTAAATTTTCTAATGAGATTTAGAACAGAAAAAACTTCAGAGGCCCTTTTGTTCCCCTTTGCTCTGTTTTACTCCTTCTTTCTAAGGTGAAGGATTTGCAGAGATTTGCCAGGGTTTTATCCACCCTTTTGATCAATATCATCATGATTATTTTAAAATTCTGTGTCTTCAGTGGATATATTTAATATATATGATATATGCTTGTGATATGATATATGTACATCTATTTATTTCCTATATGTTTGATTCAACAGTGAAAGCAATGCCTTCTTCTAGGCAATGTGAGGAATGTGAAGATGAGACACACACTGTTCTCATTAGGAGCCCAGCAGATATACAAAGCCTTATGAAATAATGCATAATTATAGGAGGTCAGATAAGGGAAGATATTTAAAGGCAGAAAAGTGACTTCTGAGTATGTTACTAGTTTTTAGTCAATGAAGCAGATGAAAATGCCTGAACACTTTATTCTCAATTACTGTTCTATCATTGTTGTCCCATATTAGATTAACTATACCATTTTTTTTCTGAATTGAATAAATTGTGTCTTGTTTACCCTACTGAGAATATATTCAAAGCAAATTTTGATTCCCAGAGGATTGGCTGCTGTTAAGCTGTATCTTTAAAGTTCTAACTGTGTATACATTCTACATGTTATATTCTCATCTTGTACCAACATTTATTACAATCTTATTAAAATTCTCTGCCTCTGTCATTGAATGTCTTCTGCCATCTGCAAAGGGTAAGGCTGAATCCTGTGATTCCCTCAACTATTTTGGCCTGCAGAATCCAACACTGAAGTGGGAAAATGACTTGAGACTTGTTCACTGTGAGGCCTTGGGCAAGTTACTTAACCTCCTTGCATTTCAGTTTCCTTAATCTAAAAAAATAACAACAACAATAAAAAACAGCGTGGATGGATAAGCCCACTTTATAGGAATGTTTTGAGTATTAAAGTAAATGAAATAAGGCATGTCAAACCCAGAGTCCAGTTATTCATTTGTTTCATGTAATTCACAAAGAGCATCTCTTGCCTGCGGTAGAATCACAATTGCCTGGAAATTCTCTTTATTTAGTGGGGTGATTTGGACCCTTAGGGAAATAGGGTTTATCTAAAAATTCATGAGGGCATCCCCAGAGCCCAGCTGTATGAATATTTTTCCTTTCCTAAACTTACTTCATCCAGGAAAAGTCTACTATGATGCCAAATATTCCAGGAAGCATATGTTGCCAAATAACCTGAAACAATTCATATACACACATGGAAGGAAAGTGTGCTTTAAATTCTATGGAAAGATTAAGCATTTTGTTTTACAAGGTTTAAAGGAGAGTTAAATCTTCTGCAATTCAGGCAGTCATTTTATAGACATTGAGTAAATTGAATACTGTGATTTGAAATGATATCAAATTGAGGGCATGATCCTTGCTCTGGGGAAGCTTAGGAACTTGTTGGAGAGACCAGACCCACATGCATGAAACAACCACAGAACAGTTAGACTGAGTATCAGGAAGGGCAGTAGAACACGTTAGGGTTTGAGCCCGTAAGTACTGGGGAAAGGCAGGATACCGGGTTTGAGTATGGATTCAGTATAGCTCTAGGAGACTTAGAATCATCAGTTGGCTAAGTCATAAAACACTAACATTTAAAGATGATCAAAGAAACCACCTAAAATCTCTACTTCCTATAGAAACCCAAGAACATACTGCACTTGCTCTTTACTTATTTCAAACGAAGGCATCCTTCTCAAGCCTTCAGTGCTCAGGCTGATTTGCTTTCAGACTCTCATCTACACAATGTGCCAGACAGACGGCTCCTGCCTAGCTCCATTTTTAGTCCACAGGATATGGAATATCTTTATAAATCATTATAAGTCACAGTGAGAGTAACATTCCCAGCTAGAGACTTACCTCAAAAGCTGGGGCATGCCAAGCATTTTAATGTCATTGGGTTTAGGAACCAAGGTTAGGGCCTTCCTCTCTTTATTAAGAGGAGATTTATATTTCAGGGCCTTTGGAGGGTGAGTATGGGCGAGCCTTCTCAATCCTTGCTCCCCAAAAGAAATAAGTAGGGAGGCATAACAACAAAACCATTAAACTTAATAGCATAGAATTTATGGCCAAAATCTTGCAAAGCTTGTGTCAGCAAAGAAATAATTACCGTCACCTTCTTTTAGACACTCGGCTTTATAGCTGCTGTCACCTTTATCACAACAAGCAACTGATTTAGGAGCTCTATTTTTCATGGCAAATGGCCTGGTCCTATGTTTTTATGCATGTGGCCATGCAATTGAAATGACAATACATGGTTATAGTACCATGGAGCTAAATTTAGATCATGAATTGGAATACTGTTAATGATTTTGGTTGAGTCACGCTGTCAGTGTGCCAACTGAGCTTTCCCCCCTGCTCTTTTATCCTCTAGATTCTCAAGTCCAAAGATTTAACATCTCCAACCCAGCGCTACATCGACAGCAAAGTCGTGAAAACAAGAGCTGAAGGCGAATGGCTCTCCTTTGATGTGACTGATGCTGTTCATGAATGGCTTCATCATAAAGGTTACATAAACCACCATTCTGTTTCCCTCCCTAAATGTTCAGAGACACTTATTGCAAGTTGATTGTAGCTTTAAGGGTATAGACCCTACTCAAACAATGATTTCCTTGATTTCATGTTTTCCAGACAGGAACCTAGGATTTAAAATAAGTTTACACTGTCCGTGCTGTACCTTTGTACCATCTAATAATTACATCATCCCAAATAAAAGTGAAGAACTAGAAGCAAGATTTGCAGGTAATTGAAATGTGGTTATGTGCTGTGCGAGCGGGAAGGGCATATGTTGGTAACTTCATAGGGGATAAAGTCAGTTTGCAAATGAAAATAGGATTGTTTGGTGAGACCTGGGAAGTTTCATTTCTTTATAGGAAAAGACATGGTTGGATAAGAATATATAGGGCAAAAAAGATTGGAAGAAAGGGATTAGTTCCCAGTTTAGGTTTAATGTCTTGGTCAATACTAACCAACTGACATGTTAACCCTCTGAATTATTAAATAGTTAAGCCCTTTATTCTTTATTTAAGCAAACCAACTTTCCATCTCTGCAAACATTATAGAGGAAGATAGCATACATTCAAGGTAATCCATAGATAATCTCCCAAACCCAGCCCAGAACCATAAACTGCATTCCACAGAAGAAAGGTATCCCCTCTCATTGTGGCTTCTATAAGTAACCTTACATGTACTGGAATACCCCACCTTTTCTAGCCTGTACCCAAGGTTTCCAGTGACTTCTCCAAAAATTTTAAATTGTAGTAATATAAATACATAGTAAGGCTCTCCTTGCTCACGTTTTAGTAAATTGGCCAAGGGTTAGGGAGAATGAATAGATGCCAAGACCCAAGGCACTTCTTTTGTGAGAGCACAAGTCTTTGGATGAGAAGAGGTGAGAAGGAAGTCTATGCCTTGTGACTGGCTGTTGCATCAGCATACACTGCCAGATCAGCAGCTGATTTCCTTCCCCTTAACTGCCACCACCCAGGCATCCATCCACTTTCAGAAGACTCCCGTGGCTCTTGCCCATGGAACATTACTCTCAGAGGTCCAGAGATTTATTTCAGATGCTAACATAGTCATGATTCTCTACAGTATGGAGATCAAATGCTTAAACTGGCAATGTCTTGAGTATGCTTTCGGGAGCTTGAGTTTCTAAATCTCAAATGGAGTCAGCAAAGCATTGAGGATGCCATAAAAATCTATGAAAAAGCCCTTTCTTCACAGCTTCCTGAAATAGCATTAGGCGAGGGTGACTTTGTTTCACTTAAACCTAATTCACTGCACTTTAGTGTAAGTCTCAGTTTATGTTCATTAGGAAAGTCTTTTGAGTTTAGAAGTCTTAGGGAGAGTGTGAACCCAAGGGGTGACAAGGCATGTTCTATTGCTTTCGTAGTTGAGCGGTTGAAACAGCCTAAACTGAGGATTGATTAAAATAACTTCCTAGATTGCTCTTGGATTTAGATCAAAGTCTTATTCTATAGTGACTCTCATAACCAACCAGCCCTGCCTTTGACACTGAACTTCCTCCTGACAAGAGCCACATTTAGAAGTGTTCGTTGTCACCTGTCGTAGTCCTGTTTTGCCCTGTCTATTTCCGTGGGGAATGACAATAGCCAGCTGATGCTGCTGATGTGGTCATCACTGCTATTTGTGATGATATACAAAGGAAAAAGAATATGGCTGATTATATCTGATGAAGGTAAAGCTAAATGTTTATTACCCAAATGCATTTTTTCAAGGTATTGATGGCACCTCCACATATACCAGTGGTGATCAGAAAACTATAAAGTCCACTAGGAAAAAAAACAGTGGGAAGACCCCACACCTCCTGCTAATGTTATTGCCCTCCTACAGACTTGAGTCACAACAGTCCAACCGGCGGAAGAAGCGTGCTTTGGATGCGGCCTATTGCTTTAGGTAAAGGAAATAAAAATTAAACACAGTAATTGCATCTGTTAAGTCTTGTACTGCCTTTGCCCTTTCTTTTTGTACATATTGACCTGAATTAAGCATATTGCTTTAAGGCTATGTATAGTATAGGATAGCTGTCATATCTTACCACATCATTCTTCCCAGAAGCTTAGAACAGTTGTTTCTGTGTTGTGTTCATCAGCTTTTTAGCAGTTAACCAAGTGTGAAGAGAGAAAACCTAGCCCATGTATTTTGTCCTCCAAATTTTCTGAATGAAGGAGAGAAGGAACTCTAGTGCTCCAGAACAAATATAAGCCAACATAGTATTATTTTATTATTTTAAACTTTATTATTATAAGTTTACGTATCATTAAGGAGCTGGGTGATAGCCATGGCTTAGTTAAGGAAGATCCAACATCTGTACGAAGCCTTGAGTCACGTTTCAGAATGCCATTGGCCATACCATTTCCACAGACAGCAGAAGACGACTATTTGTCATGTCTTGAACTATAGAATAAGAGAGAAGTGAGGGCGCAAGCTGAGAAGGATTTATTCCCCATTTCCGTGTGAGTGCATAGGGAGTGTGAATGTTCTTCTCTGGCTTCTTATCAAGTCTGGTAAGAGGAAGGCTATTTATTTTGAGAATAGGGCAGTGAAGGGTCCTCACTGATAAAGTGTCCCAGCTGTCAGAGTTCATGTGTAAAACGGCATTTTTTTGGTTGTCAGAGCCAGTGGTTGCACTCAGCAAGACTCCATGTTTCTTAATCTCTGGTTCATTTCTAGATCAAGGAACAGGAGATGAAATAAGGGATTTATTCTCAAAGGAAAATGCCTTAGGTGGTTCCTCGAATATAGCTGTTTTATATTTGCAAGGGTAACAGAGGCCTGATCACAAAACTGCTCAGTATTGATTTGAAAGGGCTTGGTCTCTCCTAGCCATCCCTCTACTTATATTTGGTTGTTCAAGGGTAAAGGTTTGACTCTCTAGGTCACAGACAAGGGGATCAAGGTATATAACTCTCGAGGGAAAGCAACCCAGCAAATCAACCATAATACCCCATCATGAAAATTACTGGAGATGACAGTAAATCCATTAAAACCTGGCCAATGAGATTTGCTCCTTAGGTGTTTGGTGAATACGTATATTAGTCATTTTTATGGTTGAAATGGAGAGAAACCAGCTTTAAAATCTCCATTGTGCTTTCTTTTAACAGAAATGTGCAGGATAATTGCTGCCTACGTCCACTTTACATTGATTTCAAGAGGGATCTTGGGTGGAAGTGGATACATGAACCTAAAGGATACAATGCCAACTTCTGTGCTGGTGCATGCCCATATTTATGGAGCTCAGACACTCAGCACAGTAGGGTAAGTGTTTGGCTAACTTGTCCCTTCTCTTCTTGGATTACTAAAGTATACCTGCTATGTGATTTCCAAATGAGTTCTAATTAGCATGGCACCCTTTATCCCACACAGGAATGGGTGCTAGAGAAATCCTTTTGGATGACTGGGAAGAATGTAGGCTGTAGTTAAATCAGAAAGTAACACTGATGAATTTGACCCAGTTGGTCTTGCCTTCCCATTTAGATTATAAGCAGCTTAAAGGAAGTTTTGTTTAGTTTTTCTTTGTTTTATATTGTTAGCTGTAAGCATAAGTAGGTAACCAGAAAAAAGTCTTTTGGAATGAATCAGTCAGTATATCACACAGTGTCTTGTACAGCTAAGATGTGAAGGGATCCACATTTTCATGTAACAAAAGGATTTGATATTATCTACATCAGGGACTGTCATATTAGAAAAAGCATTGAAGACCAGTTATAATTTCGCATGGCGTTTTACCACCGAATGACAATTGGAAAACCTTCAACTTCTCTGAACCTCACTTTCTTATTAGTAAAAAGGAATGTGTTTATTAAAAATTATCTCTAAGATAATAATGCCAAATGTGAGAGGTGATGTGAAGAACAAAAAGATAATATATGTGAAAATGATTTGAAAATTAGTATCTCTAAGTTCTTTTGAATGTTACCCAAAGTAAATGAGGATCTGAATATTTTATCAAGTTATTTCGGTCAGGATAGAGGGCTAATTCAGAAGGCGGGTCCTAGATCGGATACCACAGGTTCCCAGCCCAGATCAGCAAGGACTTACTCTATATAAAATGACGTTTGTCATATGTTCCCTTCTGATGGCTCATCATGTTGTTTTATATCATGGGTATTAACCTAGGATTTTAGAGATTGAAAGGACTTCCGAAGTTTCCTTGCCAAACCTTTCAGAAATTGGGATCTAAAGAGTGTAGATGACTTGCTCAAGAGCAAATGGAGAAGTAGTTACAAACTGAGGTCTGGAATGCAGGCTCCCTTGTTTTATAACCAGGGCTTCGTTTGCTCTGTCTTACTGAGTTCAATTCCTGAAATGTGACCACACATTGGGATTTCTATTCTGATCTTTATGCCTCTGTAAATCTCACTATTAAAGAGGCATTAGAAAAATTGCCTTCACTGCAGGGTAGGAAAATGAATCTGCTGCCAGAACGATCACATCATACATTCAGCCAAATTCAAGAGTTTGGGAGTTATCAATTACTTTGGACAATCTGTATTATAGAATTCCTCTATTATTCATGTTAAAATTCATGTGTTAGTAACATGAAGTGTATTTATTTTAAAATGCCTCCATATGCTGGCCTTTAAGTTGACAAATATGGCTCCTCTTCCTTCAACTGTTTCCCCAACTCCTCTGCAGGCTTTGGCACCCCAAGGTGACCACGTGCTTGGCCATGTGAGAGAAGCTTGCTCATGCCTGTCCCTTTGTCTGAGCTCCCTGGCTGGGCTGTCTCAGCTGGGCAGCAGCAGCAGTAGCTGTAATGTGGGCAAGGCCCAGTTGCCAAGTAGAAACATAATTCTCCTCCCTGATACACAGATGGAGTGTGTGAAGGCTGAGACCATGCTTGTTTTTCAAGGAGAGAGGAAGAATAACTGTCATGGTCACAAATATGTGGTTTGGACAGTTACCCAAGAAGCTGGGGGTAGCTTAATAAAGTAGTCAGTGTTGCTGTGTTGAACAGATCTTCTGTCTTAGGCTGAAAAAATTTCTGTGAATCTCAATGAAAAGGTCATTTGCTGTTTGACTAACACATTAATGGCATCCTTGGAAATGTCTCTGTATCATCAATGGGTAGCCTACATACTTCCACTTGGTAAAAGTCACATACCACTTTGATGTGACATGGGGTTAAAAGTACAGGATTGACTACAGAACTTCCAGTTCATTCTGTTTTAGGACTGTCTATTCCTAAAGGTAGTGGAGACCTTGGCCACTACCATTTACCACATGGAAGACTCAGTGGAGAGTTTTATTATTATTACTATTATTATTATTTTTAAAGCAGAATGTAAGAAGGTGAATAATTAATACAACAGACTGCTTTTGTTGTCACTTACCAGCATTATTGTATTTATGAAGCAATGGTAAATGAAAACACATTTATCAAGAGCTTTTTTCTTTTATAATGAAAATTTAGTTGCCATTAAATTGGCCTGAGAAGACACTTAACATAGAAAGATTTCCCTGTGGCAAATAGGTGGCTTTTTCTATATCTAAAGGTTAAAGCTCTGATAGGAGAGTGAATAAAAATTTTGCTCTTTTATTCATCTGTGTTTTCATTACTTCCCATAACACACGAGTCTTATTATTTGCCTGGAAAAGTCTTTACTAGGGCTACACGGTAAAAATAATGTCTATAGGGTTACTGATCTGAAGCAAATTCTTAATATAGACAGGAATTGAAAATATATACTCATAAAACAAATTTCAGTTACAAAGCAGTGCAGAAACAAGAGCAGTGGAGAAATAAGAGGATCACGATTGCCAAAGGACTGGGAAAGGATGTGTAGCAAAGCAGTAATCAGAGTAAAGGCTTTTTGGAAAACTTGGGAGAACCTGTTGAATGAGCAGGTTTGTCCAGAATCATTTGTTTAATATGTATGAAAATAAGATTCAGTGGAAAGATGTGTGAATTCATTCACCTACAAATTTGACCTGAATTTGGTATAAGCAAAAGAAAGTGTAAACCAAAAATAATTTAAATTGCCTACTCAGTGCTATGGCATAAAAGATAGCAGTATGTAATACGTCTTTAAAATAATTGCCTTTTTTTCCTGGCTTTTCCTATGTTGCCTCTGCTTTGCTGTGCCCTTTTAGGTCCTCAGCTTATATAATACTGTAAATCCGGAAGCATCGGCTTCTCCTTGCTGTGTGTCTCAGGATTTGGAACCGCTAACCATTCTCTACTACATCGGCAAGATCCCCAAGATTGAACAGCTTTCTAATATGATCGTAAAGTCTTGCAAATGCAGTTAAAATTCTTGGGAAAGAGGCAAGATGATAATCACGATGATGATGATGATGACGACGATGACGACAGAGATGATAATACCGATATGTGTAACAAGAAAACATAAAAAAGCCTCGGTTCATCAGTGTTAAAAAATTTTTTTTGAAAACACGGTACTAGTTCAAACACTTTGGAAGTTTGTGTTTTGTTTGTTAAAACTGGCATCTGAAACAAAAAAAGTTGAAGGCCTTATTCTACATTTCACCTACTCTGTGAGAGAGACAAGAAGCAAAACCTTTTGTTGTTTTTATTTTTCTTTTTAAGAAAAAAATAAACACTGGAAGAATTTGTTAGTGTTAATTATGTGAAAGAAAAAAAAAAAAAAAAAAACACAAAAAACAGGAAAATCCCGTTAAGTGGAGTTGCTGTACGTACCCATCCTGTCCCATGCCTCACTTGATTTTTCTGTATTGCTATGCAATAGGCACCCTTCCCATTCTCACTCTTAGAGTTAACAGTGAGTTATTTATTGTGTGTTACTATATAATGAACGTTTCATTGCCCTTGGAAAATAAAACAGGTGTATAAAGTGGAGACCAAATACTTTGCCAGAAACTCATGGATGGCTTAAGGAACTTGAACTCAAATGAGCCAGAAAAAAAAGAGGTCATGTCAATGGGATGAAAACCCAGGCGAGTTATTACATGACCAAGCAAGTCTGCATTAAGATAAAGACCCCGAAAACTCATGCTATGTAGCAACTGCCTAAGGAAGCTTCTTGTAAGGTTCAAAAACTGAAAAACCTGTTAATAAAGAAAACTTTCAGACAGAATAAGTCTGTAAGATTTTTTTTTCTTTTTAATTGTAACTGTTTCCTTTGCAGTTTAGTAAACCAGTGGAATGTTGAAATGTTTTGGCATGTATGGTCAAACTTTGGACCTTAAAATATTGCTGTATAGCTATGCCATGGGTTTTTCCCTTCATTTTGGTATGTGTAACCATACCTATATTATTACAATAGATGGGTATAGAAGCCAGCATAATTGGAAACACATCTGCAGATCTGTTTTGCAAACTAATAAATCAAGACATTAGCTACTTCACATGTAATGTGTAAATTTTCATTATATATACATTTTTTTTTTACATTTGGTAATAATGCCAACTATGATTAGACTTAAATTTGGGCTCTTTTTAATGATCATTCAAAATTGTGTGTTTCCTTTAGCTGGTCAGTACTTTTGAGTAAAGCCCCTATATTTTGACTTGCACTTCCAGTACATGTTTTATAGTATTTGCTCGACTTGTGCTTTGTGTATTGTCCATTATTATGACATAAGCTACCTGAGTCAACTTGTCCATTTGTTTTTTTTTCCAAAAAGGATAGATTCTAGTTCAGTGGTCTTCCTTCATCTTCTGAGCATCATTACTAAACAATTCAGATTGTAAAAAGCTTTTTATTTCAGGAGAATGGGGGCTGTTATAATACGTAGATGATTGAGGTGAAATGTCTTAGTTTTAGCAAGGTCTTAGGAATCGGACTGAATCTTGGCGACTGAGTTTTGAAGGTTTCTCTAACCTGGCTTAATCAGAATTTTCACAGAATTATATTGTTATTAAAGAGCAGACAGTTCATAGGAAACATCTTTTACTTTAATAGGGTTTTAGTCTTCAGGGGGCAAAAAGAGAGATTTACATTTTAATTGATTTTTTTTAAAGGAGAAAAAAAGCCCAGGCTGGCATAAGTCATTCTGTTTATTTACTGAAGGTAAGGGTTTTTATAGGTGTTCTTTGAAGGTCGAAAAGGCATAAGCTAAATTTTCCCATGACCAAAAATTCCTTTCCTCTGCATGAGCATTATCTAGATTTGAGGCAAGAATGTGCCTTGCTTTAATAAATAATTTGGCACATCAATGCAAAGGAAGTGTCCTCGTATCGAGATTTGTAGGATACACCAATTCATCAGTTAAGTCAATTATTTAGCTTTAAGACAAAAATTAATAGTTAAAACCATGGAATGTTTATAGTTTCACCTAAAGAGCATCATAATGAGGTGTGAGCCCAAAGTGAAGCTGTTTGATATTGTATACTTATGTTTTAGAATTTCCTGACCATTAATTATGATGAAGAATTGGATTTGCAGGCTTGAAAACTGGAAAAGCAAGAGATGGGATGGTACAAGAGTAAACAGTCCTTGTGTTGGCTAAAACCCAATCCCAGATTTGGGCATGTGTCCATTATTTTTCTCCTCTTCCATTTTTCTCTTAGTTCTGTGTACATCACTTTTATTTCTGCAGGTATTTTCCTCTCAGATAGGATAACATTTTGTTTTATATTATTTTGTCCTTCGTCATGAATGCACTGATATTTTAAATGCTCTACTTTAAAATCTCTTGAATCTTTTTATTTGGGGGGCGGGGGGCGGCGTTCAGTAAGGCCTGTATTTCCCTTAAGTAAATATTGCCATGGGAGAGGAGGGCGGTGGGAAAGAATGGGAAAATGTTAGTTTGGGGGTGGGGTCGGGCAGCAGTTTTTGTGTGTTAAGCAGCAGTACAGCTTTATGGTTGGCATGGTTTTTTAAAATGAACTATAAGACTAGTTGTTCTGTATTTTGATGACTGATGATGCTGTATTTTAACATGATGTATGTCTGTTTCTGTGGTGCTCTAGTGGTAAATAAATTATTTCAATTATATGTTGGTGTGTTTTTCCTATCATAGTACCATCACTGAGGCTAGAAATTACCTCTCATGCAATGAGAATGGCCTCAAAGTAGAAGCATCGTCCTACCTTTAAGATTGCCCTTTTGAGCTTTTCTTCTTAAGGACCTACACTTCAGAAAACTTTTGATACCAAGCTCAAGAGCCAGGATATATTCATCAAGGGCTGAAGAAAGCTCTGTACAGTCTTTTTATTCTCCTTTATTGCTATTTGGTAATTGTTTGAGATTTAGTTTCCATCCAGCTTGACTGTCTACCAGAAAAAAAAATGCAGAGAGATGTTTGGACCACGCTTGGCTTTCTGGATCTATGTACTGCCAACCCCAGGGCCAAAAAGACCTGGTCTAGACAGTATCCCCTGTGGCCCCATAACTTGGGTAGTTGCTCAGCCAGCCAGATATAACAAGAGTCACGTGCTTTTGATTTGGTGGTTGGGAGCAGCTACTCTTTTCTCAGTTTCACCAGCACCACTGCACTCAAAGAATCCCCTTTGCCCTCTTGGCTTTTATCTGTAAGACCAGACTTCCCAGTCTCTTACTAAATAGAACTAATAAAAAAAAGTAGTGTGTGGCTTAATCTGGTTTTCTTGCTTTATGTAATGAATGAACTAATTTGTCCTTGTGGTTTTGCACAAAGGTTTGTGCCTGTTGTCTGACTATTATGTAGAGACAAACCATCAATTCCAGTGGATAGGTAGAGTAGAAAACGGGTTCCCTTTTGTACAATCTTATCTCTGATCGTTTATACTTAACTCATAGGTAGAAGAAGTGTGTCACTTTCAAACAATTAGTTCACACTTTTGTACCACCAGCCTGGCATCCCAGCCCACATCACATTTAATTGGTGCGTGAATATAGGAGGGTACCATAGGATGTTGAAAAGAGCCACTGAAAAGCTATATCTTTGTTGAGAATTAGCCATTCTGAGCCTCTGTTTCTTTGTCTTTAAATGAGAATGACAGTAGCTGCTTTGCATAGGTTTGCCTGTTTGTTTCTGTACCTTGTTAAATGAATTAACCCATGAAAAGTACTTTGCATGGTGTTTGGCTTATCGTTGATGATCAGTAGATGGTAGCCTTAATGGCATTTTTCCACCTGTACTACTTTTGGCTTCTTGGCAATCCTATTGTAACAAACTGTTTATTTCCGGCTGTAAACTGGGGCCCATACTTCATCTTGATATTTACTGAATGTATAAAACCTTCAGGCCCTAATCTTATAAATCCATCAAGCCATCAGTTATTCCTGAGAACATTCTGCATTTAATATATATGATTGTCCAGAAATTTTTAAATTGAGGTTAAGAGTTCATTTTAAGCCTTGCTTATAGTCCACCAACTGAAATCCAAAGTAAAGGAGACAAAGTGGTTATTTGAATGATCCATTCCCTAAGATGATGATACTAATAGCTACAATTTGCTTGGTAACTACTCTTTACCAAGCACGGGTTCTCTGTTAACTTGTTTAACCTTACATTTTGCCCATTTTACAGGGAAGTGAGCAGACCCAAAATGGTTAAAGGACTTGTCCAAGATGACTCAGCTTGTATAGGAAGGGTCTAGAACTTCAGTGTCCAATACACCTACCCACTAGCCACATGTGGCTATAGAGCAAATGAAATATGGCTAATCTGAAAAGAGATATGCTGTAAATGTAAAAATACACACCAGATTTTGAAGACTTAGTAAAAAAAAAAATGTAAAATGTCTCATTAATAATTTTTATATTGATTTCATGTTGAAATAATATTTTGCTATATGGGATTAAATAAAATGTATTATTAAAACTAATTTTACCTGTTTCTTTTTACTTTTTAAAATATGGCTGCTAGAAAATTTGTTATTACATGTGTGGCTCACATTTGTGCCTTGCGTTAGATTGCTATTAGATAGCGCTGGCCTGGAATTTGAAAGCAGCTCTGTTTGGCAATAAAGGTTAAGCTATTCTCATCAGCTATGCCACCAGCCTTTGTTTTTGTAATTGATGTACAATTGAACAGTAATTAGAGAGCCCTGTTTTGTAGGTCAAAGGTCAAACTTTGTTGCATATTGGCAATTCCGTATGGTTCTACCTAACAGTTGGAGCTGATTGACAAATGTGGTAATGAAAATGCGACTATTACATATGCCCCACTGGCAAAATTTATGGTCATTGTCAAGCAATACAATACTTAGTGGGACAGTACAACCTACTCCTGGAGAAGTTGAACTATTGTATCAATTGTTTTCAGCCCCTAGAAATCGCATTAATGTGCCTGTGACAGCTCTTCTTATCCTATTTAAGGAAAAGAAAAAACCAAACCAAAACAAACCCCCACAATACATACTGTGCTCCTTTGAGCCCCTGGTCTTGAGAAGACACTGCTTTTCTATCTGGAAATAAGCCTTGCTCCTTTCCCTTTGCTAACAGGCCTTAGAGGAGTGGAACCAGCCTTTGTGTCCTGAAGCTTATAGAACTGGGGGGTAAAGAGGGTGAGGGGAGGGAGGGCTGCTTAAAAAAAAAAAATCAAAATTACAAATAAATTAGAAGGGGCCCCTAAGAGTGAAAAGCCTGGACAGACTCCATGGCAAACTGACCTGTGGGCTTTAGCTAACATATTACCTTGTAATTCTAGCAAAAACTAGATGCCATCTCTGTTTTGCTGATCTACTAAATTGATTGTTCTACTCTCTAGTCCTCCCCATTGTCTCAGCAACCACATTCTATGTGCTAAACCTCATTTAGGACCCCTGTTTTACTAACATTCCAGGACCTGGGCAATAGAGGAAATGCTTTTCTTTTTTTTTTTTAATCCACTTTTGGAACATAGCTAGATCTCATGAGATTGCCAGTAGTACTGATATTGATACTATAAGTATTTGAGAATTGTATCAATATACACAGGTAACTATCCCTGAAAATGCAAAGGGAATGCTTTCCAACTACCTTTTTAAAATAAAAGGATGGCTTCAAGCTTTTCCCTTGATGGGCTTTCTGTTTCCCTGAGCTACTTTGTAGTTGGTTTCTTTATTTCAGGGAATAATGGCTGTTTGCAGAAGAGATGAGTGTGTTCCCTTTAACTGGGCAGAGACCTAGTAAAAGGAACAGAATGTACTGAGGGAGACTTTGTGTCCTGTGATCAAAACTAGGAAAATCATTCAGCCTAAAAGAACAGACATAATTAAACAGCAAGGAAAAAAAAAATAGTGGTAAAGAGAAAGGCCCGATATAATCTTTCAGGCTTTTCCCCCAAAAGCAGGACTTCTCTCTCCTCTATATACCACCAGGCTGACTGAAAGAACACAGATGTGTTACTCAGATGATATCACAAAGAACTGGCCAGCCCTGGAAATGGAAACCCTCTCCTCAGGTCCAAATCTCCAGACTGAATCATATAGAAAATCCCGAATCTCTGGATGTTGGGAGCAAACAAACCAAGTTATGTAATTCAATATTGGTCTAAAGGCGATGTGAAGTCATGCAGTTTGGCTTGTCCTCAAGTATGGGTGTAACACTAATTTCTTCATCTGAAACAAAATTAAATTAAACAGTACAGAAAACTGAGGAGAACTTTAAATCGAATGGTTGTTCCTTTAGTGAAGTAAACTGCTCAAGTCAAGTTTCTCATCACCATGTGCACACGTTTTCCCTTGCTCATATCCTGGTGTTCCAAGGAAACACTGACTGCGTTCAGAGTCCAACAAAGATGAAACATAGAACATAGGCAGAAACCAGTATAGTAGATCTTCAGGGGCCCCAAGAAGGCCTGGCAACCCACAGAATATCACTGGCCTACTCAGACAGCCTTGATAGTCAATTATGAGAAATTATTCCAGTAGATTTTCCTCAAAGATATATATCTATATCTATATCTATATATATATCAGTTCAAATGTTCTCAATAGTGTAGCACAGGAAACAATTCCAACCCAGAGGTGCTGGGATTGATTATGATTTATTTACTTTTGACTGGGGACCTGAAATAATGAGACCATTGAACACCTCAAGGTAAATGGAAATAGAAGGAAGGAGGGGATACATGGAGCTGACAGGAAAGAGAGGCAGGGAACACAGAGAACCAACTTTGCTTATTGCACATTTAGTCAAGAGTTTTGATGTCTATGTGACATCAAAGCAACTAAAGAAATGTAGTGAATAAAACAGAACAAATTGGTCAAACAGGCTTAACGTCAGGCAAAAGATCAAAGTAGGAATCCTACAGGGTCGTTGTCTATCAATAAGTCTTTAAAAGCCAAAGTGGTGGTTGAATGAATAATGTGACTGGAAGAAGTGGCTCCTCTTCTCACTGGGTCTCTGTTGGTGCTGTGCTGGGTTTGGGGAATGGTCACATCCCATTGCTAGGAGCCTCCCTTAGAAAATTGGTGTCCCTGACTCTCTGTTTCCTATTCTGGATCAGTCCTTATTTCTTTTGGTGTTCCTAGCACCTAAATACACTTCTTAGCTCATGACAATTTGACGAGAGTAAGTTAAATTGAGAAAAGGTGACAGGTATAATGGAAATCTTGGAGCAAGATTATGACCCCATCTCTGCCACTGACACCTCTGGGACCAAGGAAAATCACTTCATTTTCTCAATGTCTCCTTCAGTAAATCATTTAGGTTGGATTAGGTGATCAATAAAGCCTTTCAAGTCCTTCCCCCCACCCCATTCTTGGGTTGCTCTCATGTGTTTTTCTATGATTGTATCAGTGAGGAGGAAACAGTTCTCTTCATTCATTCCTTCATTCATTCATTCAACAAATAATTACTGAACATATCCTAACATACCAGATTTTGTTCTGTTCTAGGTTAACAATAGTGAACAAAACAGGCCAAGTCTCTACCTTCTATAGCATACATTTGAGTAGGAACTTCACTCTAGTCAAAACCAGAGAACTATAGCCAAGAGAAAAGCTGCCATGATCTGCATTCACGCTGCACTTTCATTGTTGCAGATTTGAGTCGCCAGTGTCCTCTGGAGGCAGAATTGGCAGCCACGTCTTTGACCTGATTTGAGAGGTACTGGAGAAGAAAGAGCCTGTCTTTCCCAAAACGCTTTCTCCATCAGAGCCTGTAAATGGGCAAAGTCTTTCATTGGCCAATCAGAGATAAGGCTGGAATATAAATACCTGTGTGAGAGAGAACCCAACTCTGCCAAGTTATAAAGAACCGATATCTTGGTTTTCCAAACAAGGACTGACTGTTGCGATGTTATCTCTGGGGCTAGAGGATCAGCAAATACAGTGTCTTAGACCCTACTTATAATTTTCTTGATAGTCGTTAGTAACTAGTTCTGCCATGCAAAAGCTCATAGCTTAAAGTAGAAGAAACAATGAATAAATATTATCATCAACAATATTGTTGCCATCAATGCCATTTTTACTACTATTTATTGTGTGTATGTGCATTGACTTATGTCCCAGCATCACTACTATTTATTGTGTGAATGTTGTTGACTTATGTCCCAGGGCTAACTTATTCCATATAGACCAGTGACTCTCAATGGGGGCAATTTTGCTCCCCAGGGGCCATTTGGCAAGGTTTAGAGACAATTTTGGTTTCACAACGGGGGTGGCAACAGTGCCACTGGTATCTAGTGGGTAGAAGCCAGGGATACTGCTTGGTGCCTACATTGTGCAAGGCAGCCCTATGACAAAGAATTATCTGGCCCAAAATGTCAACAGAGCCCTGGTTAAGAAACCCTGATCTTCACAAAGATTTCCCCATTACTAGGTACTAATTAAATATTACATAAGACAGTGAAGAATTATGAACATTCCATTGCAGAAATGAAGTACACCTAGCTTTGTGATGAGTTTCTGAAATGACATTCTAGACATACAGTGGCAGAAGTGAGAAAATATTTTCAAAGCATTTACCTTAACCCAAGTGCCTCTTAAAGCAAGTGTCTATTATAGGGTTCCAGTTACAACCGTATTTATTACATTTTCTTTGAAGTATTTAAAGAAATTGGCTTATGGATTTGTATTTGACCACTGGGCAAAGGGACTTGTATTGTCACCTTTATAAATAGGAAAATTTATTGGAGGGTCCATAAAGCTGTCCTCCTTTTTGATTGTGTATTGCTCAAACCCTTAAAAAGTCCATATCTGAACCCCTCTATGTTGTTCAGAAAAGACTAACAGGTCTTCTGCTTTTTATCTTGTTCCCTCCAACACATTCTCCACAGTGCAGCAAAAGTTTTCTTTGTCCAGCAATAATCAAATGCATCAGTCCCTACTTAAAACACTTCAGTGTTTCCCCATTGCCTAGAGGGCAAATTTAAAATCCTTAACATAGGAGGTATGCATTTTAAGGCTGTGTATTCAGATATGAAAAAGGAATTTGATTTTCTATAACTGAATCAACTTAATTCATGAGCCTCTTATTTCATTTGGATAGCAGAACACTTAAGCCAATCTGAGATAACTATGTCACTTTCAGTTTAAGTCTGTCTCTCCTGGCTGACCAAGACAGTGTGTTTGAGGTTTGCTCTGCCCACCCCTTCCCCTCCTTCCCAATGCCCTAAGTGGCATGCAGGCCTCAAGGATGCTTTCTTCCCCATGGGGCCTTGGTGGGGGGGGCGGGGAGTGTGTTTGGTCTGTGGTCCTCTATTCTCCTCGCTGGTCTTCGGGGTACATCAAGACCCATCAGATCTTAGACACTGCCTAAGAGTACCAGATAGAGTCCAAACAGAAAAATAAAAACCACTAGTATTTGAAGCAGGAATTTTAATTAAGGAAATTGATTACACAGGTGAAGGAAGAGCTGAGAAACCAAATAGGAATTTCCAGGCAACCCAGAGATTCACAACAATAGGAAGCTGGTACCACCCCTAAGTTAGAGGAACAAGAGCAGTGCTACGGGAGCCATTGTCATAGAAGGCATGTCTGTTGGGAGCTTGGCTGGAAATGCTGTCTGAGAAAAAGAGGGATAGAAGAAACTCCCTGGCTTCTTCCTCCTGCACCCCAATGTCCTTCCAGTGGGAGGCCAGATGATATGGAGACCTAGGAAATGCAACCCATGGGGTTAGCTTCCCTATGATACAGAACAGAGCAGGACTTCATGTGCTACATGTGTCAGAGGCTATGCTGTGGCTTCCCCCTTGTCAGGATTGTGTGCTTGACATTCTTATCCCAATCCTCATGTCCCCTCTGATATGGGGACCCTCTCACACTTCACCTTTCTAAGAAGGGTTGGGAAAAATTGCCTGCTTTTCTTAATTCGAGCTGAATGCATAAGATTCTCTGACGCTGCCTGTAGGTCCATCTTTTCAAACATCTCCTTCAGTCTTTATTCCTGCACAGCTTCCATATTCAACTGCCTTATGAGGCTTGCTATCTTTTGGGCCACCTCCTGGGAAAGTGGGGAAATGAATGCTCTTCAAACCTGACCAAGGTTATGGGACCTTGGTCCACTTCCCACATCTAACCTTTAATCAGGTTACCTCCAAGACTTCTTTCTTAATTATATGTGAAATTCTTTATCTCCTGTAGGGAAAGAAAATATATTCTTCCTGTCCCATTGTTATATATTGGATGTGTAGGGGACAAATGCTTTGTTCAATAATTATCAGATCAAGAGAAACGTGGCTCAGGCAGCTGCACCTGAGGAATTTCACTTAAGCCTCATCCATGCCTGATCTTATTTAGATGACAAGGTCCTGGACTTTAAGCTTATGACCTGAGATATGGAGGTTTGAAGGAGGGGTTGAGTGTATGTGGCATGTGGGAGGGATGTGAATTATTATAGAGGGCAGATTCTGGCAGATTATATTTTCGAAAGATGATTGCCACAGTACATCCTTTCTCACATGCTTGTCTTACATTATGAAATTGACACACCTCTCATTAAGTGTGGGGTCTCTGTCTTGTCTCCTTGAATCTGGTGGGGCTTGGGACTACAGTGGTAGCGATGTTATGTGATTTCTAGGGCTAGGTCATAAAAGGCTAATGCAGCTTTTGTCTGGTTCTCTTGGGATGCTTGTTCTTGGAATTAAGACACCATGTTGTGAGGAATCCCACACCACATGGGGAGATGATATATATGTGTTTCAGCCAACATCCCCAGCTGAGGTCCCAGCTCAAAGTCAGCACCAACTGCTGGATACATGAATGAGGAAGACTTCGGATGGGTCCAGCATCAGCCACCGACTTTCTGTAACTGCACTATAGACTTCAACCAAGAATTGCCCAGCTGAGCCCAGTCAACCCCAAGAACCATGAAAAATATTCATAAAAGTAATTATTGTTTCAAGCCACAAATTTGGGGTGATTGTTACGCAGCAATAATAACTGGGACAATTATTATTTTTGTCATTGTAATTAAGAAGCTAGTTTCATGAATTTTAAGTTGTCCCTTAAACTAAGTATCTTTGTAAAATAAGAAAATTTAACAAAATCATCTGCGTGGTCCATTTTAATTCTTTTTTATTAGATAAAAGTGTTGGTGAGTTCAGTCATTCAGCAACTTCTCATATTGCCAGGAATTATATTAGTTGCTGGAGATTCAGAGACAAGAAAGCCAGTCTCTGGTCACTAAGATATCACAGTCTTCTGAAAGAAATGGGTATGCAAATAACTATAATACAATCTGAAAGTCAAAAGCAGCTAATTTATCACATATTTATTGAGCAACTACAATGTGATAGGCACTTTAATAGGTGTATTAATCAGGGTTCTCCAAGAAAACAATTAACAGGAGCTGTCTGTAATATTATGAGACATTTGCAAAAACTGCCCCACGCAACTGTGACACAAGTCCAAATTCCAGAGGGCAGGTGCAAGCCTGGGAACTCTAATGAAGTTCCTCTATAAATTCTCTAGGAGAAGCAGATGACTGAAGTAGAGATCGAAATTCTTTCCTCTGACTGATGAAATCATCACTTTTCCTTTGAAAGCCTTTAATTGATTGGATGAGACATCTCTCATTTCTGAAGGCAATCTCCTCAGTTGATAGTAGAGGTAACCAGCCATAGATGCAATCAACTGATGACTTAAGTCCATGAAATATCCTCATAGCAACAATCAGGCCAGTGCTTGCTTAACCAAATAACTGGATACCATCACCCGGCCAAGTTGACACATCAACTTAACTGTATTAGTCAGCCAAAGGGGTACTGATACAAAGTACCAGAAATCTTTTGGGTTTAATACAAGGTATTTATTTGGGTTAGAAGCTTACAGTCATCAGACCCTAAAGAGTCCAACTCAAGGTACCATAAGAGGTACTTTCTTACCCAAAGTCATTTTCCACATGTTGAAACAAGATGGTGGGTGATGTCTGTGAGGTTCAGTCTTCCTTCTTCCTCTTAAGGCTCCATGGGCCCAGCTTCTTCTGATCTTGGCTGTAGGCTGGCATAAGGCTCATCTCTCTCCCTGGGGCTCATTTCTTTCAGTACTCAACTGCTCTGCACTCTCTATAAGGCCAGCTGTAAACTATCAGGCGAATGGCTCAACTCTCTCCCTGGGGCTCCAGCATCAAAACTAAGCTCTCTCCTCTGCCGTGTCTTTTTCTGTGTGAGTGGCTGCCCAACAATGAGGTGGGGACTCAATGTCCTACTGATATGGCCAAATCAAAGCCCTAATCTTAATTTAATCAAGTAAAAGTGAAACCTCTATATTTAATACAATCAAAGGGTATCACACCCAGAGAAACAGACCAGTTTCAAACTGCCATACTAACTATTACACAGGGTGTTGGGAATACAGTGGTATTAGTAAGACAGACACATGGAGATTATACTAGTGGTCCATAATAATGTATGTGCAAGATGCATTGGAAGTATATCAAGGTTGTTGAGTAGCAAATAACAGAAAATGACTCTGGCTAAATTGTTAGGTTGAACCATATGGAATTGCTTTTCCTGTACGTCCAAGAAAGCTAACTATTGATAATTTCATATGGCTCAGAATCAACAGGACTGGGAGAGTAGATGGGAATTAGCAGGAATTAAGCAAGCTCTGGAGGGACAGGAGGCAGGGAAGAAGAAGTGCAATTACCTATTGCAGGAACAGCTTGGTAGTTCTACCACCACTGCTGCCGAGTTAGGAGAAGAGATCTTAATGCATCCTCTATATATGCTTCCCTTGCTCAAGGTGGAAAGTCCCAGGAAAAAAAGCATTCTGTTGGCTGAGCTTAGGTCATGTGCCAATTCCTTTGCTGGAACATGGATTTAGAGGAAGGATCTGATCCTCTTGGCTTCTGCAGTAGGAAAAGCAATAGAGAATTATCCTCCAGACAAGACTGCTTACACCTGGGAGACATAACTCCACACGAGAAAAGCTAGGTTTATTAGGAAGGTAGAAGGAAGGTGGGCCACCAAAAAATGAGTAATACATACCTCAGAAGTACAGAGGAGAGTGGCTATTCCTGAGGACGGTAAAGGAATTATACAAAATGAGTTTTACCAATCTGCTAATGTTCAGATTTTTTCCACCAATAATAGGAAGAGATTTGGGCCAATCAGACCACACTCTTATACCCAATTTTCTTTGTAAGATACTTTGAAAAAGTCTACAGTTGTGGAGTAGAGTAAACCCCCACATCTATCATCTGTCTTAACATAGGGGTTCCAAACTAGGGTACGTAACAGAGCCACCTGGAAAGCTTTTAATATTACAGATTGCTAGGTCCATCCCAGATCTACTGAATAAGAATAACTTTGGGGATTAGAAGGGGATTTTATATTTGAAAAACAATCAATTCCAGGTAAATCTGATGCAGTCCAATCCCAGTATTTGTGAATTACTGTCTAGCCAAGTGGTCTATAAATCTGTGTGAATATGTTCACAAAACTCAGACCATTTCAATGAGAGAAAGTTTCCTGGCTTATTGCGAATATTTGCGAGATTATGGGTGAGAAGATGAATATAGATCATCTCATGTGGTAACAGACTTACACTCACTTCCAACAATCTCCGTTGTCTCAGCTCTATTTTCTGGTAGGAAACGCTTATGTATCTCCCTAGCTCTCTAAAGGCAATGTTGCCCATCTCTTAAAAAAGCAACTTTAAAAAAAAAAAAAAAAAAAGCAACTTTATCCCTGCTCCATTAAATGGTGAGGGCAGGGTTGGATCTCTTGGGAAAATGTCAAATATCAAATGTGAAATGTTTAGAAGATTATAGTTTAAGGCATTTCCCAAAAAAAGATATATCGTAGAACCAAAAGGAAGATTGTTTCTTCACATGATGGTGACTAGAAGAGGTTGTAATGGAAGTTTGGTAAATGGGGCAATCTGTGATCCATCATCTCAACTAGGCATTTCCTGTGGGCTTGATTTTTCTATGGGAACTTTCTTGAAAGATCCTCTTGTAGAGAACCCTTCCTTAGTGTCAGCTCTTGGTGGTTTGTCCTCGACCCATGGAGAATTCTGGCTTTGCTATCAATCCCAAATCAACCCAGTCTCTCGTGATAAAAAGAACAATTCAATTTTGCTAAATTTTCCAAAAATAATGTCATTCAATTAGTTGATTAGTCTTAGGAAACCCAAATAACTATGTATGTATGTATGTATGTATGTATGTATATATATATATATATGTATGTATGTATTTTAAGCAACTACTTTACAGCTGCATATGCACCTTTAACAAGGAATGTTTCTGAGGGAAGAGGAACATTATCTGGGCTTAAGACTATATGAAATGAATCTTATCCCATTATGTTAGTGTATTTGTTTCAAGCATTTATTTTCCTTATCCAGCCCCTGTCTTCCTGGGGCAGAGGAAAGTGGAGTGAATAAGCACATAACTGATTTGTCTGATGGCCCAGTATTTACTGCCAGGAACC
Organism: Tolypeutes matacus; assembly: GCA_026826555.1. Classification (NCBI taxonomy): domain Eukaryota; kingdom Metazoa; phylum Chordata; class Mammalia; order Cingulata; family Chlamyphoridae; genus Tolypeutes; species Tolypeutes matacus. The sequence continues at coordinate 2,157,662 of JAKSZT010054262.1, read as the reverse complement.
AGGTTGCCACAATTTATTTCTAAAGAAAACAGACCCTGTATGAGAATATGAGTGCATGACCTTTAAAGTCCTGAGATAGAGAGCGGATGTGACTCAAGAAGTTTAGCACCCACCTCCCACATGGGAGGTCCCGGGTTTGGTTCCTGGTGCCTCCTTAAGAAGACAAACAGTGAGCAGACAACAAGCAAAAACAATGAGTAGACAATGAGCAAAAACCCCAAAATGAGCAGGGAGCCAATGTGGCTCAAGCGTTGAGCACCTGCCTCCCACATGGAGGGTCCTGGGTTTGGTTCCCCATGCCTCCTAAAGAAAAAAACAGAAAACGAGCAAAAAACAAGCAAACAGATGAGGGAGCCATCTCAGTGCAGGGTGGTGGGGGGAAGTCCTGGGATAAAATTTGTGAAAATGCCAATTCATAGTGTCTGGCACATAACAGGAACAAAATAGAATTTGGAATTCTCTCTTCTTCTCCCCAATGATATTATCTTGTTGGCTCTCCTCGCCTCCTGGCATCTTTCTTTGTGACAAATCTCCGCCTTCATACAGCTTCCATGCTTTCCTCAAATCTGTTTCTACAAGGCTTGCTTGACAGCTGTAAGCTGCCAGTCAGGCAACACTTGTGTAAGTCACTCATCAATGAGGAGGCACACGCCAAAGGGGGTGTGAGCCCAGGTCCACAGATCCCTCACTTCTTCACAACCTCTCCAATTACCCACTTCTTTTGGAAAGCTGCCCTGGCAACAACTATGCCAGAGTACCCCAGGGACTGATTGGCCATTGTCCGAAGTCCTCGGAGAGACGAGGAAATCTGCTCTTTTAGGTGCAGAGGGAGGTAGCTGTGTCCTGACGTGTATCGAAACTTCGGCATCCTGGGAATTTGTTCAGCTGATTCTGCAAAGTTGTCTGCCCCTTACCATGGCAGAACACAATTGCTTTTAAGGAATGTTTGGATAAAATGTTTTCCAGGCCACATTTATCCCTCCACAGGACTATGTTATATGTGACAGCATTCCAGTTTTGAAGCATGACTTGTGCCAATCCACACAGGCAATTAGAGCTGACACATTCCATGGGAAAACCCACAAAGAAAAATGTTACCAATAAAGGGAACAGATTGAAGTATTGAATGGAGCCTCAGGGTGGAAGTTTCTTTCCCAACTTGTCTTGCTTGGCCCTTCTACTATCTTGCCATTTCTCTTGCCTAAAACCATCGCAAGACTACGTGGGAAGTGGTGATGTGTCAGATGCCATGACGTGTGGATGAAGGTGATTGATATTGGTGGGGCAGTACTTGGACATGGCCCATATGAGACTGTCCTTGCAAAGCTCAGTAGACTGTCCCTGAAGAGTAGAGTAACTTAAAACTTCAAGGCACTTCCAATGATGTCACAGTCAGCCTGAAACCAGACTTCACACCATGGAAGCACAATACAGGTGACATAAAATACAGTCTGCTCCCAGTCACCTTCAGGCACACTGATAATTACACAAATTACTGAGTAAAGCAAAATCACTTCTGGGAAAGTTGTGATACCATTTCCTAACTACAAATCCTGTTAGCTCTCACCTGACAAGCCTCACACACAAAGAAAATACTCTCTTGAGGTTTCTATGATCTTTAGTAACATTAACCAGCAGCTCAAAAAGGAAGTCTATTCCATGAATGGTTTGGGAAATTTCTATAGTTCTGGGGCCTGGTTCCGATCACTGACTTCTTTTTATCCCCTCAGTATCTATGCAACTTTAAGTATAGGAATGGATTAATTGATCCATTTGAATTGATAGCAAATCAAAATATGAGATATTTTAAAAATGCAGTGTTAGTGTATTCAGGTATACAACATGCAGTGACTCTAAGATAAAGAAAATATTGCATAATAGAGGCTTTGGGGGACTTACTTTAACAAATAGATACTATAGATAAGAAGACAGTGGGAAAAAAATTTTTTTAGGAGTACCAGGAATCAAACCTGGGACCCCATACATGGGATGCAGGCACTCAACCACTTGAGCTACATCTGCTCCCAAGAATTATTATCCTTTACTTTTTTAAAGATTTATTTTATTTTTTTATTCCTCCGCCCCGCCATTGTTTGTGCTCGCTGTGTCTGTTCATTGTGTGCTCTCTGTGTCTGTTTTGTATTTTTTGGGGAGGGGGGAGGGAGGCACCAGGAACCTAACCCGGGACCTCCCATGTGGAAGGGAGGTGCCCAATCGCTTGAGCCACCTCTGCTCCCTGTTTGTTGTGTCTCCTCATTGCATCTCCTCATTGTGTCACCTTGTTGTGTTAGCTTGCCATGCCAGCCCATCATGTCAGCTCTCTGTCTTGCTCATCTTCTTTAGGAGGTACCAGGGACTGAACCTGGGACCTCCCATGTGATAGGCGGGCGCCCAACTGCTTGAGCCACATCTGCTTCCCAGTAATTATTTTTGATTGTCAATTTTTGGTATGTAAGCAGCTTATGAAGTGTTTTAAATGATTCTTAAATTTGTTTAATAAGCTCAGTACAATCTCATCTTTCCTATTCATTTTGTCAAGTTTCATATATTTAAAAAAGATTGTGACACTATAATCAACAGATCATATTATAGTCACTAGTTTTTTATTCACGTTTCTCCTCACAGGGGATAATGTCATGTATTAATCTCCATCAAAGACCAATATAAACAGGAGTTATATATGCCAGTATGATAAATACTACATTGACTCAAAAAAACTTATATTAAAGCAAGAAGAGGTTACTATATTAAAGACAATCTGCTGTATGTGGATGTTTTGTTTTTACAGATTTTATTCAATTTTCAAAGCACGTGATTACATACTTGGAGATCATCAAGAGAAGATGAGAAATGGTTTCTGGGGAGAATATCTAGGTGTTTGGCAAAAATTTAAAACATGACCCTTACTATGTTGTTTATGATCCCACATGTAAAAGACCATACAATCAATTCTTCTTATAGTCAATTGCTAATAAAACATATGTCTTTCCTAATAAAATAGGAAGATACTTTAAATCGTTTTATAAGAAAATACAATGCTTTGATTAACTTTTTTAAAAAGATCTATTTTATTTATTTATCCCCACCCCCCTTGTTGTTTGCACTTGTTATCTGCTCTCTGTGTCCATTTACTGTGTGCTCGCTGTGTCTGCTCATCTTCTCTTTAGAAGGCGCAGGGAAACAAACCTGGGACCTCCCATGTGGGAGAGAGGTGCTCAATCACTTGAGCCACCTCAGCTCCCTGTTTTTGTTGTGTCTCTCATTGTCTTTCCTCTTTGCGTCTCCTTTGTTGCATCATCTTGTTGCATCAGCTTTCTGTGCCTGTCCCTGGCACCAGCTCACTGTCTTGCTTGTCTTTTCCAGGAGGCACCAGGAACTGAACCAGGCACATCCCATGTGGTAGACCAGAGCTCAATTGCTTAAGCCACATCCACTTCCCTTAACTCTTTTTTTTTTTTTTAATCTTGGCTGCCAGTGAGTTCAGAGCTAAATTTTATAGTTTATCACAGAAGTTTCCTTAGCCTCTGTAGCCAGGTAGAGTTTTCTTCTCCTTCCACTTCTCTGCTCTCTATTATTTGACCCTTATTTTGTTAACTTCTTTTACTGCAACACATCTTTTCTGGAGATAGTCAGGGCATGGATGATAAATAAAGGGAAAAATTGACCTTCATAAAAAGTCAGTGCAAAGCTCAGTCCCCAGATAAACAATCACAATTTGCAAATTAGTGGTGTTCTTCTTAGTAGAGTTACAATTTGTTTACGTATTCATGTATTCCTTTTCTTGTATTTTATTGGTATTTCTTTTCCCATGGTTAACTAGAGGTATTCACCCCCAGGATTATAGTCTCATCAAAGAATCTGGTCACGAAATACAAGAGATTTGAGACACTTCTGCATGGAAAAAGGCAGTATTGAACTTCTTTTTTCCTCAGCTGTTAAATATGGAAAAGAAAACATATCTTTGAGGGTTGCAGATTATGTCTATCGGAGAGCGAGCACAATTTCTGGCACATGGTGAAAAAGAGAAGCAATTTTATAGACGGAAAGTGCTGTAACATTGTATTTTTGAGTGATGTAGTAGAAAAAGCTCTAGACTAGAAACTATAAGACATTAGTTCTGGTCCCAGTTTTGCCGTTTACCAGACACATGAACATGGACAAATCACTTAATCCCAGAGCAGTGCTGTTCACTGGAAGTAGAATGTGAGCCACATATGAAGTTTAAATATTCTAGAAGCCACATTAAGAAAATTAAAATGTAACAGGAAAAAAATTAATTTTAATAATGTAATTCCAACCTACTATAGCTAACATATTTTCATTCAACATGTAATCAATATAAACATTATTGAAATACTTTACCTTCTTTTTTTTCTCATACTAATTTTTCAGAATCTTGTGTGTACTTTACACTTACAGCAAAGCTCAATTTGAACTAACTTCACTTCAAGTGCTTAGTAGCCATAAGTGGCTAGTGGCTACCATGTTGGATAGCATGGATCTAAAGCTTCTGTTTCCACTGTTAAAAATAGGAATGAATATTAGCACTCACTATTAATGAGGGTATGTGAAATTAGCACCTCTCTATGAGAGTGAACTCATGAACGTGCTTAACACTTACAGAAACAATTTTGACTGCATATATCGAGATCCTTACAAATATTTGTACACATCCAGTACATATCAAGTAATGCTGCTTGTAGGAAAGTATTCTAATGAAAGTTAAAATTGCTCCAGTAACAAAGATGAACACTTCAGTGTTATTTATTATTACAGAAAATATAAAAATCTACAGGCCCCCAAATATGGAATTAGTTGAATAAATTAAATGTGTAATATATGTTATACCATATAGCGGTATAGGCTAAACTACATAGTGATTAAAATCGTGTTGTATTGGAGAGATGTAAGTGTTCTAGAACTGGATTTTGATGATGGTGCATTATGACATAAATTTACTGAGCTCAACAAACTGTACACTTAAAATGGGTGAATGTTATTGTATATAGATTATAGAACTCAATCAAGCTATTAAATGTTGTAGAATATTTAATAGAATGTGAAATGGTCACAATCATTGGTTCAAAGTTTGTGAAGATTTCTACATATAAAAATACTGAGACACACATGAAAATTTTAACAGTCATTATTAGAGATTGGTAAGCTTTGGTGAAACTTATTTTCTTTTTGGTGTTTTTCTGTATTTTAAAACTTTTCTGTAGTGATATTTATTAGTTTATTATTAGATAACCAAAACATTAAAATTGTGATTACGAAGTTGCCACTGTCATGCAAAATATATATAGTTTAATTTCAAGTGACAAACAGGGTACAAAGGTACACATACAGAATAATTGAACCTAGAGAATGGCAAACGCTTCCTACTTACTTTGCTTCAGGCATGGTTATCACAGGTTTTAGATTGATTAAGTCAGTCTTTGAAATGACCCTGTGAGATATTATCTTCCCCATTTTTAAGATGAGAAACCTGGGGCGATAAGAGGTTAAGTAGCTCTGCCAATGTCACCTAGGTATTAGATGGAAGAGCAAACCGTCCAAAACCAGGCAACTGTCTACGGAATCCATGCTCTGTGCAGTGCAGTGAGGAAACACATCAAAATGCCAAGAGTTCTTATCCCTGAGTGGTAGGATATTTCTTATCTCTCTGTGTTCTCTTTTTGCTTTATAATCTTCCCATAGTAAACACATATCACTATTTGAATGGCAAGTAATTTTTATTCAGCAAATAATATCGTTAAACAACTACCATCCACGTCAGGCTAATAAGCACTGCCTATTTCACAGGGTTTAGAAAGGATTAACTATGAACTGAAAGACCCTCACATTGTAAGGTCAGCTAACAATTTTGCTAGGATTATGGTCAGCACAGTGTGTGCCTGTCATTTTTTGCTGCTGACTTTCTGAAGAGCTGTGAAGCTGAGGAGATGAGGCCTGAAAGGGAAGCGTGTGGAGCTTGCTTAGGCAGGTGGCCAAAATGGCGTCTTGGCCAGCACTGCAACAGCCACACCAGACGAAAGCAGATCTAGGATATTTGAGGATAAGCTCTAGTAGCCCCAAGTCCCTTGCACTGAGCCATGGATCTATCTCCCTTTTGTCTGTGGTCTGTCATCTGAAAAGGATCGTGTTCTGAAAACATTTTTTTCCCATTAAATCCAGTCCTGAGAAGGATCAATGTCATCCAGGTTTCAGACTCTCTTTTCCTTTTCCCCTGGATATCTCCTGGGCATGACAATAGTAAGTGCAGCTTGTGAGACCATAGCAGCAAAATAACCTTTCTGCAGATGGCAGAAGCCCTTCCTTGCCACAGAAGTGGGATTCCAAATCCCACCCAGTAAAAGCCAGTTGAGGAGCTTCACAGAGTTGCAGGAGGGTGTTCAGCTTTGTACATAGTTTTGGGATGACTCACTACCAAATGCTTCCTAAAAGAGACTCATTAAATTACGGTAACATTTTAGAATGGTATTTATAGTGCCAATAGAAAATAGGAGGGGCAAGTTATTTGAAGCATCAGGCTTTTTCTGCTGTCCCCCAACCCCCATCCCTCCAGGCGATTTCTCTCATTTTCAGTTTTTTAGACTTCTTTGTGCCCTGGCTGAAGGCAGAGCCTGCAAGAGACTGCCTTGTGATGCCCTAGGGGCTCTGCAACTTATGCCCCCTCCCTTACTGGCAATAAACAGCCTCCCATTATATACAACCCCTTCCCCCCAGCCCCTCCAGCTGGACCCTCGAGTCTGCAATGTCCCTTCCAACAGTTCTGTTCTCTGTTTATTAACAATTCAGATGTCCTGTCCTGAAATGAGTGGAAATGCCAGAGGTTATTTGTTCTGGTTTCCTTCCACTGTGTATGCTCCGTTTCTGTGGCTGTCTGTTGGTTACCTAGGATATGGCCAAGGGAGGCAATTGGATTGGCCGGGGGGCTTGGATGAATTCCCTGGGAGGCTGTGAAGCAGGGCTTAGTGGACAGGAGGATGCCCTAATTGAGTGCTTGATTAACCACTCTATGACCCCTTCTGGGCTGAGCTCACAGTGGCTCCAGGGCTCCAGGAGTTCAACATATACTCTACTTTGACTCTTCCCCAACCAGCTGCATAAATTTATGAAACAAGGATCCTATCTTATTCTGTGTTGTGTTCAGCACTGTTCAAAGCACACAAAAGACACTTAATATATGCCTAAATGAGCACTTGTTCTGCTTTTTGTGAATTTGAAATAAGCCTCAACCTTTTATATTCCATCAATTGTTTCACTGAAAAATACAACTCACATTTATTTATAAATCACCTTTTGTGCAAGAATTCTTTCAGCTCTATTAACTTCTTAAACCTTCACAACCATCCTATAATAAAGGAGATATTATTATCTCCAAATTATATATGAGATTACAGACTTGATAGAAATTAGGTACTTTTGCCTAAATTTCCTCTGTTAGTAAGTGGTGAAGGCAGGATTTGGGCCCCTGGGCATCTTATTGCTTGCACTATTCTATTGCATCTATTGCATCTATTGCAAGCTTGTTTAGCAGTATGGATGCTTTAATCGTGCAAATTAAACAGAAAAATGTGCTCATTTTAAAGAGTCACTCAGAGAGTTTATATCGAAAATACATGAATGGCTACATAAGAGCTTAAAAAGGTTTTATTATGGAAAATTTCAAACAAACACAAAAGTAACGAGAAGAGTATACTGAACCCCCATGTACACTTTATCTAGCTCTCACTATTTTATCTACACTTGCACAGACTTCCCTCTTCTTCCCCACTGAATTATTTTTAAACAAATCCCATATATTATATCAGATGACCAAGATATTTAAAACCATTAATATAATGATACTCCTTCCCCTGGAAGGTAAACAGGTTCAGACAATTTAGGTAAAACCAGTTAAGAGAAATTCCCTGATTCCTTTTGATGCCAGAACTTACATGCTCCTGTTTTTTACAAAAGAATAGGGCAAGCAATTCATGTTATTCTCAGATCCCATTAGTTCTTTGGGGAGATGGTATGTGTCCTGGATTAGTGCGAAAAAAGAGACCCATTAAAGCATACTCCATATTATAGATAAATTCACAGTTTGGGAATAAGCATGTGATTCTGCATGTCCCAGGTGCAACTTTATAGAATGCCCTGCATCAGCACATTTTTAAAATTTAAAGTGTAATTTCTTTCTTTTCCATTGTGGATTTTGTATGCAATATCACATAAGGGAGTTTTCCCCATCCTTTTCAATGGACTCTCTGTCCATTTTTCAGAGACTAGTTGTTGGTAGTAACAGCAGGCAGGATAACATTCACAGCATTTTCCCATTATGTTCTCAAAGTTCAAGACTGGTTTGGAGAAAGAGTCAACACTTAAATGCTTATAGAAAAACTTGCAAAAACCCTAGCATTTTAAAGAAAAGTTTTGGAAGAGAGCCTTAGCAAACAGTCTCTCATCTGGGAGAAACTCTTCAATATTTCTACTTCTCATCATCATTTCGGTCATGACCCAAAGGAGATATTGTGGTAGTGGGATTTTATGCAGAGGTGTGAGGTGTGTGTGTATGTGTGTATGTGTGTGTGTGGCATGCATGTGCCAGACAAAAGGGGTGAAGAGGTGACAGGAGGGCTACATCCACTAGGACAAGAAACATTTTGGTGTCTGTTGCTTTACATACTTCAGAATCTCAGATCTAAAAATAACACGAATTTGGAACCGTTGTTGTTTATCTGTATCTTGGGTTTTCCCATTCTTAAAAATACCCTGACATGCATATAAAGACTGTCTTCCAAAGGTTAATGCTTCTTAATCCTGAAGGGAGTGGCAAGTAAATTCCTTATATATCAATCTAAGAATAGGTCTTGGAGCTATTTAAAATGTATGTCATAATGTGAATGGTTTCTTCTTTTTTTAAAGGAAGCAAATGGTAATGGATGGGAAAGGAGAAGAATAAAAGGAAAAGATGGATAAAGTTGTTTAGACAAAATTAAAACTATCCTTAACGTTTGTCTATGGCTTAAAAGAACCATTGGGTATAAATCTTTTTTTTTCCTAAGAGTGAAGAAAGAAAAAGAAAAGAAATTGTGTGAGAATACCCCCCTCCTCCCACCCCTGCCCCGGGCAGTGGCATTTCCAATAGGAACATAACGGGAAACTCTGGAAATCACAAGAAAGTCAGTTTTTTTTCTTCTTTTTTTTAAAAGGCTGCTTTTCACTCTGATGTTATGATTCAAGAGATTCTGATTATTTCTTCTACAAGAAAGAATAACAGGCCCAAACTATGTCCCACTTGTCCCCCTAACACAAATCAGAATGCTTTTTGTCTGTCTTCTGACAAAATGTCTGGCAACCAGACTTACTGAATCTGTGCTGTTTCTACGCTGCTCCTCCTGATTCGTTCGAAACAGAGAGTGAAATAAAGAGTTAAACTCGCTCAACGAGGCTGGTAAAGGTTTCCCATAGATTCCAGCCTCTTTGGGTTGATTTCTCCTTCCCATGGCCCTTTATGTTCCTGACCATCACCCTCAAAGCTAAAGGATCACCTCTGACCAGCACCTAACTAACCACATTTCCTCACACTACCTGTTTGCACCGTAAATTGAAAACAAACAAAGTAGAAAAAGCGTGTACATCTGAACAACTTGGAAAGGTCAGTTAGTTGTTTGTTGTTGTTTTTTTAATGTATTTCTGTGTGACTCACAGAGCCTTCCCACATCCGGCTAGAGTGATTACAAAATGAGTCTGGGAGACAATGAGCCCGCTGAAGACTTGCCTTCATGGAATATGGACGGGGCTACTATAGGATCAGGTGCCCTCGTGCTAGTGGGTCCTTCCTGATGTCCCCTCCGGGCTCACCAGCAAAGTTAGAAATTATGCAGAGACAACAATTTCCTCCTCCAAGCTCTCTTGTTACATTGGGCATTTCAGGAAAACCAGTGGTTCCTGATGGTGATTGTGACTTTTGCTCATGTGTAGCTCTGAAGGCACAAAGCATGCCGGAAAGGGGTTACGTAATGGATAATGATGACATTGCTTATGGTGACTGTTATGAAATGTGCCCTGTAATAATAATATAGTTCAGGCACTCCGTTTAGATTGCACTTTCTCAAGTGAAACTGCATATGGTAAGGAGGGAGCTCTCTGTTCCTAGAAACCTCTTGTTTTGGTTTCATGCCTATAATTATATTTGTTTCTAATGGCTATCTAGAGTCCCCAGAGATAATTAGTTGTGTGTGGGTACCCGTTTCTCATTATTTGGAGTCTTTTAAAAGGAGAACCATATATCAAAAACAAAATAAAACAAAACAACAAACCACCAATTCAGAATAAAGAAGTAAAAATTTTAAGCAGCTTGGAAGCATCAGTTTAAATGCAAAAGATAAATATCATAACTACAATTATGTGTTACGTTATATGTAGTTCCAGGCCCACCTCTTCTCTTAGATTCTGCTTATCTAGTCACATCCTTCTGTGGCTAGCTCTTCACTCTGAATCTTTAGCTCTAACCTCTTTCCTGAGCACTGATCACACGTGTCTAAGGGTCAACTGAATAATTCACTTGGATAATATTTGATAATGTCTGGAGACATATTTTGGTCGTCACATCAGGGCAGGGTGGAGTCCTGGGATACTGCTGTACACCTTACAATGCACAGGACAGTCCCCCGCAATAAAGAATGATCTGACACTTATGTTAACATGCCCAGAGTGAGAACTCCTGCCTTTACCTGAGATGGAACAGAAGAAATGCATTTCTTATTAAACCTTCTCTGAACAATCCTCTTCACTTTCTTCCTTGAACTCTGCTGTTTATTTGTCACTGAGTCATGTACTGTACTCTCTAGTTCTTTAGTATTTTTGTGTATGTAGTTCATTTCCTTAACTGTATTTGAGGGTTCATGATAGCAGTGCTCATCTTCTCTTCCTTTCTGTGCCTTTCCTTACCAAACCCAGCACACTGCACTTAGCAAATACTCAATACATTCCAGATAATTGGATATATCTTCAGTGAAGGATTGAATCCATCCTGGAATTTAAAGATGATACATTGGGGTAACAGCAAGAATTCCCCAAGAAACATAGAGATGGGGTAAGAAAAAAAAAGGATGCTATAGAGATTTAAATAAACTAATTAGGCATATAATAAGAGTGGACAACATATCTTCTGGTGTCCATAGAAATAGCCATTTGAGGGAAGCGGCTGTGGCTCAATCAGTAGGGCTCCCGTTTACCATATGGGAGGCCCCGGGTTCGGTTCCCAGGGCCTCCTGGTGAAGGCAAGCCCGCCCGCACGGCGTGGTTAGCTGACCCAGTGAGCACAAGCAGCAAGGGAGGGATAAATGAATAAATAAATAAAATCTTAAAAAAAAAAAAAAAGAAATAGCCATTTGATAGTGGTCAACACTTTTTTTTTTTTTTTTTTTTTTTTTTACTGGGAGGTCCCAGGGATTGAACCCAGGTCCCTCCATATGGGAGACGGACGCCCAACCATTTGAGCCACATAACACTCTTAAATAAAGCCATACAGTGCAGAAAAAAAGAAATAATGAAACGAATTATTTATGTTCAGTATTAGAAGACTGAGGAGCTTGAATCTGGAGGACCCAGATAGTCACAGTGCTGCTCCCCATGAGAGGATGGGAATTTCATCAATCCTTATCATCATTCAAATGACACCAACCTCAAGACTTTTCCCTTCCATTTGTTTAAATTTCATGCCAAGCAGGCAATATTCTGATTATTAATCCAGCTTCTCAGCTACCTAGTATATGAAAAAGGATGTCTTAGTTGGGAAAGGCAAACTTTTAGGACAATGGACATAGATATCCCCCATAATAAATTAGTAAATTGGCCTTTTGGTTTGCACATTAATTTCCTATGAACTTAGTGTATGTGTCTTTCACCAAGATTCTGACCATGTCTGGGATTATTGATAAAGTCCAGTTGCTGGACTAGGGAAAAGCTGGGAGTCAGACCTTGGTCTCTGACTAACTCACCAAAGGAAAGCCATGTTTGAATAGTGCTTGACCAATAGCCAACAGGCCTTTACCCTGTGATATGCCTATTTTTCCTCAAGCCTTTCTTTCCAGCTTCAACAGATCTTAATATTAAAAGATTTCAAGTCCCATCCCATATCCTGGAATCATCATTTTTTCAAATTCCAAAGTACTTTGAAAATACCATTCATATTTCATTTAGAAATATTCTTATTGGGAAAAACAAAAAGCCCACATGCAACTTCTTTTTAATAAAGGAAACTAAATGGGAAGGTCAAATTGCTTTCAGAACTTTTTTATAGACCTGGCAGCACCAGAGACATTTCATCATTGAAGAACGTGTGACAAGTCACTGGGACCATTTACAAAGAGTTTCTCAGGGACAGACCAAGAATAGCAAAAGTGATCTTTTCTAAAAGTCTCCATGATTTGACTTGATTTTCTTGAGAACAGCTAGAACCAATTAGAAATAACTTATAGCTTATATTAGTTACATTTAATTAGTTATGAGCTTTCATATGCAAAACAGAGACCGATTTAAACTTGATTCATCACTCTAGGTCTCTTTCCATGTTCTGTTTCTATCTTTTCATTTAATCGCAAGAGTTCCTTGTTTAATGTCATTAATTAACAGAGGAAGTTGGGATGAAAATATCTCGGGTGCTCCACCTAATTATAATCCCAGTCGTGAACACTGGAGAAAATGTGGCTTCTTAACAAAACAAAACAGTCTAGAACAATATTATGCAATTTATAAATTCCATCGAACCACTGTACAAATAAACAATGCTACTGAATCACACAACAAATCATCTCACAATTGGGCCACACAAGACCAGCTGCTTTACAAAGGAAGCTGTGAGCCAAAGAGGAAAACTTTGAAGATAAATATTGCCATATGTGAAAAGAAAAGGAAAATAAAAATTCCTAACAAACCTTAATTGCATGGAGCATCCTTTTCAAATACTATTTGCCGTGGGAATAAAGAATTTCAACTTACAACTACAGTGAACATTCTCTTCAGTATAGGACATAAAATTACAGTTTTAACTGGAGGCTTTGTGGGCTTGGATGGATGTGAAATGTGCCTACTACTTGCTCCATTTCTTCTTCCCTTTCCACACCTCACTGGCATTTTCAAACCACTCAACATATACAATCAAATCTCCATTAATCTATGCGGATTGTCCACGTTGTGCCTCAACAGAAGAAAAATTTTACATGGAGGCTGGCCTCTCAGAACTATGAGTTGGCGGTTCGCCCCAGAGGCATAGATTCATTTTAGTATTTGCCAGCATTCAACAAGAAGATACCCTAAAACTGATGGTCCACTCCAAAGCCAAGCATTAATTAATGCTCTCTGGCTTAACGGCAATTCTTGGATTATCCTTGCATTTGACAGTAACTGCAGTTCTTGGATTATCCTTATGACCTCTTCTTTTTTTTTTTTTTTTTTTTTTTTTAATGGCTTGATGGACTAGAGATATTCTCAGGGTGCCAGAAGCTTAAATAGTAGCTCCAAGATTTGCAGGTCTCGGACACCATTACAAAGCACAGAGAGTAAAAGTCACCCAAAAGATCAGAAAGAGATCTTGCTTAACTCTCCAGGGGTGTCTGGCTGTGTTTTTAATATCAATCTTTGTAAATCCAATACCTGGAGCCCTCTTTGGACGAAAATCACTCCATGTTTGCACCATGTTGTCTAACATCTCTATTCATAGGTGCACCATTTTTCAACTTACCACTTTTTTTGTTCCTTGGTGAGTGAAGTAGTAACATTAATGACAAAACTGTACTTTTCCAATGTCTTATTTGCATTCTGTTTCCAAGATAAATCCTTTTTTTTCTCATGCTCTGCAAAATAAATGTTTCTCTCTCCTTTTACTTTCTCCCTCTTCATGAATTCAGGAGAGAAATTTGACTGAATCAAATCAGACTCTCCCAAAAGAGTCAACTAAGTTTATTATCCTGCTCTGGTATGTTACATTTATCAAAATATGATGCAGACTGTTTTGAGGTTGATGGTGGCATAAATATTAGATTTTTGAACAATTACCATAATTTGAATAGTACTTTATTTTAGAATGCCTGAGAAGAAAATTAAAGATTCAAGAAGAGGCTGAATGCTTTGCTTTATTTGCAATGAGAATGCATCATTAGCAGAAAAAATTTGAGAAACACCTATTTACCCAAAAAGATATTTAGAATTTAAATTACTGGTAAATTATAGGTAATTTTCTCCTGTGTGGTTACTGGTCACAGGTCATTATCTCCAATGGTATAAATCACTTCAGACATCCTCCATTGTCATTTTCTCATGGGTTATTTGGATCATGCTCTTCCATTAAATCTTATATTTGAAATCAGCAACATAATGGCTCCTGTTTGTTATGAACTCCAACAACAGTATAGCACAATAATTAAAATTATGGGTCATGGAAACACACAGATTTGGGTCCTAAAGTAGTGTGTGTATAGAAGTATTCTATTGTTATTTTTTTTTTCTTTTTTGATTTTTCCATTGTTAAATTAGGTGTTGTACATGACGTCAGGCAAAAGCAGGTTCTGAAGGCAAAAGTAAGTTGTATGTGCAAAGCCCCATATACCCATGAGCAATCTTCCTGCTTCATTGCTTCTTTCCTCTTAATACAAACTATGGCTTCTTGGGGGCTTCTTATGATGAGTTGACTAAGGAAGGAGCATTTTGGGCCTGATTTATAAAATTTATATATGATTCTTCATGATGTGCTGCACTACCTAAAAGTAGACAGCCACATCATCATACCGCCGCTCTGGGGTGGCCATAGAGACAGTTTTGAGGTAAAGCTTGCCAATGGGCAGAACTTCAAGCAGTGTACCTGGTTGTTCATTCATTTTGTTTGGAAGAGGAGAGGGCACGAAATATGGATCTACAGTAATTCTGGGACTGTATCTTTTGGTTTGGCTGGATGGTCAGGAATTTGGAAAGAGCCCATGTGGAAAATTAAGGACAAGGAGGTCTGGGAAAGAAATATGTGCTTGTACTTCTCTGAACATGTGTCAAAGAACAACCTCAGCAGAGGAATATCTTAATTATCAGGTGGATAAGTATATCTGACCAATGGGCATCAGTCAGTTTCTATCTTCAGCAACCCTGTCCTTGCACAATGGGCTTTATGAAAAAAATGAGCATTTCATTAAGGATAGAAGTCATACATGGGTTTGGAGCTTGAGCATGGAATTCTACTCACCAAGGCTAATTTGACTTAAGTCACCTGCTAAGGATCTTTCCTGATAACAGCAAAAAGTTTACAGGTTGGAATAGAATTTAAGAATCATCTGAACCAGTAGCTTGCCTAAAAATGGCCAAACTGCTGAATTTTTTCAGGATAGAATTCTTACCATTGCTAGTTTAATATCACTATACCCAGTATTGTCAATAGAACGTGACTAGAGAGGAATTCATTCAATGATTGCAGAGAGTAAGGCTTTAAAACAAATATTGGATTTTACAATTCAAATGAATGCTCTTCTTTCAAGTAATCTTTTTTTAGTTTGTTTCCTTCCTCTTCTGTAAACGAGGGAAATTGGAAAAAATTGCTGGATCTCCAAATTCTCTTCTAATTCTAAAATTTTATAAAGATTAGATTACTGGAAGGCTATTCATTTATCCAGTGAACCTTTGTTTTAACTGTTTTTGTTTATGTTTTGTTTTTAATGTCAAAGTTGGTTTTTGTTTTTTTGTTTTTTTTTTTTTTAATGGCAGGAAGGGGTGTTTCTGCTTGGACATTGCCTTCAGAATTGGTTTTTGAGGCTCATTCAGAAAAAAAGCCCAATTACATTATAGCTGCACCTTGTTTGTGACTCAAACTATGCTTGCTTTGTGAGGCTTGACATAAAAGGATTTGGGACTGTTTCCAAAACCTAAATCTACTGTCTAAAAGATGAAGATGTACCACCATTGAAAATATTCTGATAGACATTACAAAAATGGGATTCCAAAAATCTTTTGAGTAATATCAATACTATTCTGAGATTTTATTTGTGTTTAGTTTAACCTTGGGAAATCAGAAGAAGCAGAGACTTAGCATATGCCCTAAATTGGAGTATGAGGAGTTAGGAAGTCCAAGTTCAAGCCCTGGTTCCAGCATTTGGTAGCTGTATTCCCTCAGGAAGCCACTTTGTTTATGAAACTTTCAGGGACTTCATCTATAATGTGAGAATAATATTATACTACCCAGTGAGACTTCTCATAGAATTATTGTG
Organism: Tolypeutes matacus; assembly: GCA_026826555.1. Lineage (NCBI taxonomy): Eukaryota > Metazoa > Chordata > Mammalia > Cingulata > Chlamyphoridae > Tolypeutes > Tolypeutes matacus. The sequence goes on along the minus strand of JAKSZT010054262.1, from coordinate 2,141,424 downwards.
ACACACAAATGAGACAGGAGATGTGAGAACATTGCTCATATGAAAGCACTCAAGACAATAAAGCAGGGCTTCTTAACCTTTTTTTGTTCCACGGACCCCTTTGCCAGTCAGGTGAAAATCACCAACCCCTTCTCAGAGTTTAGCGGCAGATAGTTTTAGGACACTCAATTAGCGTCGGGTCAAACAACTATCATAATTTCAAAGTATGGATGAGTGTAAGCAATTTTTTGAGATATGCAACAACTGTAATGTGATATGAAATGAATACTATTGTAATTTATTGCATACATTCATAAGTGAAGGAAATGCTTGATTTCCATTAGAGGTCAGAGAAGATAAAAATAATAAGTTGATTTTTTTTCAATTTAAGCTCATAAATGCCCTGAAATCTTTCCATGGACAAGGGGTTCATGGACCCCAGTTAAGAACCCCTGCTATAAACGTGGGTTGACAAACAAAGGCCCTTGGGCCAAATCCAGCCTGCTGCCAGTTTTTGAAAGGCCAATGAGCTAAGAATGATGCAGATGAACATTTGCTTCGATTTGCTGATGGGAAACACTAACTTTGAACACTCATTAAGAAAAATGTTACCACTTCTCCACCCCCCCCATTGCATTTTTTCATTAGTAGACCTATAGTATAAAAAATTATACCCAATTGTTACTATTGTGTTTTTGTTTTTTTATTTTTTCTTATTGTATTTTGAGCCTCATCAATAAAAATTTTGTGGAAATTTGTCTTTTCTCTTGTGTAAGTACCTATGTAATATCTCCGATTTTGCCTCATGGTCTCACAAAACCTAAAATATATTTACTATCTTGCCTTTCACAGAAAAAAAGTTTGTTGACCTCTGCTATAAAGTGTTGTGCAAAAGGATTTGTGTTATTAGACATAAATATAGTCATTGTCCACAAGTGAAAGTTGCTTTAAAACAGTTTGGATTTCCTCCTAGTTATAGTAAACCTTCTCTTTTTTAATACATTTAATTTGGATAACACAACACTCTTTCTGAGAAATAGTAAAAATGAGAACTCTATTACCTGGCTGAATTATAATCTGAATTTTATACTCTTTATTAGTTTTATAATTTGAATTACAACACTCAAATTTTGTGAAAAACTGAAGGAAAATAAAAAAGAATCTGAAGAACCAAACCAAGAGTGAAGAGGTAAAGATGTTGGCTTGCTCTACTTCTTGGACTCCAAAAGACCCTCTGAGGCCTTCTAGGAATGATGAGCTCTGGGGAGCCCTCAGAGAGATGGGTGCTGAAGTAATGTACCAAGAGACTCTGGACAGGCAGATATGAATGTAGGGGTTCCATACCTGCCTCACATGGAAAGCATGGCAGTTTTAGTCCTGGTGGTTGTAAATACCTCTAGGAGTCAAAATTAGTTTTGTATGAGAATGATTTCAGATGTGGTTGGCTTTTCTGGAAATACAAACTACCAAAGTAATCTTCAGGCGCCACAGCTTCTCCTGTGTAGTTTCTTCACGTAAGAACAGGGGTGTGTGGGGAGGGTGAGGGGTGGGTAGAATAGCAAGAGAAACAGAGGGAAGGTGCAAGAAAAAGAGATGTTCAAATGTATATAACCCTCTTTTAATGATGTGGCTAATATTTGTCTCGTAGCACCCCTGGAATGCCTTTGTTAGAGAAGGATTAGGCAAATCTGACTTTAAAATGATATGAGCCAGAATTGCAAAGGTGGTGTTTCTCTTCTAGTGGAAGGGGGAGTGAGGGGACGATGAAAGAGAGAATAACCTTTACCTCATAATTTCCCTTCCCCTCCTCTCAGCGTAAGCCACATTAGTCTCTCAGTAAAGGTACTTGGAGAAACTTGCTAAAATTTTCCTTCATGCTTGAAATTTACTTACCCTGGGTAACAGGAAATGTGGAGTCTTGTGATGTAGATTGTTATACCAGATGGTAATCTTAGCACATGCTATTTATGTAGATCAGCCGTGTGTGTGAGTCATCCATTTGAAGCTGGCCTCAGCCACTGTGAAATTGGGTTCTATACCACTGGTTATTAATAAATAATAATAAAGGCACTGATTATACGTTGTTTCGAAGCACTCTTAATGAAGCCATTACCGTTACATGGCATTAAATAAGGAATTATTCTCTTTTTCTAAATAATACTTTATTAACAACTGGCTATATTGTTAGATTGTGGCTCCTTACTGGCAAGGGCAGGCACAAACTTGAACTCTATGTCCAGATAGATTGCACCGTACTATCCATTGAATGCCCTAACTACTTTGTTTTTCCTTTCAAACAAGTGCCTATTGTCATTCAAATTGTCCTCTTCTAGGTTTTGGGATTTGACTTATTCTTCATGAAGATGAATTTCAGTGGAGCTAGCCATACTCTTTCATTTCTCTCCCTTTTTAACCTTTGGCAAATTTAGTGGTGAAAACAATTCATATTTACCACATTTTCGATTATCTGATGGATGCAAATAAGTCAGGTAGTAAAGATTGCTCAAACTTAAGTTCTTCAAAGTCAGGGCAAATAGTTTCTTTGCTTCCAACCATCTACCCATTAGGCCTTCCTGTCTTTAATTTTTCTCTACTTTTCTTCTTTCTGGCCTGTTTCCCTTGCACACCTCTTTAATAGCGCCTAGAACTGTGCTTTGCACAAAATGGTCAGTGTCCTCTTGGCCTTGTAACAGCCTACAGACATTTTCTAATGTGACCCTTGGCTGTCCTCTTCCCCTTCAAGACTTCCCACAGACTCTATCCTCTCACTGACAGAGGATGACACTTTCCTGGACCTCCGACTCCCCTTCACATTTCATATCACCTGAATAATGTGTCGCCTCTTTCTTTTCTTTTCCTTCCTTCCCAGCTGTTGTTTACTTCTAAACTTGGTCATGTATTGGGCCTGGGGAAGTTCAAAGCTGAGATTCACCTCTCTCTGATGTTTCCTTAGCCCAGCTCTTGCCGTACTCGGCTTATTCTAGTCACTCCAGATTATTCCTCAAACCTCTTCCTGAGAGGAATCAGTCTTTGCCCTCTTTTTTCCTCCTTCCTCCTTTTCTCAGGACTGAATTTACAGAGCTTGTTCAGTGAAGGTATTGTTTCTGCAGACAAATACATGGGGTCATCCCATTTTTCTGGAATATTTCCTCCTTTTCCGTTTGAAAGAAATGCCAAAAATCATTTTTGGTTTTGTTTCTCTTAACCAGAGATAATGCTCCAACTCAACATCATTGGGGTAAGGACAATAACGTATAAATGGCAATATGTTTCAGGTATTTTTTTCCTTGACCTCTGCTTGTGGCCAGAGTCCTTCATTTTCTGACCAAATCGAGGTCAGAAAACAGAGAGAGTGTCCATAAGAAGTTCTACCCGTGGAGTTCCATTGGAAAATATATATATATAATGATTATAGGTACAAAAGAGGCAACTTTCAACAAGTTTTTTCAAAGAAATGAGAGGTATTTATTTACCTATTTTGGGCGGGAGTTAGGGAGCAAATTGTTATGGTACTTGCACTTCCAATATTACTTAGCTCTAATAATAGGTGATGATTTTTTTTTTCTAGGTTGCCTTACTGATGGGGGCATACGATTATGGGATCCATGGGGTTCTCTGGGGCCAGGTGCATTATCCTGAAAGACCCACTAGGCCCTAATTTCCCCAAGAGCCCACTGCATGAGCCAGGAACACATCCAGCTCTGATTCTTGGCAGTTCCTCTTCCCTCTCTCCCACTCTGGGGATGGCAAATAGAAAAGACTCCTTATTACCCCAAAAGGAAACAACTAGCTTGCAGTTTACTAAAGTCTAACTACAGATCAGACCTGCATCAGGTAATCACTTAGTCATGGACCCTGAGCCAGCCTCAGCTTCCTGCCTTTCCTTCCTTGGAGGGCAGTTTCGTTCAGCACAGCAGAGTAGTTAAGAGAATAGGCTTTGAGGGTCCATGTGAGGCTTAATTTCAGCCCCACTACTTTTGTCACTTTGTAAAGTGACAAAACCTCTCCTTGTCTAAAATCTTCATGGGTTAAATGGTCAAACTCATAAAGTAGCTGTGAGGATTAAATGATATAAATATGCAAATGCCTAGCACCAGCAGAGGGTAGTTATTTTTATCTATGACCCGGTAGTTAGAACATTTCTGTGCTCTCCCCAGTCTGGAATGGAGATGCCTTCATATCATCCTTTACTCTGAATTACTCCTCCATTTGACTGTTAAGTGCCCATGATTAGTTTTCTATTAAGCCAAGTGCCTAGCAAACAACAGGGGTAACAATTGCATAAATAGTCCCTGTAGAGCTTTGGTATCATGAAATTTTGTCTTTTGGTATCAGAATTTTTAGATAGATCATCAGTGATCAAGACCACTGAAAAACAGAGCATTTCCAGTCTAGGATGATCATCAGTACTAATCCCCACCTCTCTCTTCTCCCCTCCCCATAAAATGCTAAGCCCTTACTATCATACAAGATACTTAAGTAGTAACATACAGGTGGAATTTAAGAGATCAAGACTAGAATCAGGAGATGCAGTTCTCAAGGCTGGCTTTCCCAGTTCTAATACTCTAAGATTCAAAATTGTGAACTCCTTAGCTAGATTATAAACTCCTTGAAGAACTTGTTGATTTCTGGAGGGAGGAAGTTGGGGTTAGAATTTGCAGTCCTCTAAAATAGGATGACTTCCTACATTGCTTCCAGGGCTTTCCTGAAAAAAATTCCCCTCCTCTCTAAAAATGAATTTAGTCTCCCAAAGAGCTAGCCTTACTGTAATCTCGACAAGCAGCGAGTGTCTATTTAGTTAGTGCCTAACAGATTTCTTGTACAAAACTCTGATACTCACATAGTAAAGGGCTTGAACATTGATTTGAAGGTGATTACAATAATTTAAGGAGATAATTCAATCTTGAAACATGAAGAACATTCATTATAAAGCAACTTATGAATGCAGATGGTATTCACCTCTCTCAATTTTCCTTAATTTAAAGAGTAAATATTTGAGGCTGAGTTATTCTGCTCATTTCTGAAACATTTTTTCATTCATTTATTAAACTTTAAACATCATATTTATAAGATGCTGTAAGGAACAAGTATTAGGACAATCTTGAATAAGATCATTAAAAGCACCTATTTTAAAGGATACTTGTTACTTTAAGATTCCAGAACCACAGATATCAACATGATAACCCTCTTAGAAAATGCCGTGAATCCAAAGACACTTGTGTCATGAGTCATTGCCATTTAGCCTCTTCCACAAATGGTCTTAACCTAAGCAGGGCTTATGGACTCAACAATGAAGTTATTAATTCTTTTGCTTCTTCTAGTGGCAGCTCTTTAACCCACAGCATAAGATTTGGAGTCTGAAGGAGACTCAGAGACGGGGCCCAGTCCTTATCTGACACATAAACTCCCTCTATGCTATTCGTGATTGCCCAGCTTCTGTTACCACACCAGCACTCTCCTTTGGAAATAGAATACGAGCCACAAATGCAAGCCACATATGTAATGCTAAATTTTCCAGTAGTCACATTAAAAAAGGAAAAATAAACAGGAGAAATTAATTTTTATGCTTTATTTCATTTAACCCAATATGTCCAAAATATTATCGCTTCAACTTGTAAATATTATATAAAGCATTATTAATGAGATATTGACATTGCTTTTTTATACAGTCTTCGAAATTCAGGGCATATTTCACACTTACAGCCCTGCTCTATTTGGACTAGCCACACTTCAAGAGCTCAATAGGTACTTGTGGGTAGTGGCTACAGCACAGATCTATCCAGTCACTCCACAGCCTCTGACCCACCTCTAGAATCCCTTTACATTTCTCAGCACTTCCAGGTATTGGAAAGTTCATCCTGGTGCTGCACTGAAATGTGCATACTTTCAGTTTCAACAATTAGTCTTTGGTCTACTTTCCAGTCATACCTTTAATACTACTGAAATTTCACACTGGAATCCAGTGTATATTGTGATATGACCCTGGCCATTTTCAAATATTCTCTTCTTAAACCATATTTGTCGTATACATTTGAATTTGAATTTTTTGGATCAGCTACAGAGTTTTCTATTTATAAGCTATTACATTTCATTTTGCTAGTTGAAATGTGAGATTGTTCCAGGTTGACAAAGTCCTTCTTTGGAACACAATTCTCTCAATTAATGAATTAGCAATCCTCTCAGTTTCATATTATCTGTATGTGTAATCAGCATACTCTCAGCATGCTCATTTAATTCAGTGGTAAATATTGACTTGGAAAGGGCATGAAACAGAAAGTTCCACCCACAACTTGTTGTGAGAATTCTAGGTTAAGTGCCCTCCATAGTCATCTCACGTGGGTTACAGTCATTATGCCAGTGATAAAGTCACCAACCAATTGGTCTTTCAGCCCACATTTCTTCATCCTCCCGACAAGGACATCATGACTCACCTTGTCAAATGTCTTTCCCAGACAAAGTTCTCAGCTATCAGACCAGGAAATAAGTTACTATTTCTAACTTGGTGAGCTTGGTCCCAAACCATATTTTTCTTCTGTCACTTTTCATGTTCTTCACAGTTCCTCAGAATAATTGATAATAGTCCACGAAGCTCATCTTTTGCTTTCCTCATCCCAGGAACAGAGGCATGATCTCATGTAAAATAAGTAGGCGGTCTTTCATTCTTTTTCATCTTCATTTTTCCTATGAATATTTATTCTATTTTTTGAGTCTGAAAATTATTTCAAAATATTATGACTATTACTTTTCAAATTGTTGTTATGGTTAGTTTATGGAAACAGGCTTGTGTGTGTATGTGTGTCTGTGTGTGTGGGTACAGTGTTTATGTCTGTGTGTGAATTTTTCTGTCAGTACAATTTCTGAAGTCAAAAGGAATCCTTTAATTAGGGCGATGAGGACATGTTTGCTTCTTGGATGTGAGGCAAAAAGAGCAAGCTTTTTTGTCATGGAAAGCATGATTTCAAGGGTATAACAATATCACTTTCTTTTTCCTTTATCTTTTCTCTCTACTAATTCACCATTTTTTTGGCAGCACTGTTTCTTATACTATTCTCCTGTCATTCCAACTCACTGCTTCTCTTTAAATAAAAGGGGCAGCCATCATTGTCTTTTCCAATAATATGGTGAACAGATCTGAAGTTTGTTTGTTTTTTAATGTATATTTATCCAGCTCCTTCTAAAGTCAGGTCCTCCATGTCAACCAAAGCTGGGTCATGTTGGCAGTTCAGCATTTATTGTGCTTTAATTTTCTGTTTTTGGGTGTGCTTAGTGACTGTTTTGTGAACTCCTGAATGGCATGGGCTGTGTCTTATTACTCTTTGCATCCTCAGCACCTTATGCTTAACTGGCATTCCTTAAACAATGTGCCACAAGTGAATAAATGCGTGAATGAAGCAGTTATGTGACACTTATATACAAGTTCTACTGGAATGCCTTCTGTTATGAAGTACTCCCTACTTTACTAGTTAATTCATAGCTATGTTGGATGACTCTACTGATCGAAAGCCCTTCCTTTGTATTAAGCTAAAGCCTATGTTCAGAACATCCATTTTCCCATAGATAACACGTTCTCTTTCTCATGTATTTATTCTAAGTCTTAAACTGAATGCTTCAGGTCTGATGAAGATAGCAATTTTGTTTTCAACAGGAAGTACTGTGCTTATTCCCTTGCTTGTTCAGCCATCTTCATTCCAGGGGCATTCCAGTGGCAAACTTCTGGCATGCCAACCACACAGGTCATTTAGGGAGAAATCCAAATTCCATTTAGATACATTTAAACTCCTCTAAATATTATACTTTCTCAGGCTTCCAGGGAGCCAGTGTTTATCACTGGATGAGTACGGTCACAGAGAGATCAAGGACTTAGTTTATTCTGGGTCACATTCATTATAATGGCCTAGTTTAGGCCATGGAGTCCTCTTGTTCCCAACCACTTTCCTAGGTAGTAGACTTAAATTTACTATCTTCCTTCCTAGATTGAACCCATGTGCCCAGGCTGTGACTAGGTAATAGACTTAAATTTTCTGTCTTCCTTCTTGGATTGAACCCATGTGACCAGGCTGTGACTTAGGTAGTGAACTTAAATTTTCTGTCTTCCTTCCTAGATTGAACCAGTGTGCCCAATCTGTGACTGTTCTTTCTTTATTCTAGATTATCAGGGCTTCTTGGCATAGCTCTTACTCTTTCCTGCACTCATTGCCAGACAATACTGTATGTGAAACCTAACATCTGACACTCATATTTGGCTCAGGGCTGGTTTGTTAATCACATGTCAGAGCAGAACTTTAAATCTCATGTCCAGCACAAAGAGAGATGACGCCAGGGCTTTGAAATGTCTTTTAACACCAAATATGTCAACCCAGTGACCCCCTCCCAACTCTAACCCCTTCTCGCTTCCTTGCATTTTTAAAAAAGATGTTTAGAAGTTGTGTCATCTTTGTTTGGGAAATATGATTTTTGGATAAAGGTATGTTGCTATCATGAATCTGCACTAAAAATATTGCAAGGAATATGAGACCTTAATTATTTTGCCTTTGATCACACTGATTCCACTAATTAAAAATTCTACCAAGCAGAGTACTGTGGAATCATGTAAACCCTGTGAATTACCTAATAATGATAGAAATATTCAAAGCATTGGTGATTAATGAACAGATGTGAAGAGGCAATGCAAACTTATGGGAAACCATTTCTAATGGTGATGTCAGCAAGGAACAATTTGCAGACATAATTACTAAAAAATTATCAGAGACTTCCTTGTCAAGTATTTTGTATGTTTATAAAGCTGTTGGTGACTCATTTTAGGAGTCTGGGAGACTTATTTGATTTGGAATCAGGATTTTATTATAGCTTAGCTGTTATGTAATAGTTTACTCAGGCTGATGGGGAGATATTCTTCCATGTCAACATAACTTGTATGTGTGCAGTAAGATTTCCTTGTAAGTATCTGAATGCTTTCCCATATCTTCATGCTTGGAGTATATTCTCAGTTTGTAAAATAGAGTGCGAGAGTGGCTTTGAGATTAATTATTCGATAGATTACCAACCACTCTAATGGTTTAGGGCATTGGGACAAAGTTGCCTTGGACAGAGACATTGATAATACCATATGGAACGGCTGTGTCTGACATGCCATAAACTCATTATGTGAGTTTTTTGTCATACATATGTGGTGCTACTCAGTACAGTATGCTAAGTCTTTCCATAGCTTTGCTGTAGTAAGTACCACAATTAGTCAAGTTTTACCCATAAACCCACAAATTCCAACACATGACTGCAAAGTCATCTGGGCGCATCCAGTTTTTTATGTTGGCAGGGAAACTATTGTTTGATCAACACCTCTAGTTGCTAACTAGAAGCATTTCATTTGTAGTTTCCAAAACACTAATAGCAACCAGATAGACATTGTGTCTGACACTTGCCTCAATTTTAATGATGTTGTTGTCTCCAGAACAACTCCAAAAGAAACAGAGCCTGAAAGAATGTGGTGCTTTCCAAGAAAGGTTGGGTGTTATCTTTGCTCTGAAGGGGATAGGGTAGAGAAATATTAAATAGGATAAGCAGGCAGGGCTCCTGTATTTCATTCCGGGCTTTTCATTTGCCTAGCTACTATTGGACCACTGATAGTTTTTCTGGTTTCTTTCTATAAATTCTTCAGAGAACCAAAATTCAACCATGAGACTACATAGTTAGTCTGAATATTTGCCTATATATGTTTATTTGCAGACATGAGGCTCTTATTCATACACTTCTAAGTGAATTTATTTTATCATTTGATATCCTATCTGATAGTTCTCTCTGTCTCTGTAATGCATAACAACATGGAGAGGAGTGAGGTAATGGAAAAGTAGAGTTTTAAACAGCAGATGAAAACTAATGGACTTGCTCCTCTAGCTAAATGAAAGTCAGTGATATATTTTGAATGATAATTACATAATTCTTCAATCCTAACAACAGAAATGCTTCTGTTTTGTAGGAAAGAATAATGAAGAGTGTTTTGTGATTCAGGAAAGCCACAGTAGAAAGGCACTACCTCCTTTTGGACAGTTTTTATTTTACAATAAACGAAGTGTCTATTTTAATTTCTGAAGTACACATTGTTACGCAAGTTGATTCCAAGAGGAAGGAATGATGCTTCCTTTTGGCATCTTCTGGAAATTCTTTAAAGCAGTGATGAGGCTCTGCCATTTCATGGTGAACACCCATACAACCATGTAATACCTCGTGGGAGAAGACTGAGTAAGAACAAGGAAGTTCCAAGGACCTTTAGTCCATATGGTACATACCCAAAAATCAAATTTAATTTTTAACTTAGGACAATGAAGTGGGTAGCTGCACAATGACCATGATTTAGGGAGAGTCAGAGAGATGAAGCCCAATAATGAAATAAGGCAAGAGCAGAAGATATTAGCTAGGTCAGTGATGGAGATAAGGAAGGAGGTTTAGTTTATTGTGTATATGAATGCAACTCTGGCCATTAGTGATTTCTACTGGTCTGTTTGCAATGGCTGTTGTTTCCTGTTTCTGACAATCCAGAGGCTTAGGAGTCTTACTGATTAGCTTCCCTTTCCTCTTGATCTTTACTTAGAACGTGGACAAGACAACATCATCATCATCATCTTTGTCGTCGTCATCATCATCGTAGCTGTTAGCCTTTACTGAGCCCTTATCATGGGGAAAGCATTGTACTAAATGGCTAAATGTCTTGCCTCATTGAAGACTTTCAACTACCTTATGAAGTTGGTACTATGATCAATCCCATTTTAAAAATGAGGCTTAGAAAGTGACTTGCCCAAGGTCACAGAGCCAGTCGGTGGCAGAACAAGACTCAAACTCAAGCCTGTTGACTACAGAGCTTACATTCTATCCAGTCCCTTGGAATTTGAAAGATTTAATGCCAGAAGAGACTGATGTTATTGGCAAAAATGGAGCGAGAAGTTAAATAAATCTGTGGATTCAAAAGTGAGTCTTTTACCTTTTATCAGTCACCAAGTTCCTTCTTCTCATTCCCATTGTTTATGCCAGAGCTTAGTTGTCATCACCTCTAATCCAAATTGTTACAATAACTTCTTTGAACAATATTACTTTGTGCTAGTTATAATATTATATACTTGTAAAAATTATGGAAAATAAGGTTAAATAAAATATTATATATCTGTAAAAATTGTGGAAAATTATAACTTCAGAAGAAAATTGCTTACAATACCCTGTTTTGGAATACTTATGCATTTTATTTTAGCTATTTTTAGAGTTATTCACACACAGAAATAAACACACATACACACACACATATAATTTTGCCTTCCACATTTTTTTTTCACTTATAAAATAGGAATTTTCCCCATGTTATTACAAATTCCTGGTAAACACACTTTTAATGGTTGTGTAATATTCTTTTTTTTTTTTTTTTTAAGAATTTTATTTATTTCTCCCCACCCCCTTGTTATTTTTCACTTACTGTGTTTTTCTGTCTTCTTTGTTTCTTTAGGAGGCACCAGGAGCTGAACCCAGGATTTCTGATGTAGGAGGGAAGGGCCTAATTGCTTCCGCTACCTCTACTCCCTGCTTTGTTGTATCTCTCATTCTGTTTTTCCTCCCCACGTCTCTTGTTGCATCATCTTGTTGCATCAGCTTGCTGTGCAGTAATTTTCTAATTTACCCTTAATTTAGTCTTTTTTTGTGATTTCTTACTCCTACTTACTATGAATATTTAATAATAAACATCTTTGTGCATAGAGGTTTCTCTGACAATATCCCCTTATCACCTCCTCTTTTTTTCAGTCTTTCCCTACTCACAACCATAATCATAGCAGCTGCCAAGCCATTTTCCTAAAACACATGCCTTGCCCTAATCCAAATCCACAACATTGTCTATCCAAACAAATTTAAATTCTTTAAACTGGCATTCAATAGACCTCCTATTCGGATCTAATCTACCTCTCAAGTCTTATTTTGAGCTCTCCCCTATATGAATACTAAACTCCGGGCAAACTAGACCATTAACAGCTCTGTTCTGGAAAAGACCCTTTATTATTGCCATTGTGCATAAAAGCTGATGCTGTTCCTTCTCCCTGGAATATTCTTCTCTCTACCTCCATCTGTTAAACCCCTGTCCATTGATGAATCCTTTTCTTCCTGAGACTTCTCCTTATCAGACTAACTTGTTGGATTTCCTCTTTCCTCGGCTGAACTTAGACTAAGCCAAGCTTGATTTTGTCTCTTTCCCTGCTGCCTTCCCAGTGCCTAGAAGAGAAGGTGCCTGGCACTGTTGAACTCAAGAGTGTTGAATGAGTGAATTAAGTGTGTGTACCGTGTATGCACCTCTCGTGTTTCCTGAGGATTGGGCCTAGGATGTATTTATCTGTGTGCCCTATAGTGTCTAGCAAGTCCCATGCATGGAGAGTTGCTTAATAAACAAATGAATCCATCTGTGCCTCCTGGCTTTTCTTGAGCACAGGAAACTATGGGTTTGCTGTAGGACAGGTTGAACTTAGAATTACGAGGTTTTGGATTGAGTATCTAATGTTGCTAAAATGTTTAGGACTTCTGAAATATCAGGATATTTTCTGAAGCATACGTCCATGCTAATGATACAGACTTCCTAAAACCATGTCATGATGGAACTGTGTGCACCCTTTGCAGTTTTTGAATTTGACCCTTTCATTTTATAGGTAAGAAAATGGGGATCAGGGATGTGCTTAAAGTCATTAGCTGTTACTACAGCTCAACAATTCCTGCTCTTAGTCCAGTGTTCATTTGCTACAACCTGCTTCTTCTAGTCCCTGAGAGGAGTCCCCTGTTTGCTACTTTATGATTAAAAAGGAAGATCAGATTTTAAAAATAAATAAATTTAAAGTAGACTTTATGAGTCCTTTTTTTCTTCTTCTTCTCATTTCCCTCAACATTCTCTGACCAGATTTAAGTTCTCTTTTGCATCTGGCTTGGGGAAATTAGGTTCAGTGCTCAGCCAATGTAGTTTTCTTTCCATTTAGTTATGACTCTTTTCAAGAGTACTTACTTTTATATCACTTGTATTAAAGTGGACATTTGCATCTGAAAGTATGTCCCTGATCCTTCAGGGCACTTCAGAGGTCAAATTTCACTAATAAGCTACACTTCCCTTAAAATACACTTTGAGGTGCCAGAGATTCCTTCTAGCTGAGTAATGAACATTTCTTTAGTATTGAATAAGCACAGCCATTGAAAGCTAGAAAGGCCCTTCAGACTACCTATACCAATGATCTTATTTTATATTCAAGGATTCTGAAGGTTAAAGAGCTTATGATTTGCTGAAGTTCTTGGCAGTAATCAGGAAGCCATGCTGTCATCATCATCTTTGTGTTATGACTGGAGAAAATGAAGGAGTCTTGGATCTTGCCTTCATGAGGGTTATATAATAATGCTGTAGCTATTGGCCAACTCAGTTGCTAACAGGAATAGAATGGATATTTCCAGAGGAAACGAGCAGAATTCAGACACTGACTTGATCTGGATGATTCAAAGATGAATGTTAGAGAGATCAAGGAAGGTGATGACACAAAAGCGAGTTTTATTAAAATAGCCCCACACTTTGTCATGGCCACAGCCTCCAGCCAGTGAGCTCACAGATGTCTGGCCCCTTCTTTCACTTGCTATCGACAGCATTTAGGACACGGTCTAGCTCACATTAGTGAATGTGTTGAATGAATAAATGATCTGATGAAGAAGTGTTGGTGAAGAAAATCTAGATCTGTTATTAAAACAAAAAAAAAAACCATAAAGCAAAACAAACAAAAACAAAAAAGCACAAAACAGCATGTAAAATATACCTCTGACTACTGGGTCAAAAACATTTAAGGTATGGTGAAGGTTTTGTTCACTAGATATGACTTGAGAAATTGATTTCACTTACTTAGGAATGAAAGACAAATGGGTCTTGTCTTTCAAGACAAGGGATGAATAAACCACAGTAGAAACCACAGTGTGTGAGAGATCAAACATGATCTACCTAAAGCTGGCCTCTTGGGGGTGTGTGTGCTTCCTCATTCATTTATTCATTCCTTCCTCAAATACTTACTCATGTGCCACTTGATGGGATATAGAAATGACAAGATTACTGCCTTCAAAGAATTCAAGAGTCTGTCCCAAACATATTCAGCTTCTCTTCCCACATCTTACTCTAAATTTCTACAGTCTATAGCAAATAATAAAATGAGAAAATGCTTAATGGAAAACATATTAAAGGGGGTTTGGTATTATTGTCTGCCTTCTTAGTAAGAGTTTGGGGATACTGTACACTTAATTTTTCATTTTGTCCCCAGACCTGGAAATTTGAAAAGTGATTCTGGAATTTCCTCCAAACAAGATACCTTCCCTCCAAAGGCATTTGTGCATCTCAGGAATGCAGTGAGTGGCGGCTGTCCCTCAACAGGTTTAATGTCATAAACCCTCCAGGAATCCTCACGGTGGTTGGGCCAGCTCAGGGCTCACAGTCCATCCTTAAATGGGCAAAGTGTATTTGCTCTGGACCTGTATCACCCACAGAGCAGTTCAGCAAAGACATTGGTTTGATTGTGAGATATCATTCTAGTCAGAGTGACCACACTCTGAATGACTACCCAAAATATAAAGTAAGAGAGAGAGATGTGATAAAGCTAAAATCAACCAATAATCAACCAAAACATTGGTTACTTATGCATGGTGCTGTACATCAAGTGATTTATTTCATTGTTAGTGACCTCTATAGAAAAGCAAAGATTCACAGGAAATTTTTATTGTTACACAATGACTATGGGTAAAAATTAAGATTATAATGAAGAATGATAAGCAGGGATGATCATTAAAATATGTAACAACTGGAATTGCATTAAGCAATCAGAACAGATACTGACCACAGACAACTGGTATATTTGTACTGGTGTGTATTGGCTGGATATCAGCCCTGCTTCTGTATTGAGTTCACTGAGCTGGGTTAAATAGAAATGGCACCTACACCTTTTCTTAGACAGGTGGCTTTCGACATTATATATAACACCTAAATTATATATACTTAATGCCTCTTATACAATTGGATATCAACTTTAAACACAAGAGTAGTTATTCTTTTTCTAACTTTAATATTTCCTTCTCTACTAGTATACAGGTATTTCTATTAGTATACAAGCAGATTCTGTCATGTCTTCCTGCTTAAAAACAAAACAACAACAACAAAGAAAAAGAACTCCAACTTTACTATTCTCTAGGTACCTTGTTCTATTTCTTTCCCTTATAGCAAAACTCCTAGAAAGAGTTTGTTCACACTCACTTGTCTTCCTTTTCTTTCACTTGCTCTCAAATCCCTTTCGATCAGGCTTTCTTTCCCCTCTGAAAAGCTCTTGTCAAAGTCACTAAGGATGCACACATGGCCAAATCAAATGGGTGCCTTTCAGCCTTCAGCTGTGTTTGGCACAACTGGTTTCCCTCCCCTTACTGAAACACTTTCCTCTCTTAACTTCTTTTTTTTTTTTAATAATCTTTTGTTGCTTACTGTACTTTTTTTTTTCCTAAAGATTTATTTATTTTATCCACTTTAACCCCCCCTTCCCCATTTGCTGTTGTGTGTCCATTCGCTGGGCAATTCTCTGTGTCTGTTTCCTGCCATCTCTTCTTATCTTTCTCCTCCAGTCTTCACCAGGATTCGATCCTGTAGACTTCCGATGTAGGAGAGAGGTGTTCTGCCGCCTGCACCACCTTGGTTCCTGGTTTCTGGAGCTTTCGTAGCATCTCGTCTTGTCTCTCCCGTTACGTCATCATCTTGCTGCATGGCTCCCGGGGCCTGGCGGCTCACCGGCACACAAAGCCTGGCAGCCCATGCACCTTCTATATATACACATATATATATTTTATATTTTACCGGGAGGTCCTGGGGATTGAACCCAGGTCCCTCCATATGGCAGACGGACGCCCAACCATTTGAGCCACATGCGCCCCCTCTTAACTTCTTGATTCTACTGTGTCCTGTTCTCCTACCTTACTGGCCACCCCTTCTCAGTTTTCTTGGCTGGATCCTTTATTTCTTAGCTTCTAAATGTTGGAGCTCTTCAGTGTTTAATCCTTGGCTCTCTTCTCTTTTCACATTCTACATACTCTCTAGGGATCACATCCAGACCCTGAACTTCAATGAATATTTCTATGGAAAATTCCCCAAACAGACTCCTTCTCTGACCACCCTCTCTGCAGCAGCTGCCCCTGTCAGTCTTTATTCCCTCACCCTGATTTTCTTTTCTTCATAGCACTTATCACACCTGACATCATATTAGATATCTATCATAAATCTATTGTTGGTTTATTGCCTGTGTCTTTTCCCAGGAGGCTAGAAACAATCTGGTTCACTGATGTTCCTTTAGGGCCTAAAAAAATGCCTGCAAGAGAGTATGTGCTCGATCCATATTTGTTGAATAAATGAATGAATATGTACAAATGGGACTAAAAAGTGATCCTTTCCATATTGTAGCAGTTTGGCATTATTTGTGAATTCCAAAAATAGATACTGGATTATGTTTGAAAATTGGTCTGTTCCTCTGGGAATGATTAAATTATGATTAGGGTTTTGATAGGGCCATTTCAGTAGGGTGTTGATTCCCTGCGTCTTGGTGAGTGAGGACTCACAGATAAAAGACATGGCAAAGGACAGAGTTGGAATTCTGATGCTGAGTTTTGAGCTGGAGCCCAAGAAATGAGCACACAGGAGAACACAGAGGAATAGAGATGGCTCTTAGGCACGGCAGAAGCTGGGAGAGAGAGACAGAGCCATTCACCATTGTGGGGAGAGGCATAGCCTAGAGAGCCTCATAGTCTACAGCTGACCTTGTGGAGAGAGCAGAGGAGCTGAGCCCAGAGACAAGCAAGCCCTGGGAAGAGAGGAACCCAAGAAGCTTGAACCCTCACAGATGTTGGCAGCCATGTTGCTCCAACACTTGGCAATAAACTTTGGTGAGGGAAGTAACTTATGCTTTATGGCTTGGTAACTGTGGGTTTCTACCCCAAATAAATACCCTTTATAAAAGCCAACCAATTTCTGGTATTTTGCATCAGCACCCCTTTGGCTGACTAATATACATACCATGTAAAAATGTGAAAAATGATTTTGTTTTCATTTGCAATGACAGTTTGTGTCAGGAGTCCATCAGACCTGCCATGATTCAAATCCAGCCATGCATTTTCATTTTTGTCGATGTCTGCTTTCATGTCACAATGGCAGTATTGTGTAGTTGAGATGGAGACTGTGCATGGCTTTTTACAGAAAAGTTTGCCAACCCCTGGTTTATGCATAGAAGAGAAACAGTATAATATAAAGGGTAAGCATGTGGCTTGGAGCCAGACATCCTGGGTTCAAATCTCAATTCCTCTCATATATTTGCAAATTTAATTAAGTCACCTGTCCTCTCTGTGCCTCAGCTGTTAAGTGGAGTTAACACTAGGAACAACCACATAGGGTGGTTGTGAAGATAAACTGAGTAACATGTGTAAAGCACTTAAAATCATTCAGAAACATAATTATTAGCATTTTTGTGCTGTGAGAAAGTAATTGAAGCTGGTTTGAAGGAATTGAGAACAGGCATTTTTAAGTGTCTGGGTGTGAGTTTTCTTTATCCTGAGATATACATTACAGATGACTAAAAACATATTCCTCCTTTGCTTATTTATTCTTTCGCATCTTGGGTAAGTTGGTATGAACAGATACATTTTCCTTCTGTTGTAGATGGAAACATTTACATGCAGACTGTTTTTGCTTAACTAATCTTTGCAGGATACATGAATGAAGCTAATAAATTGGTGTGTGTTATCTACCCTCTGTCTTGACTGAATTCAGGAAAAAAAAACTCAGTTGAAATCAGTCACACTGGCTTTTCATGTGGGTGTTTGGTTGGTTCTCCTTTCATTTGATTTTACAGTATCAGGCATCTTCAGATGACTCCCCAAGCATCCTTGAAAGTTTCTTGCCCAGACTTCATTCTTGGTGCGTCCTTGTGATTTGTCCTGTCTACTCTTCAGTGTCCAGGCCAACTGCATCCTACTCTGGGATGGCTTCCTGACTTCTTCAACTACCCAGCCTGGTGTACTCTCCATTCTGCAAATGTCTTGACCCTTAGCAGAAAACCCTTGTTGACTTAAAAAAAAAAAAAAAAAAACTCAAGTGAAAAAAAAAAACAACTTACTTTCACAAGTAGATTTCCATTCCACTAAGGAGAGAGATTAAGCCTTACCCTCTTGGTATGCTCAGCACATAGAAGAGTACACTACACTGACCATGTGCCCAGCAAATGGCTCTTGTTGATGGTAAATTTTTTTTTTTGGAGTGACTGGGGGTTGAACCCAGGACCTCGTACATGGGAAGGAGGCGCTCAGCCACTGAGCTACATCTGCTTCCAATGAGAGTTGGGTTTTTTTGTTTGTTTGTTTTAGGAGGTACTGAAGATCGAAACTGGGACCTTGTACATGGGAAGCAGGAGCTCAACCACTTGAGTTGCATCTGCTCCATTGTTGATGGTAATTCTTAACATGGCTTCTAAGTACCTGCAGGATGCAGGTCCTGCCAACCTCTCCAGCCTCCTCTGGCATCTCCTTCTCAGTCTCTGTGCTATGGCTACCATGATCTTCTTTCAAAATTCCCTCCAACCTACCATGTTTTGTTCTATCTCCTCCTATTTCTCATATTTGAATATCTTTGCCTGGTTGACTGCCACTCATCCTTCAGATACGATTTGAATAGTCAGACTCCAGGGACGCTTCTGGGACAGGCCTGCCCACTCCCGACCAGGACTAGGTGCGGACCTCCCCCGACACTGCCCTACCTCTTCCTTCACAGCCATATCATCATATGTAATTATACACTGCACTTTGGTGTGGTTACCTCGTTAATGTCTATCTCTTCTACTAGAATGAGCTCATCCTAAAGCAGGAGCAATGCCTGCCTGGATCACATTTTATCCATAGCATCTAACAGAGTGATCGGAAGTGATGGGAAGAGATGAGATTCCAAAGGACAACTTTCCATCCTATGCCTGTGCCTAGTTCCATGCACCATTTGGATTTCTTCTCAGTGAACCTGGCCTTGATTCCCTGATGAAGGGAAAGTGACTATTTTTTATTTCTAATCTCCTACCATTGTCTCCCAATTGTTATTAATGAGAAGGTGTTGAGCCCACAAAAGTGAAGTTTCATGTTCGGTATCCTTGAGAGTTACTATTTAAAAACTGTATTATATTATAGGCAAGCGGGAAGGGGGCGCCCTGGAAGTGGTCTGTGGAGACATCAGATTCTGAAGGAGATCTGAAAGCTTCTGAAAAGCACAGATTTATTGATAAGGAAGCGGCCCTTCAGTCTCCTGGTAAGAGAAATCTGCATTAGATTCTCTCACGGGCTGGACTTCAATAGGCAAGCCCAGGCCCTGTTGGCCTTACAAGAGGCGGCAGAAACATTTCTAGCTCATCTTCTTGAGGATGCCTACCTCCTCTCTTTGCATGCTGGCTGCGTCACTCTTTTCCCAAAGGATGTGCAACTGGCCAGGAGGATCTGAGGCATTCAAGAGGGACTCGGCTGAGCTCCTGCAGCCAGTGTCTGTGAGCCTAGAGAGCAAGTGTATTTTGGAGGAAAAACACCTAGCTTCTTATCGCTGGAGTTGGAGATTCTCTAAAGCAGGGGGGTTCTTAATTTTTTTTGTTCCACAGGCCCCTTTGCCAGTCAGGTGAAAACCATGGACCCCTTCTCAGAATGTAGTGGCAGATAGTTTTATGACACTCAACTAGCATTGGGTCTAACAATTACCATAATTTTGAAGTATGGATGAGATAAGCGATTTTTCAAGATATGCAACAACTGTAAAGTGATATGAAATGAATACTACTGTAATTTATTGCCTACATTCATAAGTGAAGGAAATGCTAGATTTCAGTTAGAGGACAGAGACAATAAAGGTAAGTTGATTATTTTTTTTCCAATTCAAGCGTAGGGATCCCCTGAAATCCCCTGGTTAAGAACCCCTGCTCTAAAGGAATTTCCCTTCTCTTTCTTTAGTCCCTTGTTGCTTTCCCTTTGGTCTTTAGAAAAGGTTGGACCTGCTTTAAACTTTCTGCTTGAGGCACAATGACTAAGTCCTTTTTTTTTTTTTTTAACAAGGTATCAGGGATTGAACCCCAGACCTTGTACATGGGAAGCAGGCACTCAACCACTGAGTTTCACCTGCTCCCTAAGGCCGTTTTGTACAACATTCAATAAAGATATTTTTCTATTAAGTAATAACCAGACAACCTGAATCTCTGACAGAATTAAGCTTCTCCATATTATAATGACTGTATGACCTCATTTTGATTAAGAGAGCTTTTCTTATTTGTAAAAATGCCTTGTGAGTAAAAGTGTTAGTAAAATTTCAAGGATGCTACCAGAGATTCTCCCTAAGGTTGTGACCAGATCTGTGAAGTCAGAGCGTTGCCTGGAGTCAGCTGACTCTGGGCAGTATGTGCATGTGGCCATGTTACTTTGTTGTTTTTTTTTGTTTGTTTTTTTAAGAAGGAGAAGACTGAAGATTGCATGGCTTTCTTCTGCAACAGAGGTAATGTATGAAGCAATCAATACAATTCCAGATTTCAGAATTATTTTCAGTTAAAGAGACTCCAAGGTTTTCTTCAGTTCACAAATTATTCATATGACTGTCTTAACAATTTTGAAAACATCAAATTTGCTGCTTAATGGAGAAAAAGACATTGACCTGCTATTTTAGACCTTTCTGTACTGCTTGGGGTTTTTTTGTTTTGTTTTGTTTTGTTTTTGAGTTAGTAAAAAGAATTTATTTGGGAAATGGGGAAAAGAACAGAGCTGGCTGAGAAATGGGAGAGAAAGACAGAAATTCACACCAAGATTTGGTGCAGGCTCCTCTAGGCAGAGAGAGTGCTTATGGTTTTTACCATGTGAATATTTAATTTTATTTAAAATATAGGGCAAAAAATTAAGAGATGACCGCTTCAATCAGTTGCATGGAAAGGTCTGGTATGTCTAGCACACAAATCTCCACCCACCAGATTAATCTCATCTTTAGTGGCAACATCAAGTTATTGAGTAGGCTGTGCCTTTTCAAAAACTTAATTGGGGTTGAAATAGAAAATATTTAATCTTCTAGTTCTTTCCAGTAAATTGCTATAAATGTCAGTCAGAAATTCTAACCTGTAGAATTTAACATTTTATTAAGATTGCAAATCAAGATGTATCATAAATTATATTTTGGAATTTTTTATAACTCTGTGGGGAGGAAATAGAAATAATTCTTTAATGAAAAAACTTAAAACCAGTGTTATTAGAGCATACAGAGATTATACTTCTTTTTGTCTGTGTTAACATTAAGTTCTATATTTATATATTACATGTTTGCAAATTTAAATAAGAGAATTGAGTAGTGATTGTGCTTCCAATAGAGTGAACATGAGCAGATAAAAACCTTGTCTTATTGCAACTGGAAGCAATTTAAAAGATTTCCAAAGAAATGGGAAGTGTTCCCCAAGGATTTCAGATTCTGTGTGTGGTAAAAATTATTAGTGATAGGGGGCGGCTGCTAATGTGTCAGTCAACTGAATTCAGAGACAAATTGAAGGGCAGGACCAAATACAATTGTTGAGAAACCTGTAATTGTTCGACATTAACTCATATTTATGCAGACATTGAAATAAAGCACATTTATCCGTAGGTTATAAAAAACAACTCTATTATTATCAATTCATAGCTTTTAAAGCAGGATTTTCTGGGAGTTTTATCATTGGCTTATATCTTTCTTTTCTTCACATTGCCAATAAGTCAAATGCCAGCAATCCTGCCACCCTTTCCCCATTACGAAATTTTACTAATTCTTTGCCTTCATGTACTGTTGACTATGAGTCTCATTTGTTTAATGCTTTCTGCTCAATTTAGGTCTATATTATTCTTAATTTTTTAAGACCATTGTCCCCTTTCAGACTACCATATTGTTAAAACATGAATGATTCAAGTTAACCAGTTAATAATTTAGGGCAGTTAATGTGATTGCCTTTGTTGTTTGCTTGTCTATTTGTGTGTGCATGTATTTTGCATTGACAATTGTTACAGATGAAGGACAGAAACTTCATAGAGTGTGCATCCATATCTAGTCATCCAAGTGTGGTGTCCAACACAGCTTCACTGCAGAGGGGTGCCAATAGCTGATGATAAAGTCTCATAAGCCACAGAGTCTTACAGTGGCAAGAGACTTTGGGACAATCTAATCTAATCCCTTTATTTAGCAGATGAGAAAACAGAGACCTGTTAAGCTTAGATAACATGTCTGGGACAAACCCCAAGATGCCCTGATTCCTATTCCGTGTGCTCTTTTCACTTTATTCCATGCCATCATACTACTCTTCATAATCCTTATAAAGTGACAGATTTCCCCCTTTCTAGCAACCGTAGAGTGACCAAAGAGAAAAAGCAAGGGCTGTGAAAACCTCTTCCTGTGCTTTCATGCTATGAGCCTCTTTCACATGTAAAGAAAAGAGATTGCATTGCCTGTTGGGCCTTTGTGGCCTTTAGGAATCATTTCTCTGTGAAAAACAGACCCTCAGTGGAGCCGTTGATTGCCCAGTATTTTGTGAGAAATGGATATCAATTTCCGTTTACTTATCATACTGTATTACATCATCCAGTTGGAGTCATGCCTCAAGTACAAGAGGTTGGGCATGGGAGGAAAAATTATTCCTCAACCTCACTCTCCAACTAAACAGTCAGCATATTCTCCAGATTTAGTAGATTTTGTTTCTCTGAGCTTTTTCTCACATTGTTACCCTCAGGCTGGTCTGCACTCGCTGCTGGCTCAGTCTTACTTGCAAGGAAGCTTTCCTACTTGCACGTGCCCAGTAACAGCTTTAGCATTTCATTGTCCTGTCCTACCAAATTTCTGGCACCAAGGAAATGAAAGCCTTCTCAATTGTGAGAAGGAAAAGCCTAGCACCTGCTCTGCCTTGCTATTCTCTTTTCCAGCCCCCCTGGGGATGACAGCAAAACAGGAGCTGGTCTGTGCTTGCTGCCAAATGGAGAGCCCTGATTAGAATAATGCCCAGCAGGTTTCTGCTTTCTCTTCCTCTCTCCCAGCTTTTCCCACCCTTAAACAAACTAGGGGATGGCTGTTGCTAAGGGCCAAAATAACAAGACCTGAGTGCCTTTGAGGGCTTTTTTTTTTTTTTTTTTTTTTAATTATTATTTTTAAAACTGTGAGCCATTATCCATGGGAAGGAAAAAAGATTTGGGGAAGGCTATTCTAACCTACTGAACTTAATGAAGGAGAACAGTTTTATTCAAAGAATAAACAAATTTACATTTGGGATGAAACATTCTGCATTTTAAAAAATATTGGCCAGATCAGGCCATGGGTGAGTGTGAACAGCAATCTGGTCAAAAATAAATCAGATGAACTTTGGGGCAGGCAGGAACCGTTTTAGGCAGGATTTGGTGTTGGGGCTGGGGCAGGGATTCAGTTCTTTCACTATCTTTAATTTTGCTCTTTACAATAGGGAAGAGGGATGCAGCTCCTCCCGCTTTCTTCTTCTTTCTCTTTCCCTTCCATTTCTCTTGTATTCTCTTCTCTCTCTCCTGAAGTGAAAGTGGATCCGGAATTGGAAGATGCAGAACAACTACTGCAGTCCTTATTACCCGAATGACGGTAGTTCCTGAACAAAATACTTACTTATGGGACACGCTCTAGATGAGTTTTAATCAATAACATGTGTCCACAAAAATTGGTTCTCAACTGAAAATCTAATGTCAGAGTCTTTAAAAATACTTAAAAATGTATTGTTGATCTTATCTTTGGCATTCTTTCTTGGGGAAACATTTTGACAAGAAACTGTGAACTGAATGGTAAAGGTTATAGACACAAGGAAGTTAGAATGACTAGACATATCAGGAAGTCAAGAGAGAGACAACATCTTACATAGTTTTGCATATATTTTAAAGCAAATTTAAAAGCTAAAAGTAAAACAAAATAAAAACAAAAAGCAAACTAAATAGTATCTCGTTTATCCAAAGTGGCTGAGCTCTAATCAAGGCCAAAGAGACAAGGACACATTAGATGGCATACTATGTTGATCTGTCTATAATGTCTAATTTCCCCCCCTTTTTTTTCTGAAAAGAGAAAAATTCCCCCTTAGATGTTGATGAATAAGTACAAGAACAATTTCATTATATGGGGCCTGGTTAGAATAGAGTGAAATTGAGAAATGGAGGGCTTGAGGATGTTTTGAGACATTCCAGAACCCAGAAGCTTTAACAAAAGATTGTTTTCTCCATCCCTATTAAAAAAAAAAAAAAATTGGAGGGAGAGAGAGCAAGTGAGACGAGTCCACCAGATCCTTTGAGGAACTGCAGTTCAGTAAGGAAAAAGTTCTAGCCAGTGTGTATCAGTTCAAGTCCACCTAAGGGATGGCTTAAGTTCTGAGCACTTAGGGAAGCTTGAAATTCCACATAGCCCTGCCAGTGACCTTGGGAGGCCTGTGCTGGCAGTGATGGTTTCTGGTAAGATAGTATGGGCTGAAGCTGTGGATGGAGCATTGCTGAATATAGAAGTCACTGATTCTGTCTCTGAAGTGAGCATGGAACATTGCAGTAGAGGAAGCTGTTGACTATGAGATGATTTTTTCCCTCTTGGGATCTTTAGAGAAGAAGGAACTCTTGGTGTACGTCCTCAGTAGATCCTCCAATTTGTGGAACACTGATATTTGATTCACTGAGAGAAAAAAAAACATAAATTTATCTATACATATATATAGATATGTAATGCCTATGTATGCATTTATATATATAGTTTCTGTGTGTGGGGGGGAGGTAAATATCTTATTGTAAAACTTAATAATGAAATTGATGTAAATATTTTTTACCAAAAAATAAAATAAAATAAAACACCAAATCTGTATGTATACAATTAAATAAGGCATAATTTTTCACTTTGCAAAACAAATTTTCCCTTCACAGAAATGATTACTCACAAGGTAATGATTACTCACTAATAAGGTCTTGTGGGTCCTTCAAAATAGGATTTGACATAGTAATACTAATCATCATCATCATAAAAATTTATAAAATTTTTCTTGTATGCCAGGTCATGAGATAAGGACTTTATATGAAATACCTCATTTAAATCTCTCTATAACCCTAGGAGGTAGGTACTAGCTTTTAGAAATCGAGGTTGAGAAAGTTTATTCACTTGCTCAAGGTTGCAACGAGAAGTGAAAATGGGACAATGTAATCCTAGAGCTTATTTCTTTCTTTCAGGGTATCGTCGCTCTTATATAAAGTCATACAACTACATAAATAGTTTGGGACAAAGCAACACACATAACTAAGACATGAATAGACATAAAAATATTGATTCTTGGTGTGGATCCAAATATTCATCATTTTGGCCAATGTTTTCTTTTCCATCATTAAGGATTTACTTTTTTTTTTTTAAGTTTGGGAAAATCTGTTATCAAATGAATTCTCTGAATGCTTGCTGTGTAACCATGTGACAAGTGCTAGGCCTAGACATGGAAAGACAAGACAGAGGGTTAAAAGGCAGAATGTGGAGAAACCACCAATCTAGAGTTTTCTGTGTATAAGAAAGTATATTTTCCTTGATATAGAGTGGAGTAGGTGAAGAAAAAAGCATTTGGCTATCGGACAAGAAACTCTGTTGACTTTGATGTGGTGAATCACCTTTCATACATGGTTATTTTTATGGAAGTCCCAGCATTAGGTGTTGCCTAAAGAGAACCCAGTTTAGCACCTGAGTGTTTCAAAAAGTGTTTGGAAAATCCTTTGGATCCACACCCTTCCCCTCCACATGCAAACACATATACACACAAATACACAAACATATATATACATTCCTCGTGTGGAAGCTGCCATGAATGAGTGATAGAGTCGTAGAAATGACCAATATTTAATCAGTTACTAAAATATAGATATTTTCCCCCCTAGAAACACCAACAAGACAAGGGAAGATGGAGAGTGGAATCCTGGTCCTAACAGAGACATGAATGGGTGTGAGAAAATGCGAGGGTGACTTCTTGCATAAACATAACTGAGGTTAAAGATCACTGTAGCTCCAGCCAGGCTAAACCATTGAGAAGATGAATGCCAGGCCGAGTGAGGGGGTGCCATCTATCAGGAGAGGTGAGGAGTGGGCAGCAGAAGGGGTCCACGGCCTGTGCTTATCTATTAGTTGAAGTTTTGATCTCGAGGCTGGGAAAGAAATGACCAGAAATAAATGTTTAGGGCAGGACATTCTTTCCATGTTAGGACACCGCATTCTTGCTATTTGGTGACAAATGACCAAGCAGTGAGCTTGGTCCCATTTATGATCTAATTCCATAAATATGAAACCCTGGGCATCTGGATCAGAACATTCCAGGAAAGAGTTAAAGCTGAATATTGCTGTCTCATGATTTTCTCCCTTTTTGATGAATGACAGGCTATGATGCTGAACTTACTGCCTTCAGAAGTGCTTTCTCTTTCTTTCTGTCTTCTCTGGGGAGAGAAGAGCTCCCTTACCTTTTTTTTTTTTTCACTTGGGCTTGAAAACACTTATAATGAACATATACCTTTAATCTGAAAACTATACATAGATGGTAAAAGAAATGGAAAATCATTTCCATTAAAAAAAAACCCAAAAACTGAGAGAGTGAGTGGGTGCGACTGGGTGTGTTTGTTTTGTGTAGGAAGTGTCTGAAGAGGAGACCAGCTAGGAGAATTTGCTGCAGTCGTTCTCTAATAGACTGAACAAAGCTTCCAATAATAAGTGGTGACATTTACACAAATATTTGTGGTTGTGCTTTCCATTTCTTCTTATAGGAAACAAGTAAGAGTTTAAAATGCTTTAGTGATGGGATCAGTGGACAGTAGTGGGAAAGAATTTCCCTGAAACTTGACTAGCAATCAAAAAAAGGAAGGAAGATCTGAAAGAACTGAGAATATTTCAGCTAATCAGGATATGGCACTTTCCGACATCTGGATGTCTAAACAAGCGTTTTGAATTCAATACTATTAACATGTGTCACTTTAATGAATATTTTCCTTTGGAGTCGGTTGGGTGGTTACATTTTTGGCAATTGTCTCACGGTCTGTTGATTACATTACCTGACCCACAGTCCACTTTCCTTGTGTTGGCTGTGGGAAAGAAAAAAAAAAAGGAAAATATCTCAGAACCTGGTGAACAGCACTGAGAATACAACTCGTCTTTTATTTGAACCATTTCCAATGGAGGCTCTCTAAGGACTGTCTCCTAACTGTCTGTGACATCATAAGTAACAAAGAAAGGAGTAATTTCTGTTTGCATAAAAAAGATAGGAACCTACACCCTAGCCTAATACACACGAAATGGGATGGAGTTATTTATTTTTAGCTTGAAATAAAAGGTCAGGATTCTTCACTAATCCTTTTTTCTTTTAACAAAACCAAATTGAGGTGAACAACTTCCTCGATCAAAAAGTATTTTCAGGAGGGTCAATAATGATATGTCTTAATTGATTATGAAAATGCACCAAGGAGCTGATGTAGCTCAGTGGTTGAGCGCCTGCTTCCCACGTATGAGGTCCTGGGTTCAATCCCGGGTACTTCCTTAAAAAACAACAACAACAAAACACAACAGATAAGAACATCACCTCATGCTCTGAGAGAACTTTTTTGGCCTTTGCTATTTGGAGAAACTTAAACATTTGTGTTTTCTGTAAGGCAGAGTCCTTGGCTAACTCCAAGGACTTTTATTAGGAGTGGGAAGGGAAGGGGTTAAGCCCTGAAGAGGAGGCAATATTGAATATAGCACTGTGCTCTCTCAAATCAGCAAGTGTGGCTTGTGAAGCAAGGATCTATGGGAGTGCAGCGTCCCAGAGTTTGTGTATATGTGTGTATGCACGTGTATATATGTATATGTGAGTATATGTTTCTATGTGTGAATGTGTATGTGAACATTTGTATGTCTGTGTGTTTGTATGAATGTATTTCCCCTTAGACACGAATTTCAAGGCAGTATTTGAGGGTTTTTAAGGTACAGACTTTGGAATGACAAACCAAGGGTTAAATCTAGACCACATCATTTTTTAGCTGTACAAACTCAGGCAGGTTATGCAATCTCTCTGGATCTCAGTTACTCCATCTGTAAAATGGAGATAATTGTGGCACCTGTCTTATAAGGTTGCTGTGAGATCACATATCAGAAGTGATTTGCACAATTCTTGACATGCAAGGTCTCAGTAGATATTGTTTATTGATTATACCCTCTTTCTACATTCCTTAAAGCAGGCTCCCTTCCTCTCACCCTCCCTCCCTTTCTCTCTCTTTCTTTCTCTTTCTTTCATAAAGTGGATGTTCCATCTGTGACGTTGATTCCCTGACTCACAACAGTATGTGGATTCTTGTTTCAGAGAAGTCGTGCACTCATAGACGTTGGGAGAAGCAGTGCTATTCTCCCTGTTGTATCTGTACCATAGCCCATCCACAGGCTCTGGGTGCACAGGACACATATCTCTGTGACACGAAAGCTGGAGTCATACTTGTGGAAGGTGTGATTCTACCTCTCTACCACTCGGCATCCATCCAGGGCACAGAGAGTCCTCCATGGATGGGAAGGAAGGAAGCCAAGTCTAAAGAATGTAATGGACTCTAGTTCCAGGGGATCATTCTGTTTCAAACTGACTTTGCATTCCACTGAGCAGCCTCTTAAATTCCCACGTGTTGCACTAAAAAGGAAGAAAGAAACTTGGTAGAAGTTGCATAATGCATTACCACACTGGCTTGGCTAAATACTTTCTGATGGGATATTCCCTTTGGCTGCTCACGGCAGTTACTTTCCAGCTGCCTCTCATATCTTCAAATCTACGTTTTCCAAATTCCCTTTGTCATATTTCAAAAGTTGATTAGTTAGCAATGGCTTCATAATTACTTATTTATTAATTCAACAAATATGTATTGAGTACCTTCCAGGTGGTAGGCACTGTGCTACATGCTGGGAGAATGCAATCATTCTTCAATTTTGAAATGCTCACAGTACAGATGAGGAGAAAGACAAGTAAATAATGATTTTAGAGCAGCGTGGTGAGTACTGTGATAATTGTGGGAGTACAGAGTGTTAAGGGATGGTAGACAGAGAGAGAAGACATGAAACTTATCCAGAGTTCCAAAGCTAGTAAGGGGTGGGGGCAGGATTCAAGTCTAGGTTTCTAGGACTCTGAAGCCTGTGTGCTTAGGCACTAAAATGTATGCCAATTCCCTCAGCTGCCTGCATTGTTGCCTTTAAATAGATAACTAGTAAATGATATTTAGATCTCAAGGTGAAAGTAATCCCACAACCTCAGAGAAAAGAAAACTTTTTTTGTAATGTGCTTGTAATGTTTATGATGAATTGCACATAAATGGGACCTTCAGAAGTTGATTCTATCGGATAGGATTACATTAGGCTGTATAATAGAGACTGCAGGGGCTTAAGACAGTCTCTGAGATGGCAGTTCAGGGCTGGTGCAGCCACTCAAGGAAGCCATCGAGAGCCCAGGCTTGGTTAGTTTCCGATTCTACCATTCTTATGATATGTTTTTTCATCATCACTGTTGCTCTATGACAGCTTTACCTCTAGGTATTGCGTGCACCCTTGAAAAGGAGAGAAAGGGAGGAAGGGTGAGCAAAAGGTCCATGCAAGCTGAGCTTGCCCCTTTTTATTAGGAAAGCAACTCTCTCAACTCTCACTTTCATCTCATTGGCCCAGACTGGGTAACACAACCACCTTGAGCTGTGAGGGTTCTTGGAAAGGAGAATGCTTTTACTGAGCTAAACTGCTGCTCTAAACAAAATCTGGGTTCTGTTAGTAATGAGGAATGAAAGAATGCATATTACATAGGTAGCCAGATTCCCTTAAGTAGGTTAAATACCCACTTGTTTATACCATTCACTCTCTCACAAAACTCATTAGCATATATATATATATATATATATATATATATATGACAAAAATAAACTTCAATTCGGGCTTCGTTTGAATTATATAAGTCTACATAATTTGAGTCTAAATTACAGAGTTTTACTATACAAGGGGAACAGATATCTTTTTACCTTTCTTGTGTTGCTTCAACCCCAAGAGGTTCTTTTTTGGTAAGAGTGAGCCAGTTTCCTAATTATTTTATACTTTCAGGTGAAATATTGCTAAGCTTCTTATATAATCTGGTTTTCCTTTTATTCCTCATTGAACAGAGCTGAATATGAGAGTGGATACAGAAACCAAAGAGTTCAATAATGATTCCATCAACACATATTTAATTAGCGTCTTCCATGACCAGGGCAATTACATTATAACACAAACCTTTAGTACCTCCCTCAGCAACTGACACATGATGGTCAATAAATGTTGCTGATTGATAAAGACTGCATCTGCCAGGGGCTTTCAGTGCCCTAAACTGGTCAAAGAAATGGTGTATTTTCTTCTATCATCACCAGCATTGTCATCATCATCACCATCAATATCATCTTCATTATAGTTTTCATCAGTGGGGAAATGCAGAATGCTAGCTTTAAAGTGATGTGGCCATGAGTAGGGTTTGTTCAAGGGGAAGAATGAAAGTTCTGGGCCGATCAAGGGTCCTGGAAAAGAAGAGTGGGAGTGAGGGAACTGACTGCAAGGGCCATGACCTTCCAGACATGGGGGTGCTGCCACTATTATTTGCCGCTTACTTTGACTGTTTCGGTTTGAAGGATGCAGAGCCTCGCTACTGAGAGAACAATGCCCATGTTAGAATTAATGTCTCACATTAAGACCTGCACATAGGGTCACCTCTATTTGCTATAGTCCATTTGCAGATAGACGTGCCTAACACTGAATGACTATGTGAACCAAGCTCAAGTTTACAGGTGTGCTTGGGGTCTTTCGATGAGAATGGAAACGTCGGCACATTTTGGAAGATGACATGATAAAATAAATGTCAATGTGTTCATTAATTTATTCCTAACAAGTATTTATTGAGGGACTGCGATTTGCCTAGCACTCTATGCATTAATATGGCAGTGAACAGAAATAAATTCCTCCTGCCATGACTTTATGCTCCAGTGAGAGGAGTCAATTAGCTCTTGTATCAGACAGTGCTAAATGCTAGAAAGGAACTAAAGCAGGGTAAAGAACAGAGAGTACTGGGGTAATGGTGGGTGGGGTGGCTATTTCAGGTAGGCTAGTGAGGGGAGGTCTCTGATAAGGAAATATTTGAGCAGAGAGCTGAAGGAACTTAGGTTGTGAAATACTATACTCTGTGAGGAAAGAAGTTTCTGTATGGAAAGGCAAAAGAGACAGGAGCTGCTTGGCGTTTTGAGAAGCAGTGTGTGGAGAAGATCCTGCAGGAAGACAAGGTGGAAACAGGATGGCTTAGAGGACTGCTGCAATAGTGCAAGTGAGAGATGATGGCAGATTAAGAAATCATCACGCACCCTTCTCACATCATTAGATAGAACAATGAGACAGAAGACCAACAAGGAAACAGAGAACTTGAACAATATGATAAACAAGTTAGACCTAACAGACATATACAGAACACTGCATCCAAACTCAGCGGGTTATACATTCTTCTCAAGTGCCCATGGATCTTTCTCCAGGATAGACCACATGTTAGGTCACAATACAGCTCTCAATAAATATAAAAAGTTTGAAATTATACAAAGCACCTTCTCAGATCATAATGGAACGAAACTAGAAATCAATAACAGATAGGAAAAAAGGAAATTTGCAAATGTGTGGAGACTGAAAAACAATCCTAAATATTCAGTGGGTCAAAGAAGAAATTGCAAGTGAAATCCGTAAATATATTGAGACAAATGAAAATGAGAACACAACATATCAAACCTTATGGGATACATTAAAGGCAGTCTTGAGAGGGAAATTTATAGCCCTAAATACCTATATTAAGAAACAAGAAAGAGCTAAACTCAAAGATTTAACTGAACAACTTGAGAAACTAGAAAAAGAACAGCAAACCAATCCCAAAACAAAAAGAAGGAAAGAAATAATAAAGATTAGAGCAGAAATAAATGAAAATGAGAACAGAAAAACAAGAGAAAATCAACAAAACCAAAAGCTGGTTCTTTGAGAAGATCAATAAAATTGACAAACCCCTCGCTAGACTAACAAAGAAAAAAAGAGAGAAGATGCAAAAAAATACAATCAGAAACGGAAGGGAGGAAATTACAAATGACCTCAAAGAAATAAAAAGAATCATAAGAGGATATTATGAGAAACTATATGCCA
>JAKSZT010054262.1:1919073-2104188 GCA_026826555.1 Tolypeutes matacus | reverse complement strand
AAAAAAAAAAAGAAATCACGTCAGGGTTCTATCACTGTTTGTTTCTGAGTATTATTCTGTGTTATTCTTCTGTCTTCTAATACATTTCTAGACTTTGCAGATTTTCTGCAAAGAATACATTACTTGAATAATCAGAGAAAACAAATAGTGCCTCTCCCCATCTGTCATAATTGAAAAACGATGACTCAGAGAAAGGTCACCCAGGAGATCACTGCATCAATAGGATCTTATATTAGAATACAAATTCGACAAGATCTCTTTGTGATTCATGGCAGACTTGGTCAAACACTCTAATCAAATTTAACAGCAAGGTTGAATGATTCAGGGGATAACAAAACGTGGAAAAAGGGTGGGGAGGGCAGTTTGAGAATGTAAAAGGGGAGAATAATTTAAAAATACTTGGCAAAGAAAAATGTGACATTTTAAATAGCAACACTAGCAGGCTTCCTAAACACTCATCTACCATCTGAGAGGATGTTTTTTATACTGTGAATTTTCTGTTTAATTTTTTTTAAAGCTTTATTTAAAAATATGGAAAATGTAAGAATTTGACTAGAGTGCTTTATTACTGTATAAAGAATGTTTCATACTGAAAATTTGGGAGAACAGAAGACAGCAGATCAAAGAGGTAGCCACTTGGCATTGAACAAACTTGTTACTGAGCTATTTTACAAATTCTGGGGCACAAAGAGCCAGGTGAGCCTAGTATAGGGCAGGCAGTGGCCACACCCTGCAGAGCCTCCAAGGCCCCATTAGGGATTTTGGTCTTTATCTGAAAAGCAATGGAAACCTACTAATGTGTTTTTTTTGTTGTTTGTTTGTTTTTTTAAAGATTTATTTATTTTTTATTTTTATCCATTTTAACCTCTCCTCCCCCCACTGTGTTTTTTTTTTTTTTTTTTTTTTTGTTGCTTTGTGTCCATTCACTGGGCAATTCTCTGTTTCTGTTTCCTGCCCTCTCTTCTCATCCTTCTCCTCCTGTCTTTATCGGGATTTGATCCTGGGAACCTCCAATGTGGGAGAGAGGCATTCTGCCACCTGTGCCACCTCATTTCCTGTTTTTCCAGAGCATCTCGTCTTGGCTCTGCCTTGTGTCACTCTCCTGTTATGTCATCATCTTGCTGCATGGCTCGGCGGGGCCTGGCACGCCTGCGCGTGGGGTCTGGGGGGCTCACCCACTCGCGGGGCCTGACAGCACACCCTACAGGGCCTGGTGGCCCGCACGCTTTCTGTATTTTTTCCTTTTTTATGTTACCGCGAGGTCCCGGGGATCAAACCCAGGTCCCTCCATATGGTAGACAGACGCCCAACCATTTGAGCCACATCCACACCCCCTACTAATGTTTTAAGCAATAAGTTGAACCAATCAGTTCTGTGTCAAAAATTCACTTAAAAAAAAAAACAGTCCCAAAACCCAGAGGTTGTAGCAGAAAGATATATTTGATGAAATCAACTAGAGAATTAAGAAGTATACATTCATATATGCAAATCTACAATACGTAGGGCAAAGGATTTGCATGTATACATTCATATATGCAAATCTACAATATGTAGGACAAAGGATTTGCAGGGGGACCTCTTCATCAGAATATGCATTGTGCAATTCAGAGAAGTTTCAAGATTACACTTGGAAGCCAGAGTAATCATGGCACAAAAATATGCCTGAGGAATTGACCACTATAAAATGAACCCATGCTTAACTGTCTCAAAGAAACCCTGGCTTTGCCCTCTATCATCCCTGTTGTCTCCTTGTCCATTTTATGTTGTCTGTCTCTTACTGATGTTTTGCATTGGTTGTTTATACAATGCCATGCAAATACAGACTGAAATGACAATTAAAAACAATACTTTTATGATTGCGGTAATGTACGCACAACTCTGATTATACCAAAAGCCATTGAATGTACAATTTAGATGGATTGTATGGTGTGTGAATATATCTCATTAAAACTGCTTAAAAAACACTAATACTTTCAGTGGGTTTGAATTATCTCAGATATCTGCAATACTTGGGTCTATTTCTACAGGTAAGCCATTAACTGAGTTATCTATACAGTTAGCAGCAGGCTAATTTTAGGCAGGAAGTCACAGTAAGCTTTAATTAGAGCAGAGACTGAGGAAAATACCACTAGGAGTCCCAATTACAGGTTTGAGGTTAGTGATGAGAATATAGACATGCATCTCTTGAGAACTTTTACAAGGAAAGTCAACAGATAAGCCTGGGGTACCACTTGGTAAACCTAAGTTCATTAGAAGTAGAGGGAAGGAAGAGAATAATGCAGAAATTCAGAGTTCAGTATTGTCAAGAGGCTGTTTAATTGGATATCAGAGTTGAGAGTCCACTTCTGCTTTTGTATTCTCATTTGCTGATCTCCCATTTCTTTGACCCATATCCCACCCCATTATTTATATAAACAATGGAAGCAATAGCCTACAAATCGCCATGTTAGTTTCTCTGTTCCCTCTTTAGTCTCTTAGAAATGTTCTTACTAACACAGTTTTAAAGATCCTCTTTCAAGATAGTGACTCCCATTTTCGACTCTTGCCCTACACTTCCATACTTCCCTCTCACTACAGATAATCTACACTTGGAAGCACTTGCCACCAACTAACTAAACATATCACATAGAGACTCTTAACCTTAGCCTCAGCAGTGTGCCTTTATAATTTTCCTTACTACCAATATTCTACAGTAACTGTTTAACTCTTGTTGCGCAGTATTTCTACTTGAGGAGCTTTTTATAAGTAACAATGTTCTGCCATCTTGGAGAGATTAAAATTTAATTGGTCTGGGGTAGATATTTGGTGATTCTATTGTGCAGCCAGTGTTGAGAAAATGCAACTAAGTAAGCCCTGGGTGCTGGCTCCTTTTCTTAACAGTCTTTTTAGTTGTTTCTTCAGTTTTCTCTCCTTTGCTTAACTCCACAACTACAAAGCACTACACTCTCAGCACTAGTTAGACCCCTAAACGGAGCTCTGCTACTTTCCTCCTATCTCTCTCTCTCTTTACTTGATGTACAGCAGGAAGTCATCTTGAGGTACAATTTCTATGTAGATATTATTCTATCCAGAATTCTGTATTGGCATCTGAATGTCTATCTTAAAAACACACCATTAAATTTCTAGATAGCATCTCTCAAGGCCCCCTACCCAATGAACTTCTGTTTTAGTTTCTTAGGCTGCTTAAAGCAGATACCATGAAATGGGTTGGCATCAACAAAGGGAATTTATTAGCTTACAGTTTGAGGCTGAGAAAATGTCCAAATCAAGATATCATCAAGGTGATACTTTCTCCTCAAGACTATGATGTTCTGGGGCTGGCTGTTGGCAACCCTTGGTCCTCAGCTTGTCACTTGGCAAGGTATATGGCGGCATCTGTTGGTCTCTCTCTTCTTTTCTGTGCTTTGTTTCTGTCAACTTCTTCCTTCTGTGGTCTTCTCCTCTCTGTATTCATTCCACTTGTAAAGGACTCCAGCAAGAGGATTAAATCCCATCCTGAATGAGGTGGGTCACAGCTTAACTGAAGTAGTCTTATCGAAAGATCTTACTTACAATGGGTTTATACACAAAGGAATGGATTAGATTTAAGAACACATATTTTTGGGATAGTATAGCTTCAAACCACCACATCTTCCCAGGCCCTTTCCCCTCCCTCTTTACAACTGGATCTATGATCTGTTTCATTCTCAGGCAAACAAATGCTCTTGATCTTGTTTATATCCTTTGTCCCTCTTGCCTCCAACCATCATCCCAGTCTGTATCCCGTCCTTTAAATGAGATCTTTGCCCTCTGCTAATTTTCCCTACCTTAGTCATATTTTCCCTCGCTAATGTTCTCTGGTTCTTGTCACTCCTTGGAAAACTCTGCTCAGTTGAGACACTTAGGTCTGTATTTACAGGATTCTGACTTTTTAGTTGCTTATTGTTGTTTGACATTTTTTCTCCTTTTTTTTTTTTCTTTTTTTAAAATTTTTATTTTTTTCTATGTATTTTTTATTTAATTTAATTTTTGTTTGACATTTTCGAGTTTCTCAAAAGTGGGTACTGTGTTCTGCATACAGAGGGCACTAAATAAATAGTTAATGGACAGCCAGTTCTCTGCTAGCCAAGTGTGACACTTCATTCCTTTTTGCCTGAGCCTAGTCCAAGATACAACCCTCTTATCTACCAAACTGACTGCTCTGCATAGCCATCTGCACAGACCCTGTGATTGGAATCCTTTAATGTGGAGATTGCTATCTGTGGGCACAAGTATGGCTTGATGCGTGACCAAAAGTTCTTCTCATGCTGACATGCAAGCCTTTGGTTTGCAGCCAAAGGCAATTATGTGTAGAATCTGGAGCTGTTTGTGATTTTGCTTCATGTCCTTTACGCTTTTCTCCAACAGCCACTCCATTTCTATGGGATTAGCGTCAGGCTGGCCGTTGGCTGCCATAGTTGTTTAGCAATCCACAGATCTTTTGCATTCTTTAAAGGGGTGTTTGAGTATGCATTTTCTCTGCTTACCTGAATTATAACTGGCGTATCTCTGCTAACCA
Source organism: Tolypeutes matacus (assembly GCA_026826555.1). Lineage (NCBI taxonomy): Eukaryota > Metazoa > Chordata > Mammalia > Cingulata > Chlamyphoridae > Tolypeutes > Tolypeutes matacus. The sequence continues at coordinate 2,099,651 of JAKSZT010054262.1, read as the reverse complement.
CATGTAACAGCCACATGGCTCTCTGCATGAGGCCTCAACTATGCAATGAAGCATGTTATTGTATACCAACTCAAATTGTCCTATGTTTGCTTCATGTCAGTATGTAATTCCTTGTGGAGGAGAAGATTCTTCCATAGTCCCCCTGAGTCTGGTACAACTGATGGTCATTAAATCTTTGGGGATTAGCTGATTGAATGGACCAACGAGAGCCGGAATTATCATGGTACATGAGATGAACCCTAGTGGTTCCCAAATTTTAATGTGCTCTAGAATTATTTGGAGAGCTTGTTAAAAAACAGATTGCTGGGAGTGGGTATAGCTCAGTGGTTGAGCACCTGCTTCACATATACTAGGTCCTGGGGTTCAATCCCTGTACCTCCTAAAAAAAATAGCAAAAGAAAAAAACAGATTGCTGGGCTCCACCCCCTACTTCAGTAGGCCTGGGGTTGGTTCCAGAATTTGCATTTCTAACAAGCCCCTAGGTGATTCTGATGCTGCCCATGCAAAGTCACACTTTAAGAATCATTGCCCAAGATGAACAAGGAGTCCAGGAATCCTTTGGGAGGTTAGCAGACAGAGTGGAGCTTTGTATAGCTTGAAGCTTCTGACCATAATTCATGCTTAGAGAGTGGTGGTCCACCCTTCCTTCCATTTGCCTGTGGGAAGGAGCAAGCTGTTTGGTCTGTTTCGTGAGTATTTTTAGTAGTTCACCTCTTACTCATCCTTAATGTATTTGATGATAATGTTAGGGCAGAAACACCCAGCTCGAAGCTGCAGGAATGCTTCCCAACATGCCACCACTGAAAAAAGACCAACCCAGGCATTTGGGCTACAATTGCCAATCAGCCCAGTAATGGGAACACTTACCTTGTAGGTCTTAAGCTTTTTTTGTGGGATAAGAAGGAAGAGGAGGGCATGGTGTCTTAGAAAGACTGAAGGTTTTTGGAGTCAGCAGCTGTGCGATCAAGTTATTTAAACACTCCGTCTCAGTTTCCACATCTTGAAATCAGTATGCTAATGCCTCATGGAGACGGTATAAGGACTAAAAGCATATAAAAGCCTTCCTTTAGTGTGCAACACATAATACTTCTTAATGCATGGCGAATAGATTCCTAGCTTCTGTAGGATCATAACTACGCACTATGTATATGATGCCTTGTGCTTCCAGGGCATCCCAGCTGCTTTGCAGGAAAAGCTAGACTCGGTATGGATCTGAGAAGGCAGAGATAGCTGCAAAATGTGGGCTCTACCAGACCTACTTAAGAGGAGATACACATAGGTCAGTGATGTGAACAATCAGTGTAAAAGTATGACATGAGAGTCTCCATGAGACAGCAACTGTGGCACTGTAGAAAGATCTTTGCTTTTGCCCATCACCAGCCTTGGGCAGGGTTAGGAAGTCCTCCCAATTTGCCTTCTGTCTCCTGACTGCCCCATTCTATGGCCCCTTTCTTCCGGTGTCCATCTCTCCATCAAATCTTGTTCTTTGAAAAAGATTTGGTGTAAGTGATTCTTAAAACCCTCTGCTGCCCTAACCTCAACCTGGTGAGAATGCCTGGCACCCTGAGCCACTGCTGGGTTGATGTGTGCCATATCCTTCAAGTGTGCAGAGGTAAAAAATAGACTTGGTGGAGAACCACTGTCTTAGTCAAGATATTGCTTTACTGAGTTGTATTTTCAGGTTAATCCTTGTCCTTAGTTGAAGATTGAAAGGCTCTCTCATCTACAGAGGTTATTTTGGGCATCAGCAAGCAGGTAAGGAAGGCTAATTTGGCCTTAGGCAACTACCCAGTCCACAGATGGATAAGCTTGGTCCCGAGTTCAGATTAATACTACAAATGTTAATACTTCCTAATGTTGACTTGTAGCATCAGAAGAATTAAAACACACATACTGTGCACCTGCACGCACACACACACACATATTTCTGCAAGACCTCCGTTTGCAACCAATTTTTCCCATTATAGACAGCAGCAGAGGTGACCACCAGCCAGCCTCCTTTAATAGAATGTAGCATTTTGTCAAGATAAAAATGTTCTTAGCGCATCTATTAGAGGAAATAACTCCTTTATTTTCAGGGTTTGAACCCTAGAGAAGAAACTGAAAATACATCAGAAAGAAAAAGGACCCTTTGGCTCTACTGGGATTCAACACCATGGCTCCAGCATGTCTAGGGATTTCAAACCTGATGCTAAGACCATTGAGTAAGGAAGGAACAAATATCAGTCCCATGATAAGAAAGAAGCTTAAAATAGTAGGAACAAAGGAGAGCTTATACAGTCCATAGAATATGAAGTGATGACAAGTAGAGCAAAATGAAGTTGAGAATGAAAAGGAAATTGCACAAGAGGGCAGGATAAAGAAATCCTAAATACTCCTAGTTTCAGTTTCTAGGAGGGGAAAAAAATTCAAAGAATATTCCTACCTTTCAAAGGTGTTTGTTCAAACACAATGGCTCCCACTTAGCCAATGTTAGTTCTTTATCTCAGCTATCTAACCCTCTTGGATTTGCTCATGGGAGCTGAAAATCCTAGAGGCTTTCCTGGTAAGGTTTTCTATAGACTCTGAAAGTTTGAGGGGAAGGTCATAGCCTTCACGTGGGTTAGCACTGAAATGGGTGATCAGATGCTATTTCTTTTAGTTTTGCAATAAATAGAAAATTCTTATGCCTATTTACTCAACACTCTTTTGGAGAAAGCTCCCCAGGAGGAAAGAGAAAGGACAGCTGAACCATATTTGGTGAACCTAAACCACCTAGGCTGTTTATTTTAGATAATGCTCTGTCCTCAGAAAAAACCTTTAATGCTGTATACAGATAACATCCTCTATTCTCCACTTAGCTTTATCTTTATGGATACTTTGGGAAAATGTCTTAAAGTTAGTAGGTGACAGATCCAGGATTCAAACCAAAACCTATGTCAGACACTAGAAGCTTCTAGTATGTCAGATACTAGAAGCTGTCTAAACTTAACTCATTGCATTCTCATAAATAGCTATTTTTGGGCTTGTATTGAAGTGAAAAAAACTGAGGTACAGAGAAGTTAACATGTTTAGTCCAGAGTCACAAATCTTTTAAGCAGCAGGATTCATATTTTTCCTGGGGGCAGTAAGATCTAAGCAATGCAATCAGCTGAGGGTCTTGAGAGGAAACAGTAGATGCTTGTTGAGATTTGATAAGTAATCATACCCTTCATCCTTCTCTATAGACTAAATCAGGTAGATGGTGGGGATGAAAATATCAGCTTTTCAGGTCAGAAATAGCAGTTTGGGGAACATTGCTTAGATGAGAGACCCTTATCAGATTTCCTAATTGCTTCCCCATGAGGTGAACCAATTTGCTCAACGGGCACTGGCAAATCCTGCCCAGGGTTGCTTGCCATGTGGAGGAGGAGAGATGGGAAGAATGCTTGAGCCTGTGGATAAGGGGCTAGTTACATGTATTCAGTTCCTTCTTCCACTCTTGCCAGTCTGATAATTCACTCTTTATCTCTTAGGGAGGAATGAACGAAGAATAGAAAGACAGAAGCTCAGAAACATTTCTCCCATTTTCCCCTTCTCGGGAGTGGAATGGACTTGTTTTTCTTTCTAAGGAAAAATGAGGGGCTAGGCCTGAAGATTGCCCTGTCTATTCCTCTGTCCCCTTTCCCCCGCCCTAAGAAGGAAACTATCTTTTTAAAAAAGGTTCTATTTTGAATTTGAAGGAAAGATTCAATACTGTTTCTGGTTGGGCTGAGTTGGTTTTAAAGCCTATAAAATCTGTGACCAGAGACAATGCTCTAGCTTTTGAATTGCAAAATTAAAGTTAGCTCATCTGCACAAAGTGAGATAACCTTGCACTCTGAGTAACCCAGTGAAACAACCAGTCATTTCAGTGGAAGAAAGCAGTGAAACCAATCGTTTAGCTGAAGTGACTGCAAGAAAAAAAAGATAGATTTCATATGCAAGCCGTTTGCTTCTCTCTCAAGGTGAGAAGAAATCAGGAATATTTGGTTGAGAATGAGGGTTTGAACACCAATTCGAATGAAAACAAGGGGATATCAAATGAGAAAGACATAAATCTCAAAAAAGTGACGTAACTGTGCAGACAGACATACGAGTTAAATATGACTTTGGTATTGGTGGAAAATGTTGACTAATTTGGTTGAGTGCTTGGTGATGAGACCACATCAGAAACCCTTTTCAACCTTGCTCAGGGATGAGTTCAAATGTTCAGATTACCTGGACCTTTGTGTGAGAGCCAGCCTTGTCACCTTTGCATTTGACCCAGAAGCTGCTTAGCTGAGGGAACAAGTTGTGGTCAAGTCCTAGTTTGAATCTTTTGGAAGCACATTGAGGTTAATATTTAGATTGCATGATGTGTTTTTCATGTTGCCGCTGCAATTTCCACTAGGATAATGTCAAAAGTGTGACTTTAATACATTGTAAACAGTTTGGTGATATATCCCAGATCTGTTCAGCGATTTTTAACATATTGTTGATTTAGAAAAATCCTCCAATATGGTCACTAAGATCTCTCATTTGGAAAACACAATAAAAACAGGATTCTAGTGCCAAGTCTGACAGTCACCTGTGATCCTGGTGACCCTGGGAAAGCCACTTCATTCTTTCTTTCAACTAATACTTTTTAGGCACCTACATGAGGCACTGTCTTAGGCACTAAATATAGTTTCTGCCTCCGTGGAATTTAAAGCTGAATGAGGAAGACAGACATTTAGCAAGTTATTACAGTAAAGTGCAATAAGTACTATTTTAGAGGACATGCAGGAGCTTGTAGCAGCACACAGGAGACGCTATGGTTTTAAAGGGGTAGATGATGCTTTCTCATGCTTTAAGCTGAGACTTAAAAGGTTAAACGAATATTTGAGGAAAGAGTGCTTTGCAAAGAAGGAACTGCCTCTTACTAGGCAGGGAGACACAAGGGCCACTAGCAAGATCTTTCGATTAATTCAGAGAATTGCTGTATTCTGGGTACTTGGAGTGCTAGGACATTGTGTGGGAGCCTGGGAGAACTGGGGAAGGGCGGTGATAAAGGAATGCAGTAAGAGTAGAGTGGGAGAGGCAGGCAAGATCCTTGGTTTCTTCAAACACAAAGCAGCAGTAAAAAATGTCCACCTCATGTACATATTCAGAGAATCAAGGGAGAAAATGTTCACGAAGAAGCTTTGTTATCTATAAAGCCCTGAACAAAGGCAAGACATTGTTACTAGTGTGTTTGCAGCAGACTTTGGTTTACTTTTTTCAGGACCAGGAATAAGGTTGCACAGCTCTGTGCTCTGGTGATCTTTTTGACCAATATTACAACGTAGCAACAAGAATTTGGTGCCAAGCTATAAATTGCCAAAGAAGCAGCGTATCTGTGTATTTGTTTTCTATCCCTCTATGTATTTTCATAGATGTCTTTATTAATTACTGGTGGTGGCATCTGGCCCACATGGCAGATCAATGTAGGAGATGTTTTCCAGAACGCTCAAATCGTACCTTCTGGGCAATCACCTAGACATAAAGCTGGTCTTAAAACCTCCCATTGGTCCATTCTCTTCCTGGGCTTTTCTCCACGACTGTAGACGAGTCAACTAGCCCTGGATAACTGCTGTCTTTTTGTCACCATACATTTCTAGACCCTCTCAGTGGAGGGTTGAATCAGGCTTAAATCTTTTTTTCAAGTCACCATTCAATTTGCTCTTTCTGGTTTTGCTCCCAAGCAGAAAAAAGAAGTTTAGAAATATGTTGTGAGCAGTTTTCTTCACAGTAGCCAGTCAGTATTTCCACTCTGCTGGATGAACATGAAACGTGGATTTTTGCACCAGCGCGTGACTCATGTCAAAGCAAAAGCCGATAATTCTTTACTTTCATGTTTTCTTCCTCTGATAAGAAAGACTCAGGGCAGTTAAGTGCTCAGCCTGTATAAAAGTGTCACTTTGATTTCAAAGCGGATTTTCAGTTTTCTAAAGGGAGCTAGGTGTATGTAGTGTGTGGATACCTTCTTGGACTTTCAGAACCTTGTTCCCAAGCTGTCAAGTTTCTTGAATGGAGAAATGTTAGTGAAGTTCGAAGCTGGAGGAAGGATGTGAAGAGATTATTGGCCTTTCGACTCTGTTAAAATTCCCATATTTCTCTTAAGAAGAAGGAAAGGGAAGTGCCTGAAAAATAGAACATTATGCTCAGGACTGATAACTTTGGTATTTGTTAAGACTTATCTGTGCTGTAGTTTTTGGAACCACTGACATCTCTTTTAACTTTGAAGAGGCTCCGTGAGGTGTCTGAGTTTGTGGAAGTGTCTCATGTCCGTATTGGAAGGCAAGTTGGGAAGAACAATGCAGAACACGGAGGAGCACCTGGGGAAGCTGGGTGAAAGCGTTTGCTACATTTTCTGCTCTTGAGAAATCTGGTTAGCTATTGCTTTTGAGGCCACCACTGTGGGAGTCTGCATTGGGGCGGGGGGGGGAGAGGGGGCAGATGGGCAACAAAGAAGCCACGGCAATTGCGATTAAAAAGAGGCTTTGGATTTGAGCCCCCATCACCATAATTTCCCAAATATCCACACCCCCCTCTTTGGCAGAATACCTGGGAGGCTCAGATGTCCTTCTTGGAAGCTAGCAAAATTCTTTCATTTTGGTTGCTGGAGCCAGCCAGTGTCTGACCAGCAGCCTTGTAGCCATAGCTGCTGCTCCGTCCACTCTGGCTGCTGGACTAGTGGCCTCCGGGTTTGCCAGTGACCTTGCCTGCCTGGCTGCGCCCTCAGTCCCTGCTGGAGCCAGCTTATATGGCTGAGATGGTCATACCTCCTCGATGTCACGCTTGACCTGGCATGGTCCTCCCTGCTCTTGGACAGTGGACAGAAGGCCTTCTTCATACCAAGGATTTAACTCCCACAACAGCCTTGCTCTCAGTTTTTAACAGTGCCCCCTAGTGTTACCAAACTCTCATTTGATTTTCTCTTCTACCCTGCTTTTGGTTCAGCTTGGGAAGCACCTAGGATTAACAGATTTAGAAGAAAAAAAAAAAAAAAAAATTGAGGGTGCCCAGTAAACCTGAATTTCAGAAGTATGTCCCAAATATTGCATAAATATACTTCTGCTAAAACATTCTTTGTTGTTTCTCTAAAATGCAAATTTAACTGGGTATTCTGTATTTTATCTGGCAACCCTAGAAGTGTGAAATCCAAATCAGTATTCTGGGCCTTTAGCTATTCTCTAAGAACTAAGCTCAAATAGTTTCATTATCTCCTATCCTAGGGTGAGTAGACTGTCCACCTACTCCTTTGTCTCCACCCTTTAAAGTAATCGAATCAGGGTTTATTATTATTTCTAGCAAATTTGTGTTTCTAATCTATGTCTACCATTTCTTCGAAGAAATTCACTGGGCCTTCATGCCAGTAGAATCCTTGGGAGCCCACCCTAACATGCAAGATACCCCGGAGTCAGTGCAGAGTAGTAAGATAACCTGGAATTTTGCAGACAGACTTGGGATCAAATTCTAGCTATGCTGCTTATTACAATGATTGCACTTCCTAAAACAGGACTAGCAAGAGATATCACAGTGATGGGAGATTAGGTGAAGTAATTTATTAGGTAACTCCTAATTCATGATTGCTAGGTATTGCTGATGCTGCTAGAGCAGGTAGCTTCCTTCCCACCTCCAGGCCTTGCACCATTTACCGTGTAACTGGTGTAACAGCTCACACGTGGAAAAGAAAGAAACGACTGCTCTTCTTAGGGGCATTGATAAACACAGACAAGGCACATTCATGAAGGAATATACTCTGGGCAATGCAGGGGTAGACTATGGCTGAGTTAATATACTCATAAAAGGTATATTTTCTTTAAAGTTTAACATCCAAAAGCTAGCTTCGTAGTATTACAGCCTGAATTTCCAGAAGCATGGACCTTGAGTTTGGCCTACAAATAAATCTTTAAGGTTCAAAGTCCTCTTTATTTACATCAATGGGTGACAAAATCTAATCAAGGACCTGCATTTTGAAAAGTCAAAATGTTCAATATTGATTGGGTCAGGCAATACAGTGTGAGAAATTCCCATTTTCTCTTTCTGATATTAAAGTTCATTTATTTCTGAGGGAGGAGACAATAAATCTACATGGTGTCAGCAGATTAGTAAACAAATCAGTAATGCCTGTCAATCATAATAAACAGTTTAAAATTTTTTTTTTCTAAGACTAAAAGCCTTATTAATTCATCGATTTCAAAATTATTTGGCCAGGTAAATCCCTCAGATCAGTCAATTAAACTGAAACTTTGCAATTCCTTCCTACTGGATTTTTACCTGATTCTTTCCCTTTTTTTTTTGTTGGACTTATCTTGTCTCAGCTTCAGTAACTGTAAACATGTTGCTTTGATATTTTGGATCCAGACAAGGAAACAAGACTTTTCCCTTACACACGATTTTGAAGTGAAGGGTTGACAAATTCGAATAATAAGGGAAATGAATGGACAAGAATTTTTGAGACCATAAGGGAACAAAAGTGACAGACTATCTTAAAAGGAGCTGTACAAAATGAAACCAGCTCATGTTCCTTGCCCATTCAAGGACTTTGCTTAGGTGCATTGTTCTTGCAATACAGAGTCACAAGAATATTTAACTTCTAAATAGGGGAAAGAAAAATATGGGAGAAATTCGACTCCAAATATAACTAGCGTTCAGAGCAATGATAAAGTGATATTTTAAATTAATGAATATATGATTATTGTAATGTTTATAGATTACTATACTACTTGTTTAAAATTTATCTTTAACATGATGCTAAAGGACCCCTTTTATGTAAATTCTTCCAATAATACACATCTGATATTTTTCTACAAGAGGTAATTTTAGTCCCTATAAAAATTCAGTTTTGATAGTTTTGGGAACCAAAGACTGGGTGATTTTGTGACCAGCACCATAATCTCAAGAAGTGATTTTCCTTTTGCAAGAATGCAGTTAAAAGTAGGCTATGAGTCTCTAAATAGCCAGCGACTTTCAGACTTTTGCATAAAATTATGGGGGTAGATAGGTAAAATATTCAATATAGAATATTTGAGTTCAGATGCTGAGGTACTATTGATTCAGGCAAAGTGAAGAGTGAAATAAGCCTGCAATTTACTCAGTGGTTTCATTCACTCATTTATTCATTAACTGGGCAAATATGAACAAATTATTTAATCTGTCAGGTAGTATTTTGGATTTGATTTTGATGGATGAGCACTCAAGATACACTTTGAACTGGAATCCTGGGAAGTGTTTCTTTTCCAAGTAGTTTTCCTTTGGTAAGAATTATCCAGATGATTCTCTAAACTTTTGTATTAACTTTCCCTGTCTAGTGGAATAGACACACTGAATCCTAACCCTGGAATTATTCTCCAGAACATTGAGAGGGAAGAAAGCAATGTTACTTATCCCAAATGGCACAGCATCTTCCCCACCCACATGAGGTTTTGGGGCATCACTTACATTTCCCTCTCCTACCGCACGTTCATGGAGATGGATCCCCAAGCCTTTATGTGGGTTCTCTGGCTGTACTCCAACCTTGTTGCAGACCACTGATGTGTTTTGGTCATTGGCTCACTCCACATCACCAGCAGCCTGACTGTCCTCTCCTTCATTTGGACAGAAGGAGAGCTTCACCTTTTAGAACTCAATATTCACTCTAAGCTTTCTACTTAAAAAATTATGGTAAGCATATTTATTATCATTCCCAAAATTTTCCCCAAGCAGATATTCCTGGAATGCCATTAAGGCTCTGAGGTGATGGCAAAACTGTTGGAATAGGGCCACCAGGGAGGGAGAAGACAGGACTATGTCCAGTGGGGGCTAAGTTAGACCATTGCATAGCCTGAAAACCAAGGTGAATGCTGGGAAGTCAACTGACCTGCCATGTTGTCCGAGTGAAAAAAACAACCCACTGCATTTCAGAAACAGGAAGTAATAGCCATAAAGAAAGAACCTTCTCCTTTTTTGTTCCATCAGCAATAACATCTCCTCTCATGAGTTGTAATCAGTCTATAACTTTATCCACACGATGCTTCAGCCTTTGTTCTCTCTCTTTCTCGCTCTCTGTCTGATCTCTGCCTGGAACGACTTTACAGTTCCACTGGGAAAAAGAGGGAGAGAAAGAGCCGCTTCGTACTATTTAAACTTTCAAAGAACATTTACTTTATTTTTCTTTTCCTACAGACCACAGCCAATTGCTGTTCCTCCCCCTTGAAAGAAACCCCGGCTGTACCTGCTCTTTCATCTCCCATGTGGAAAATGTCTATCGGCTGTAAGCCCTGTGAGTCTTAATTTTCAAGGATTTTGGTTGTAAGCGGTTCAAGGCATGAGCTAAGATTTCAGGCAAAGGTAATTTTAGTAGTTGAGCCTGATTTCTACCCCCACCCTCTGCCCTCCAGGGCTATATGGGTAGCTTTCTGTGAGTGGATAAGCTCTTTAGCTAAGATGTAAACTTATGTTCCCTGGTATCTGATAAAGAGTGCTGGAGACTGACACTTTAAAAAAAAGAAAGTGAGAAAGAGAGAAAGAAAGGAAAGGAGAAACTGAATCCAAAGGCTTACAAAGGGATTAGAAAAGTACACCCCAGATGGAAAATTTTATGGGAACTGGAGAAAATGTGTAAGTGAAATATCGGTATCATAAAATAACAGGAAATAGTGTAATCTACCTGATGGGGAAAATTGTCACTTTAAAAAAACTATCCTAATTTCCTTCAAAATTTTTCTTGTTTGTGAGCCAATAAAATGGAGCTAAGCTGACCACGGGCCTTTCTTCTGCCAAATTCATATTTGCCAACAGAACTTCTATGTGTTTACAATTGAAACTTTTCCATTCTGTTTTTTTTTTTTCCTAATTAAAATAAAGCCACCCAGAGGCAGACAAAAATCCTGCAATAAAGAAAGAAAATTGCTAATGATCTGGGTGAATTATGATACAGAAGTTTAGAGGAAAATCAGAGTGAGTGTTAGAGCAAAGGATTCAAAGCAGATTTGGGGCCAACCAGAAGGAATGTACAAGGGGGAAATCCTGTGTTTTCCTTTAGTAAGCAATAATACTATTTGTTTTAAGTATGTGCTTGTTGGAAGACAAAGTAGGCACTTACTCTGGGGAAAATCTGATATTGATATAATTTTTTGCTTTGATTCCCCTCCCTTACCCCAAACCTTTAGGATGTAGTAAGCTATTGCTGAGCATATAAGGACAATTTTGTTCAGTTGCTTAGACAGGGACTAATTTTCTGTTAACTATGCAAATTATTTTGACTGGGACAATTATGGAATTCTCAAAGGCAATGACTGAAATGGTTTCATAACCCGTGTTCACACACACACTTATTTAACAGCATGAAGATTGGCAGGGCATTGTGCTAGGTGCTATGAAGAAGATGAAACTAGAGCTTACAGATGAGAGTACTTTTCTGAACTCAGAGAAGTACATTCACAAATGTAAGTATGAGTCAAGGTAGAAAATGATAGCTGTCACGAGAGATGAGCAGATAAAGCATTGTAAGAGTTCAGAGGATGGAGGGATATCTTGGAGATACAAGAGGGATCAAGAAAGTCATCTTGGAGGGTTAGTACTTACACTGAACCTTTAAGAGTTGGCATGACAAGGCATGATCTTCAATAAGTATGCATGATTTACTGCCAATTTATTGACTCGCTCACTCATTTAACAAGTGTTTATTGTGCTCCAGGTATTCTAGATCCTGGGGGTAGAGCAATGAACCAGTCAAATGCCCCCACCTGTAAAGCCGGTATTCTGGCAGGATGGTGGTGGCGGGTGGTGGTGATGATTCTATTTGAACATTTTATTGTTTTCAAACATTTGTTATCTTTGAACTACTAGTGTTTGCTGCAAGTTGAGGAAGTTTGTCTTTCAAACTAATCAGTTTGTACCTATTGGAAGATTTTAGACCATGTGTCAGGAAAGATATTGAGATAAAGTTCAAGTATGTTTCCATAAAATCAAAAAAAAAGGACAAAAACAACAAATAAAAATTACAGAATTATCATGTACTTCCAAAGGAAATAATTTGAAAAGTCAAATTAGTCACATTCAGTTTTGCACAATGTAGCAAGAAGTTGAGGAGAAGAGCAGAAGAAAGTGTGTAGGAATCTGTTTTCCAGGGGAACGGATGTGGCTCAATGGTTGGGTGTCCGTCTCCCATATGGAGAGACCTGGGTTCAATCCCTGGGACCTCCCGGTAAAAATTAAAAAAAAAAAAAGGAATCTGTTTTCCTCTATTTAAGGTACAGGATAAGAATGAAAGCAATAGGCAGGAAGTGGCGCATCATCTGTAGGCTAGGAGGTAGGGCAGAAGGCATATGAGGTGGATGGGATTCGTTTAGGAAACAGAAAGCTAGATTTGGAAGAAAAATACTCCTAATGGCCAGTTGATGTGCAATGTGTGCGAAATTAGTCTTGATGCATTGCAAATAATTTGCAAGTTCGTTTTACACAAACCTTAAATCTACCCAGAAAGAAGTTCAAATATGGAAGATATTAAAAGCCAGCTAATAACAGCTTCTATATAATTTGTAGAGCTAGGACTGGCCCATGAATTGACTAATCCCACTTTCCAGGTAATGGGTAAACATTTGCTCACCTGAGGTTATATAATCACTAGAAAATGGTTTTTCAGTATTTAAATAATTTTTGTTTTAATATATAGTATAAATGAACAAGATTTTGAAGAGGAATTAATCCAATCTTTTGTTTTCCTTTTTTTTTTCTTCCTTTTTAAATTCTTTTATCATATAGTAGAAGAATCATTGGATATTCAAAGACCTGGTTGTCAATATTCTGGATCTTTCAGAAAGCAGAGCCTGAGGCAAGGGTTAAAATTCCAACAATTGATTCAGGAAATGCAAGCCTAGCATAGTGGGAGTGGGAGAAAAAATGAGATCCAAGGCAAGGAAAGATGGAAAGCAATGTGATATATTGGATTATTTAATTGACTCTTGTTTTAGTTTGCTAACTTGCTCAAAGCAGATACCATAAAATGGGTTGGCTTTTAGCAATGGGAATTTATTAGCCTACAAGTTTACAGTTTTTAGGTTGAGAAAAATGTCCAAATCAAGGAATCAAGGCCATGTTTTCTTCCTGAAAACTGGCTGCCAGCAATCCTGTGCTTCACTGCCACATGGCAAGGCACAGGGTAGCATCTGCTGGTCTCTCCCTTCTCTTCTGGGTTTTCTTGCTTTCAGCTTCCTGCTTCTGGGTAGTCTTTCTCTCCCTATTCATCCCTTGATAATGGACTCCTGTAAGATGATTAAGAGCTACCCTGGGCCATAACTTAACTGAAGTAACCTTATCAAAAGATTGGACTTACAATGGGGCCACACCCACAGGAATGGATTAGGTTTAAGATCATGATTTTCTGGGTTACATACAGTTTCAAATCACCATAGCCAATGCTTCACAATGAGTTACAAATATACATAACAGGTCACTTGGCAAATGTGTTCCCTCAGCTTGTGAGGGAGAAATTTCTCATGGGTTTGCAAGGAGTACCATACTTCAGAGCAGGCCATGGAGAAGATAACAGAGGGAGAATCTACGTGCCAAGTTCTCTCTGGTCTCTTATTTCCCATTGGTCAATGTTCAACCTCTAGGGAATTAATATTCCAACAGTTCTAGGTTGCAACATCGTCTCCTTGTAGCCACTCAGGAAGCCTTATCCCATGTTCCAAAATGTGGCATTCCAATCAAATTCGAAACGTGTGGGGCAGCTTAGCCCATGTGGGAAACTAAGAGAGAAAGAAGGAGGCGGTGGAGGAACTCTGAAAAGAAACATTAGGTTTGTGTTCAATTCACCAATGAAGAGATATTAACAAAAGTCCATCCCCATGATTTTGTTTCTCCCATTTGGGTCTTTTGGCTCTTACAGTACATTTCATTCTTGTCTTAATTCAGCCATTCTGGAGACTCTCTCTCTCTCCACTAAAACAATTTATATATATGTATATACATACACACACACACACACGTATATTTTGCTACTGCTTCTCCTCCTTTTCCTCCTCCTCCTCCCCTCCCCCTCATCCTCCTTCTTTTCATTGCTAGATCTTCATGAGCTTTGCAGGGGCGGGAACAAAGTCTGACTTATCTCTCCATTCCCAACACTCAGCAGAGTTCCTGATATATAGCATTCCTTCAAAAATATTTGAATGAGAAGAAGAGTAAATGGAGAAAAACAAAGAAGGGAAGAATTAGTTTAAGCAAATGAAAATATTTGTTATTCACTTTCTTTTCATTAACTGTGTAAAATTATTCATCCAGCCAGTTGTTATGTGGTACTTCAAAACACCAGTGTTCTAATGGGGAGGGCAGGAGGCATGGAGCTAAGAGACACTTGGGTTTGGAAAGCACTCCAGATAATTATGATATACCCTCCTGTTTCTCCACACAGATAAGACCCAAACCACTCCCAAAGATTTTCCCTGACATTTCTGTCATAGAGAATAGCATATTCAAAGGCATGGGAGTGTGAAAATATAGTATTTTTGGAAAATTCTGGCTTGGTTTGGCTGCTTTTTGTCATTTTTACTCCTGAACTCTTTGTTCCATTCATCGGACTGACCTTCCCAGAAACAGTTAGACAAGGTCTTCTGGGAGCATCTACTTTTTTTCCTATCACCTGGACTTTGTTGATAGTATTTGGATTCATTTTCATTTTAAGCTATATGAAGAAGGCCAGATACAGCCCCCGTTCCCTCACATAACTTTAGAAAGAAAGCAATTCTAAAAGAAGCTATTAGTGCCCTAAATTGGAAATGGGAGTAGAGAAACCATAAATGACTTGCCCAAAATATACAATACACTGATGCTAGAAGTGGGGATTATTCTTACATTACAGTCAAGCTATGGGCTTTTCCTCCTGACTTGAGTTTCTTGGGGTTAAACATAGCCCAGAAATACCGTTGCTACAAAACAGAATGGAAAACACAGGGCCCAGTTTAACTTGATTCCTCTGGATCAGGGCGGGTCACTGTCATCCTGAAATAGCATGTGAACAGCACAATTTTCTCAAACTCCTTCTACCATATTAAATTACCAAAATAAATGGCATCTATATTTTATCTGCAGTATCAGCAAGATCATATAACACAACGTAGGCTGGTATCACTTAACAAGTCGGGCTTAAAAAAAACCAACCCATAGCAGAATATTGGAAAGAGTCGGGTGCTGATGGGTACAGCATGTCTAGCTCATTATTGTATTATGACGAATTAAAGCCTTAGATCCAACTAAATGACTCAGAATCCCTGTGCTTGTCAATGTGATGCCCTCAACTACAAACCAGACTTGAAGTCTGCTTTCTATAGCTAAATGCAGCAAACTGGGCTGCTTTATGGAATCATTATACTGCCCTGGGTGGGCAGAAAATGTATTTAATAGATTCTTCTTTCTTTAGAACTTGAACGAGAGTGAAGGAAATACCAGGTGAACTGGAGAGGAGAAGAGAGGGATCATGGTTGTGTTAAAGGAAAGATGAAAATATTTCGTGATTTTGATCTTATCACCCTTAGATTTCACTTGATCTTAGCCAAAAGGCTGAGAAAAGGTCTCTGTTGATTTCAGACAAAGCCAACCCTCCACACCTAGAAATTTGAGCTCACTGTCAGGGGACACATCTAACATAGTGAGAATCTATAGGTTATTATAATGAAAGAAGTGCTCCCAAATTCTACCAGGCCTGCTAACAAGACAATTCTTTTCATCTTTGTGAGCCTATTATTAAACTCTTCATGTTTTAAAAAAGTGATTTAATTTAAAAATTTACAAGTCCCAGTAATCTTGTTTATCAGATAAGATAAACATATTTTAAGTTGAATAGCTGAAAGTCTAAATAAAAGAGTTTAAGTTTTTGTGCTTAGATAACAGGAAACAAGCAAAAAAACCCACCTGTCACAATTGCTTGACTATAAGAAATAAAAATGATGCTTTGAAAGGTATTTCCATTCTTATTTACATGGTAGTTGTCAGGGAACAAGTGTATATGACTATATTATTAAGGAAACTACTGTCAGTTGACCATTTATACTCTTGAAACGTTTAGTGGTGGGGATCTCACTATGTCAGGCAACCCATTCAATGTTTGGATAACGGAGACAGTTAAAAAGGTCTTAAATAAGCTAAACTCTGCCAACCTGTAACTTTCCATCTGCTTGCTCTACATTTTTCCTTTAGGAAAAATATAAAATAAACATGCTTCCTTTTCTATATGCTAACAGTTCAAATATTTGGAAACAGCTACCATATTCTCCTTGCATCTTTTCATTCTCCTTTTTTAGGTAATCTGCTGTCAAACCACTTTTCCGCAGTTTACAATATCATTGAGTTTTTGGAAAACAAATTAAGAACTTTATATTTATCTTTGTTAAATTTCATTTTGTTAGAAACACAAATAGTCAATAAAATATAGGAAATAATCCAATCCCACTAATAATGTTAAAGGTAAGTTAAAATGAGATACCACTTGTAACCTATAAATGGGCAAAGATCAACTAAAGATGAAGCACAAAATTTGGCAAAGGAGCAGGAAAACAGGAAACTTCACATTCCACTGGTGGGAGAGTAAGTGGATAAATCCTTTTAAGTAGGCAAGTTAGCAATATATATGCCAACAATCAAATTTTTAAAAATTTATTTCTCTCTCCACTCCACCGCCCCAGTTGTTTGTGCTTCCTATCTGCTCTCTGTGTCCATTCATTGTGCGCTTTCTGTGTCTGTTTGTCTTCTCTTTAGGAGGCACTGGGAACCGAACCCAGGACCTCCCCTGTGGAAAAGAGATGCTCAATCACTTGAGCCACCTCCACTCCCTGCTTTGTTGTGTTCCTCATTGTGTTTCCTCTTTGTGTCTCCTTGTTGTGTCAGCTCACCACAGCAGCCCATCGGGTCAGCTTGCTGGTCTTGATGGTCTTCTCTAGGAGGCACTGGAAACCAAACCTGGAACCTCCCATGTGGTAAGCAGGCCCCCAAATGCTTGAGCCACATCCTCTTCCCAACAATCATATTTTAAGAATTACCTTAAGGAATTAATGGTTTTGAGCAAACATTTAGTTATAAAAAGAAAACTAGAAGGATTTACACCAAAGTGAAGCCAGTGGTTATTTAAATGGAGCCTCTTTTTCACTTTATGTAATCGTTTTATGTCATCATTGTGATTCAATTATCTGGCACACATTCTCTTTACTACTCCCACACCCCTTCAGCTTTATATCACCTTTCAATTCGATAAACATGCTGCCCTTGCTTCTTTTTTATTTTATTTTTTTAAATTAAATTAATTTTTTTAATTTTTTTAACTTTATTTTGTACATTTAATAATTGAAAGCATAAACAATTAAAAACTAAAAAGTAAACACAGATGAATAAATATATACATTTCTCAATTAAATGTAATGGATACATGTAATTTTTTTTTTTTTAATCAAACAATATATTACACACAATATATTTGGTTCATAGTAATACATTCATACAGTATTTGTCCTTTTGTGTCTGGCTTGCTTCACTCAACATAATGTCCTCCAGGTTCATCCATGTTGCCATATGCTTTATGACTTCATTTCTTCGTACAGCTGCATAATATTCCATCGTGTGAATAGACCACAGTTTGTTTATCCATTCATCTGTTGATGGACACCTGGGTTGTTTCCAACTTTTGGCAATGGTGAATAATGTGGCTATGAACATCGGTGTGCAGATGTCTGTTCGTGTCACTGCTCTCAGTTCTTCTGGGTATCTACCCAGTAGTGGTATTGCAGGGTCACATGGCAAGTCTATGTTCAACTTCTTTAGGAACTGCCAAACAGTCCTCCATAGTGGTTGTACATTCCCACCAACAGTGAAGATGTGTTCCTATCTCTCCACATCCTCTCCAACACTTGTAGTTCTCTGTCTTTTTAATAGTGGCCATTCTGATAGGTGTGAAATGATATCTCATTGTAGTTTTGATTTGCATTTCCCTAATCATGAGTGATGTTGAGCATTTCTTCATGTGTTTTTTTGCCATTTGTATTTCTTCTTTGGAGAAATGTCTGTTCAAGTCTTTGGCCCATTTTTTAATTGGGTCATTTGTCTTTTTATTGTTGAGTTGTAACATCTCTTTATATATCCTGGATATTAAACCCTTATCAGATATGTGCTTTCCAAATATTTTTTCCCATTGAGTTGGCTGCCTTTTCACCCTTCTGACAAAGTCCTGTGAGGTGCAAAAGTGTTTAATTTTGAGGAGGTCCTATTTATCTACTTTTTCTTTTGTTGCACGTGCTTTGGGTGTGAGGTCCCAGAAACCACCACCTACTACAAGGTCTTGAAGATGTTTCCCTACATTTTCTTCTAGAAGTTTTATGGTCCTGGCTTTTATATTTAGATCTTTGATCCATTTTGAGTTGATCCTTGTATAGGGGGTGAGATAGGGGTCCTCTTTCATTCTTTTGGTTATAGATATCCAGTTCTCCCAACACCATTTGTTGAAGAGACTGTTTTTTCCCATCAGCGTGGGCTTGGTAGGTTTGTCAAAAACCAGTTGACTGTATGGGTGAGGGTTTATTTCTGGATTCTCAAATTCTATTCCACTGATCGATATGTCTATCTTTATGCCAGTACCATGCTGTTTTGACCACTGTAGCTTTGTAATACGTTTCAAGGTCAGGCAGTGAAATTCCTCCCACATTGCTCTTCTTTTTTAGAATGCTTTTGGCTATTCGGGTGCACTTACCCTTCCAGATGAATTTGGTAATTGCCTTCTCTATTTCTGTAAAGTAAGCTGTTGGGGTTTTGATTGGTATTGCATTGAATCTATAAATCAGTTTGGGCAAGATTGACATCTTCACGATATTTATTCTTCCAATCCATGAACACGGAATGTCTTTCCATTTGTTTAGGTCTTTTTAAATTTCTTTTAGCATTGTTTTGTAGTTTTCTGCATATAGGTCCTGTACTTCCTTGGTTAAATTAACTCCTAGGTATTTGAGTCTTTTTGTTGCTATTGAAAATGGAATTTTCCTCCTGATTTCCTCCTCAGATTGTTCAGTACTAGTGTACAAAAACATTATTGATTTTTGCATGTTGATCTTTGTAACCGTTGGGGAATTTGATGTAATTATGAATTCCAAAAATATAATTGAATCATGCTTATAAACTGATCTGTTAATCTGGGCATGATTAGGTTAGGATTAGGGCATTGAGCCCCACCCCTTGGTGGGTGGGGAATTGAATATAAAAGGCAAGGCAAAGGACAGTTGAAGCAGTCTTTTGAGAAGCAGTTTTGATGTTGGAAAGAAGGCCCCAGGAGAAGAGAAGCAAGCTGTTCACCTGATCGTCTACAGCTGACCTTGTGGAGGAAACACACAAGCCCGGAGAGAAACGCAGCCCCAGGAAGAGAGGAACCCCAAAAGCCTAAACCCTGGCAAACGCCGGCAGCTGTCTTGCTCTAACACATGGCAATGGACTGTGGTGAGAGAAGAAACAACGCTTTATGGCCTGGTATCTGTTAACTTCTACTCCAAATAAATACCCTTTATAAAGACAAACCCATTTTAGGTATTTCACATTAGCACCCCTCTGGCTGACTAATACAATCTTATATCCTGCCACTTTGCTGAACTCATTTATTAGTTCACATAGCTTTGTTGTGGATACTTCAGGATTTTCTAAATACAGGATCATGTCATCCGCGAACAGTGAGAGTTTTACTTCCTCTTTTCCTTTTTGGACACCTTTAATTTTTTGTCTTGTCTAATTGCCCTAGAGAACTTCTAGTACAATGTTGAATAACAATGGTGACATTGGGCATCCTTGTCTTCTTCCTGATCGTAGGGGGAAAGCTTTCAACCTTTCCCCATTGAGTATGATGTTGGCTGTGGTTTTTCATATATGCCTTTTATCACATTGAGGAATTTTCCTTTTATTCCTATCTTTTGAAGTATTTTTTATCAAAAAAGGATGTTGGATTTTGTCGAATGCCTTTTCTGCATCTATTGAGATGATCATGTGTTTTTTTTCCTTCAATTTGTTAATGTGGTGTATTACATTGATTGATTTTCTTATGTTGAACCAGCCTTGCATACAAGGAATAAATCCCACTTGATCATGATGTATAAGCCTTTTGATATGCTGTTGGATTCGATTTGCAAGTATTTTGTTGAGAATTTTTGCATCTATGTTCATGAGAGAGATCGGTCTGTAATTTTCTTTTCGGTGGAATCTTTATCTGGCTTTGGTATTAGGGTGATGTCGGCTTCATAAAATGTGTTGGGTAATTTTCCCTCCTCTTCAATTTTTTGGAAGAGTTTAAACAGGATTGGTGTTAATTCTTTTAGAAATGCTTGGTAGAACTCACCTGTGAAGCCATCTGGTCCTGGACTTTTCTTTGCTGGGAGATTTTTGATGACGGATTCAATCTCCTTAATTGTGATTGGTTTGTTAAGTTCTTGTATTTCTTGTTGTGTCAGTGTAGGTTGGTTATGCGTTTCTAGAAATTTGTCCATTTCATCCAGGTTGTCTAGTTTGTTGGCATATAGTTTCTCATAATATCCTCTTATGATTCTTTTTATTTCTGTGAGGTCATTTGTAATTTCCCTCCTTTCATTTCTGATTGTATTTATTTGCATCTTCTCTCTTTTTTCCTTTGTTAGTCTAGCGAGGGATTTCTCAATTTTATTGATCTTCTCAAAGAACCAGCTTTTGGTTTTGTTGATTTTCTCTATTGCTTTTCTATTCTCATTTTCATTTATTTCTGCTCTAATCTTTATTATTTCTTTCCTTCTTTTTCCTTTGGGATTGGTTTGCTGTTCTTTTTCTAGTTTCTCAAGTTCAGTTAAATCTTTGAGTTTAGTTCTTTCTTGTTTCTTAATATAGGCATTTAGGGCTATAAATTTACCTCTCAAGACTGCTTTTGCTGTATCCCATAAGTTTTGATATGTTGTGTTCTCATTTTAATTTGTCTCAATATATTTACTGATTTCACTTGCAATTTCTTCTTTGACCCACTGAATATTTAGGAGTGTGTTGTTCAGTCTCCACACATTTGCAAATTTACTTTTTTCCTGTCTGTTATTGATTTCTAGTTTTGTTCCATTGTGATCTGAGAAGGTGCTTTGTATAATTTCAATCTTTTTATATTTATTGAGAGTTGTATTGTGACCTAACATGTGGTCTATCCTGGAGAAAGATCCATGGGCACTTGAGAAGAATGTATAACCCGCTGAGTTTGGATGCAGTGTTCTGTATGTGTCTTTTAGGTCTAACTTGTTTATCATATTGTTCAAGTTCTCTGTTTCCTTGTTGATCTTCTGTCTAGTTGTTCTATCTAATGATGTGAGAGGGGTGTTGAAGTCTCCGACGATTATTGTAGAAATGTCTATTTCTCCCTTCAGTTTTGCCAGAGTTTGTCTCATATATTTTGGGGCACCCTGGTTAGGTGCGTAGATATTTATGACTGTTATATCTTCCTGGAGGATCGTCCCTTTTATTAATATATAATGGCCTTCTGCATCTCTTATCACTTTTTTGCATTGGAAGTCTGTTTTGTCTGATATTAGTATAGCTACCTCTGCTCTTTTCTGTTTACTATTTACGTGGAGTATCTTTTTCCAACCTTTTACTTTCAGCTGGTTTGTATCCTTGGGTCTGAGGTGAGTTTCTTGTAAGCAGCATATGGATGGCTCATGTTTTTTTAATCCATTCTGTCAGCCTGTATCTTTTGATTGGGGAATTTAATCCATTCACATTCAATGATATTACTGAAAATGCAATTTTTATTTCCTCCATTTTATTCTTTGCTTTTCATATGTCATCTTATTTTCGTCTCTCTTTTTACTCTTTTGGTTATCCTTTCTGCTTTTCTTTCTTCTATACTCTCCTCCAAGCCTCTCTCTCCTGTCTTTTTCTTTCAGGTTCTAAGGCTTCCTTTAATATTTCTTGGAAATGTGGGTTCTTTTTTGCAAACTCTCTTAGTTTCTGTTTGTTTGTGAGTACTTTATATTCACCTTCATATTTGAAGGACAGTTTTGCTGGATAAAGAATTCTTGGCTTGTAGTTTTTCTCTTTCAGTTTCCTAATTATATCATACCACTGTCTTCTCGCCCTCATGGTTTCTGAAGAGAAATCTGCACTAAGTCTTACTGGACGTCCTTTGTACGTGATTGTTTGCTTCTCTCTTGCTGCTCTGAGAATTTTCTCTTTATCTTTTACATTTGACATTCTGAATAGTATGTGTCTTGGCATAGGTCTATTTGGATTTATTCTCATTGGGGTACGGTGTGCTTCTTGGACATGTAAGTTCATTTCTTTCATGAGAGTTGGGAAATTTTCAGCTGTTATTTCCTCAAATACTCTTTCTGCGCCTTTTCCTTTCTCTTCTCCTTCTGGAACTCTCATGACACGTATGTTCTTGCATTTTGTGTTGTCATTCAACTCCTGCTCAATTTTTTTCCATTCTTTTCTCTCTCTGTTCTTTTCTCTCTTCAATTTTATGCTCTGTCTTCAGTATCACTTATTCTTTCTTCTATCATTTCGAGTCTGCTGTTGTATGCTTCAAATGTATTTTTTACTTCACCTATTGTGTCTTTCATTCCCATGAACTCCGTTAGTTTTCTGTTCAGGGTTTCAAATTCTTCTTTGCGTTCGCTCAATGACTTTTTGATATCATTGATCTCTTTAACTATATTCTCTTTCATCTCATTAATTTGATTTTGGAAATGTGTGCTCATCTCACTGATTAGTTCTCTCAAATTCTGCATCTCTTCTGGGACTTTGCTGTATTACTTTTCTTGGGCCATGTCTTCTATTTTCTTAGTATGGCTCATAATCTTTTGCTGGTGCTTAGGCATCTGGTTAGTTTGTATTTTACTTAGATGCGCTATCTCTTTCTCTTTTATGGGGTTTTAGTGGCAGGAGGCTGTGAGTTACCATAGCTCTTTGATTTTTGGTTCAACCTTGATTGTTCGGATTGTTCTGCTGGTTGCTCAAAAGTGGGCACTGGACCCAGTAATTGGTTGTAGAGTCGTTTCCTAGGGCCTTGGGCAGGAAGGCTATAGAGGCCAGGAAAAACCTCTCTTACTTATTAATTTTCTTATGTGCACTTCCTTGGTCTGCCAGGAGATGACGCTTGTTTGCAGTTCTCAATTCAATGCCTGGTCGGAGCATATTTGTTGTGACACAGGTCAGATCAGTGTGATAGAACTTCCTGTCGGGGGGCTAAAAGCCTTGTGATTCAAACTTTCTGAGACAGTTCTCCAGACTTCTCTCGTAGCGCCCCCCTTTTCTCAGCTAGGAAATATTTCCACTGCCTTCTGAATCCTCAACAATCAGTCCCTGTTAGTAGAAGAGGAGATTGGGAGGTTTGTATATCTTTAGCCCCTTGCAGGCTCCAAGGCAAACAATGGCGCAGCCCCACCCAGCCTGGTAGGGCTCTCGGGACAGGGCAGACCAAACCTGGGAGTCCAAAGCAGGGTCAGCCCCAGGCTCTCTCTTTCCTCTCCCGTGGAATCCTCAACAATTAGTCCAGGCTAGAAGAGAGGGAGGTTGCGAGGGTTGGATTTCCCCAGTCCTTTCTAGGCTCCCATGGCAAACCGCCATGTGGAAGGGTCCGTGGGGCTCCGCAGCCCAAATTTCAGGTCAGAACCTGAGTCAGCCTAAGGCTGTGTCCCTCTCTCTCCCCTTTCCAGGAGTGGCAGATCCATGAAGCCACCTTTGTCTGTGGTTGCTGGCCCAGAGGCCCGAGAATTCTGAACAGTGTGGGGGAGGGTGCCGGCAGCAGCAGAAGCTGCTACTTGCAACTCACGGTTCTGTTGTCACGATTTCCCTCTTCTGTCTTTCTCTCCTCTGGGTGGTGTGTAGCCTTCACCTGCTGTCCTAAACCCTAGAAGATTTTTTTCAGGGCTGTTTCCGCTTGTCCTCTAGCTATTTTTCTGGAGAAGAGATTCCCGTGTCTTACTAGTCCACCATGTTCCCGGAAGTCCTGCCCTTGTTTCTGTTCAAATTAGTTTGTAATATGGACAACAGGACAGACCCCAGGAATGATTTTTTTTTCTCCCCCCCACGAAGATTGTATTTTTCCCCACTAGAGCATGCCATTTTGACTGTGTGCTGATGCAAAAGACAAATGTTCATTAATTCAATCATGCATTCTTTTATCAAATATTTACGAAACATTTAGGACCCATTGGGTTTGTCAACCATCTGTAAATCACTGTCTTGTTCTGCTTTCCTTAAAGCAGACGCTTAAATTTAGGACTGGGACTCTTCATCCATCCAATCCACAAAAATTTTTAAGCATATCCATTGAGCATTATGAGTCAGGCAGTCCGCTGCGGGCTGGGAAATCAGATATAGCCTCTGGTTTCACGGAGTTTACAAATCTTGTGTGTGTGTATGAAGTTCGGGGTCGGGGAGGAGGTTGCAGAACAAATTTTATTTAGTTCTTAAACTGTACCAAGCACCACCCTAAGTGATTTACATGTATTTTTCCATTCAGTCCCCTTCCTTGCCCTATGAAGTAGTGATATATCACTATTTCCATTATGGAGATGCAGGGGGTGGTGATGATGGGGTGGGGTGAAGATTTGACGACTTGCTCTAAGGCTCACAGCTTAAGCGTGGTCAACCTGGTAAAGTGGGGCTGTGTGACCCTAAATCAACCCCAGTCACACTGTGATGCAGTGCAGGGGACGCACATGGTGATAAGAGACATGATGGAGAGAACATTGACCTTCTCAGAAGTCAAGAAAGATTTGCTGGAGAGTGTGGGGGGCAGGGGGTGGGGACAGCATATGCTCAGACCTTGTGGTGGGAGAGAGATGATGAGTATAAGGGACGGAGGGAAAGCCAGTGGTCTGGAGTGGAGAAAGTTTAAGGGACCGAGATGCAGCTGGAGAAGTTGCTAGAGTTCAGACTGTGGAGTAGCTCTGTAGATTGTTAAGGAGTTTATCTACTTTTAATAGTACTAGGACTTTCCAATGACTCTAAGCTGGGGAGTAGGCAGGTAGGGGAAGGGATGGGGGCCACATATCAGCTCTGTTTGAATCACTAAAAAACAAATTATTCTGACTACAATGTGAAGAATGTATTGAAGGGAGACAAAGATTAATTAGGATCTTAATTATTCATAGATTAATTAGGAGGCATACTGAAGTAGTTTAGGCAAGAGCCTAGAGTGGTGGCAGTGGAGCAGTGAATAGATTTGAGGAATAATACCCTTAGACATGGCTAAGGGAGCCTTGCCCTGAGCCTCTCATTCAATCATGTCTTAATCTGCCATTATCCTTACTTATGCACAGGTTCAGGATCCACAGGGCCAAGGGGATGTACCTACCAGAGCTTGTCCCCCACTCTCTTCTCTACTGCTCTCCAGGTACCCAGGACTCTGGAATTCTTGGCCCAAATGTCTCTACAACTGTGCTGGCCTCCTTCCAGTCTGTACCCCCAAGGGGTCGCTGAGCATCTGGTGTGTGTACTCCCAAGCCCCAAGGGCATCCAAGAGGCAACAGTGTACAGTTTGTGAAGAGAGCTTGGACATGAACCTGGGGTGGCCATGTGAGTCCGCAAGTTTCCTTGCAGTGAGGGATAGAGCTGAGATGGGGTCTGCAGTCCAGGAGATGGAGACCATTTCTCCCCGAGTCACTGACTGGGGACATGATGGAACTTTAAGGAAAATTTTTTATTTGAACCCTGTTCTCCAGGCCATTGTGAAGGGATGTTAATCAAGGTAGGAGGACAGAACTATCTACCTTATAGCTTGTTAACTTTATTTACAATGTTTAAATATTTAAATATATGGTATGTAGGCCTCTTGTCCTGGACTCTGCAAATGTTAGGGGAAGCGTTGCATTTGAGAATGTTCTAGGGGTAAAACCAACAGGATTTAGGGATTGGTTATGGATGCTGAAGGAGAGGGAGGTCTGTGTGATTGGTAGGTTCCTCTCTGAAGGGTATGAATGGTGGTAACATTCTCTGGGATAAAACTTACTGGGAGAAGGCTAGAATTTGGGGGAAGATCAAGAGTTCATTTTTAATATGTTGATTTTTTGAATCTTTGAGAAATCGAACATGTCAAACCAGACTTAGCAGCCAGGGAATCAGTCTGGATATATGTCCTGCCTCCAAGGGCAGCCATGCATGAGCAGTAGGGCTTTTGGATCTCCAGTCTACAATTATTAGAACCTTTATGCTGTTGCTTGCGCATCAGAACCACCCTGTTGGAAGCTGAAGCTTTAGTCTGTTAGCCTCTGTTTGAACTAGCATTTCACCCACAAACACTTATTGAGATTTATAATAATAATAAATATTATTACTATTTTGGCAAGGTGTTAGAAATTGTACAAGGAAGAGAAAAATTTCATTTGAATAGTGCCTTTTCTCTTTTCAAAGAACATTTATTTTCTCCATTTTAAGATAGAAAGATCAAGGTGGAAGAGACTGTATCATTTCTGTTTTATTACTGAAGAAACTGAGCCTCAGAAAATTGCTTCTCCAAAGTCAAATGATTCACGAGCAGCATGGTCAGGAGAAGAACCAGGTTGTCATTACTTTTCAGCCAAATTCCCCTCTGCCCTTGGGTTAAGGAGCAGAAGATCTGAGTCCTTGGTTTTCTGTGAGGATAAAGAGCTTGAGACTAGAAAGTTCGACTCCTTCTTCCTAAATTAACTGGTGGTACAAATGTACCCAGAAGAATTTGCTGTAATGGTTCAAGTTCAATGGAAGGATATCTTCTCAGAGCCTGAGATTATGTATCTAATGAGCAACCAATCAAGGGAGAGATTGTACAACTTCTTTTTTCCTTCCTAGAGCTCAAGATGAGTAGTCATTTTAAAGATGGATATATATATTATA
This sequence comes from Tolypeutes matacus, assembly GCA_026826555.1. Taxonomy (NCBI): domain Eukaryota; kingdom Metazoa; phylum Chordata; class Mammalia; order Cingulata; family Chlamyphoridae; genus Tolypeutes; species Tolypeutes matacus. Next base: position 2,072,822 of record JAKSZT010054262.1, on the reverse strand, counting down.
TATATACATACATATATCTGTGTATAATATAAAATATATATTTATGTCTCCCATATGGTGATTTAAATACAAATAATTTTGAAACATATGGGCTACATTCTTTAAAATAAACAGCTTGTTAGTATTTAGAAAGAGCCAATGGAAAATGAGTGTAGGCTCTTCTAAGTCCCTAAGAGTTTGAGAAAGTTATGAACTTCAGGTTACAGAGAAGATCTCCTATCTTTCCTATAACATAGCAATTTCTAAGTAACACAAAGTTGAGCTCTGTTTAGGGATAACATGAAGTTTATCTTTGACTTGCTCAAGTGCTGTGGCAGGCAATATGGTGATATAATCTGATGATATAGCATTGGATATTAGATCAGAAAGTAGTCACATTTACACACATAAACATCATGCCTTGCTTGGTCCAGTTAAATGAATTGGCTCAGCCTGAGGTTAATGAGACTGCAGACCAGGTTCAAGCTCAGTTCGAGCCTATTAGATTTGTTCTAATGCGAAATCATAGATTGTGTGCTGAACCTTAATTTGCGTAGTCCATTTTAATATCTACTGAGCTTTGGTTAAATAAAGATGAATAAAACATATTTCCCAATCTTGAAGGTCTCATAGACTGTTAGGGGAAAAAAAACATGTAAACAAATAATCACAAGAATTCAGACATTACTGAAAGTTTATGCAAAGTCCAAAATTAGTGCAGGAGTGGGAATAATTACCTCCCTCTGGAGTGCTGAGGGGAGGATTCAGAGGAGTGGTGCCTAAGCAAAATTTGGAAGCCCAGGGAAATGTAATGGCCTAGGGGGAGACCAGAAGAACTTTCAGGCAGCGGAGAAATCAAGCTCAAGGGACAGAGGCATAAAACAGAAGGATATGCTGGGGGTGGTACAATTTTGCAGCAGCCTAATATGCAATTGGTAGGGGCCTCGTTGTGGGGAATGGGGAGAAAGTTCAGATGAAGTTGGTGGGGAAACAGGCTGGTAACTTGGAAGACCTTGTAGTCCATCCTAAGGTGTTCAAAATTAGACTTTGAAGACGTGCTGTTGAAGAGTAAGTTCACATGCGTTTTAATTGGCTATCCTGGCAGCCAGTGTAGAGGAGGTACTGGAGCTGACTGCCTGAGAACATATATTATTTCAAGTAACAATTATTGAAGCAGTGTGTAAAAGCTGTGGCTGTGGAGGACGGGATTTAGAAGTAAAATTTAATAGGGCTTTGTGATTGATTAGTTGCAAATGAATTGAAAACATTGCTTCTATTTATGATTCAAGGCAACTTAAAAGATGATGATTCACCACCCAAAACAAAACACAGAAGAAAGAGCAGGCTTGGGTGTGTGTGTGTGGGTGGTGGTGAAAGATAAGTTCTGTTTTGGTTATGTTTGATGGGAATATGGTGCTACCAGACTGAACTATTAGGTAAGTGGGAAGGAAGTTTGGGTGTGTGAATTGCCCATAAAATGAGCAGCAAGGGAAGAAGGGCCGTGAGATTACACAAGCTCCTTCCCAATGGATCAGAAAGCAGGGACAGATCCAAGTTTTGGGAGCCTGAAGCTTATGTAATATTAGGGGTTCTCTAAAAGAAAAATAATCCAAAATTACAAAATTTGGTGTAAAAGTGTGCATTTATTTAGAATGAGAAAAAAATTACCACAAATTACAAATTTTAAAACAAATGACAAATTCCACAACAACAAAAAATCCAAAAGGAGCATGTTTTTTTTAAAAGTGAGCTGCTTATTCACTAATTTAAATTACTTTTTTGCTGCATAGTCTTTGCCTCCTCACATAATGATTTTGTAATCCTGTTTTCTATAGCTGTCATAGAAAGATAATCCAATCTTTCCTCTTTCATGATTTATCCAAAATTATTTTTAATATTGACAATTTAATAAAGTTTCTTTCAGATTCACAACTCATTCATGATGTTGTAACTTTTTGGAATTGTTGCCTAATTCGGGGTTACATTTATGAAGTTTCTTTCATATTTGAAATTTAAGATTTGAAAGAGTTTCCCACAGATCATTTTTAGATTTCATCATTTTTAAACTTATTTCTCATCTGCTATCTGCCTACTTCTGGTTCTGGGCAACTTGGTGTCACATCTTCAGATGAGTTAAGTAATGTGGCCAGTAGGAATATTCTTGGAAGCCATTGCTGTGTTAGAATGGCTAGCATTAACTTATCTATGCATGGAAGTGTCTATGATCCACTCAAATATATTCCACTAAAAGCAAACTAAATTTACCTTGAACTCACCCTATGGATCTCAAAATTACCTTTGGCTACACTCTATCATCTGACATAAGGAGAAGATAGAATGGATAAAATATATTGGTTTTTTTGAATTTTACAAAAACACATGACTACTATGTAAAGACAGTTTGTTAGAGACCCTCACATGCCTTGGAAGGGTTTGGTGCAAATGAGAAGTCATGAAGATAAAGCTCCACAAGTTTCATGGAAAATCACCTCTCTCATAAGGTATAGGAGTCAACGAGAAGCATAGTGCTCTCTTCCCTTCAATAGGAAACATTCACAGGTGCTTCTCCTTTTCTACTTCTGGTATTCTAGGTGGATCTAGTCAATAGATTTTATTTGTATTGCTTGATAGCTGAAAATGGAGACTTCTGTCCTGGTGAAGGAATTTGCACCTCTTTGGGCCTTTTGGGTACCAATTTGTTCTCCTGCTATAAGTTAGGATATCCCCACCTCCCTCTAGGTCATTTCTCCAGTGGCCACCCTAATGGGTATCTTTCCATATATGTATTAAACCATGTATTTATTTATTTGTTTATTTTTTAAATTGACTTTTTTTTTTTTTCTTTTTGGTGTACAGTTCTATGAGATCCCCCCCCTCCCCCACTTGCTGTTTGTGTCCATTCGCTGGGTGATCTTCTGTGTCTGTTTCTCCTCCAGGCTTCACTGGGATTCGATCCTAGGGACCTCCGATGTGGGATAGAGGCACCCTGCCACTTGAGCCACCACAGTTCCTGGTTTCTGGCACATCTTGCCTTGGCTTTTCCCTCATCTCTCTTTTATTGTGTCATCATCTTGCTGTGTGGCTCGCTGTGCGGGCTTGGCTTGCCTGTTGCCTTTTTAAAAATTTTATTTTACCAGAAGGTCCCAGGGTTTGAACCTGGGTCCTTCCATATGGTAGACAGTTGCCCAACCACTTGAGCCATATCTGTTTCCCAAACCATGCATTTAAACATGGATTTTAAACCAGCATTTTAGGGCATATTCATACATTACTCAAGAATGAGTAAACAGAAAAATAAATATGAGAGCTTAAAAACCTTTTGCAGCAGGAGGGAAGAGGTCAGAGTAAACTGCTTCTTCCTAAATAGGTTTACTTAATGAAGTATAAGAAATATTTAGAAAATATGTAGCTCTCAATGAGGGCTGTATTAGTCACCCAGAGGTGTGCTGATGCAAAGTACCAGAACTCTGTTGGCTTTTATAAAGTGTATTTATTTGGGGTAGAAGCTTACAGTCACAAAGCCTTAAAGAGTCCAGCTCAAGGTACCATAAGAGGTACTTTGTCACCCAAAGTCATTGGCCACATGTTGGAGCAAGATGGCAGGTGATGTCTGTGAGTGTTCAGCCTTCCATCTTCCTCTTAAGTGTCTGTGGTCCCAGCTTCTTCCAATCTCAGCTGTAGGCTGGTATAAGGCTTGTCTTTCTCCCTGGGTGTCATTTCTTTCCAGGCTCAGTTGCTCAGTTCTCTGCACAAGGTCAGCTGTAGACTATCAGGCTCATCTCTCTTCCCTGGGTCTCTGCCATGTCTAATGAGCTGTCTCTCTTCCTGTGTTCTTCCTTCTCTGTGTGTTTACTTCCATGTGAGTGTCTGTTTTATCTCCAAGGGGCTGGGAAGCTAAGTGCACTCTAATGACATAGTTGAATCAAATCCCTAATCTTAGCATAATTTAATCAAAGGCATCTCAGCTGAATCTAATACAATCAAAGGGCATTATGCCCAATGGAACAGACCAGTTTACCAACATAATCAATATCTCCTTTTTGGAATTCGTAAATAATATCAAACTGCCACAAGGGCATTACTTCCGTTTGAAAACAGGCTGAGATAAGAAGTTTTCAAAATGAAAACAGTAGTCAAAATAAAATGTGTCTTAAAATAATAATTAAAAAACCAGATTCAAAATTATGGGAAATTTAAAGAATGAAATAAACAAATTGAGAAGCAATCCCACAATGCAGAAGAAAGTAGTAAAAGTTAAAAATCTGAGGGAATTGCTAATACATATGGAGAGCAAACCATAGTGGTCTAATTCATCAATAAGCATTGTCAAAGCAGAAAAAACAGCAATAAAAACTTCCCAGATATAAAAAATAATCTGATATTGATAAACTTTAAACTTTTCCAGGCTACATTAGTAAATAGAGATTCATCCAGTAAAATGCATTTGTAAATATACAAAAGCTTCAAGTATAAAAGGAGGCTCTAAATACCATGAAGAAGAAACAATAGTTACTATAATATCAAAACCAAACAAAATACAATGGCCTGAAATAACTTCAGGCATATTTTCTGACACAACCAAATATGGGACAATAGCCATAAAGACTTTTTGAAAAAGGCTCTGGTTTAAGAATTTTATAAATAGCAAAATTGTTCTTATCATATCTACAAAATCTCAGAAAATTTATCAGCTGACTACCTCAGAAATACATTACAGATAATTAAGAAATGAGTAAAAATAAGAACTAAGCAATAAGGAATGTTTGGTAAATCACATCTCTGTAGTACAGACTTCTGAGGGTCCGATATCTGAGCATATTAGTAATTTTCCTATTTTCTAATATTTTTTCCTATATATTTTGGCATGATGTCTCAATTGTATTGTTTCATGCCATGGCTTTATTATATTAGGTAATTTTGAGTATAAGCTATTTAGGAAGGCAGCATTCCCTTGTTTGACTTTTACCAACTGATGTGAGTGAGTGTGTGCATGTGCATGTTAAAGGTATAAGTGTAAATTTGTTGATAGAGCTAAATTTCCTATGAATTAGACAAAATCACAGTTTTGCTTATTCCACTAAAGTAGATAATTCACATTTTATCTAGATGATAAATAAGATGTAACTAAAGCATAAGTAGATCCTATGTAAATCAAGATTAACTAAAATGTATATAATTTAAATGTTGTTTTAATGTAATTTAAAATAAACCAGTTACTATGTGTCAATAATAAAATATTTATGTTTTCACCTGTATTTCATTAAAAATATACATCACAATATTTCACTTATAAGCTTTAAAAAATAAGAAACCATAATTTTGCCAAAATTTTATGGCTGAATTGCCACTAGAGTTGAACTATTTCTTAAGTAAATGAGTTGGGAATTAATCTAATTTTTGGTTACAAGTGGTTGTTATTATGATATACAAAAATAAACCCATTAAAGGCACTCATGGTTGAATTAATAAATTATGGTTGTAAAATAATTTAAAAGTTTATGTGCTTCACTGTTATGTGAATTACAACCAGTAAATTTACTGTATTGTATGTCAAATGAATATGAATTTCAAATTATATATGAGTGTTAACCATCTAAGTGTCACCTTTATAAACACAAACTTGGATTGGTTTGTTTCTATTAATCTGTTCTTCATGTGACTGTAAGGGAGCACAAAGAGGTAATATTACCTATTTTAAAAATAAAATGTCTGTCGAGACCGGAGTCTGGTGCAGAAAGCCCGTCGTCCCGGAAACGGGGCGCAGCCGGAAAGGGGGCCGCCCCCTCGCCCGTCATGCACTGCACGTTCGTGGGGAACCTGGTGCTAAACCACTGGTAGACGACCTGCTTCTGGGTGGGGGTTTCCTACGTAACAGAGCAGCTCCCTCGCTGCGATCTATTGAAAGTCAGCCCTCGACACAAGGGTTTGTAAAAAAAAAAAAAAGAAAAAAATAAAAAATAAAATGTCTGTCAAATATAATTGTTTAAAGGAAGAGGGAAGCAGATGTGGCTCAAGTGATTGCAGTCCTGTCTACCATATAGGAGGTCCAGGGTTTGATTCCTGGGGCATCCTGGTGAAAAGCAAGCTGGCCTGAGCGGAGAGCTGGCCCATGTGGAGTGCTGGCCTATGCAGGAGTGCTGGCCCGCATGGAGAGCTGGCGCAGCAAGATGACGCAACAAAAAGAGATGCAGAAGAGAGCTAATAAGAGGCACAGCAGACCAGGGAGCTGAGGTGGTGCAAGAGATTGAGCAGCCCCTCTCCATCCAGAAGGTCCCAGGATCGGTTCCCGGTGCTGCTTAAAGAGAAGACAAGCAGACACAGAAGAGCACACAGTGAACGCAAAACAACAGCAGGGTAGGGGGGGATAAATAAATAAATCTTAAAAAAAATAAAAACACTGAAATTTGAATTTCATATCACTTAAAAAAAATAAAGAAGGAAGAGAAGAAAATAGATTGGAGTCAGGGAAATCTCCACAGTAGAAGTTAAGCATTGTCTAGGTATCCATTTTCTAGGAAAAACCAAATTTTCCAAAAAAAATAGCATGTATTTTTGTTTTAGTTTTTCTTCCTCTTCTTCCCCAAGAGGAATGTAGTTAAGGAGAAAAGTGTCTACTTTTAGATTGAAACCTGGGTGTTTAGGGAAATGCTTCAAATGACCCCACAGGGGCAGCCGTTGGATCCTAGAACTTCTTCAGCTTCTGCAGTGCCCACTAGCCACCCAGGAGCTGCTCAGCCCTCCAAAACTGTCCTTATTAAAATTAGACCTGAGTGAATCCACAAACATGAAAGCAGTACTGATGCAATGCCTTGCTGAAAATACAAACCCAACTGAAATTGCCACACTGCTTTTGTAAATTAAAATTTGGGGGCTGGTTATTTTTTTCCAAATTAATTTGGGATCATAAGATTATATTAGCTGGTTTTGGCTGGCATGACATTGCTAAAAGGATGACAAGAAATAGGGAATTTTACACATCTGTCTTAAGAATTCCAGCCAGAGTCTTAGATCATTAGGATCTGGTTTAGATAAACAGACTAGGATGAAACCAAATCAGTGAATCTTCTAAGCTTCCCACAGCCATCTTTCATTAAAAGGAGAATCATGTTTTGCCTGATGAAAAGGCAGAGCCAGGAGACCAATATTCACTAGCTTCCAGCCAAAACTTTTCCCACAACTCTGCTACCAACTCAGAAGAAGAAGTTTCAATATTTGAAATACTGTTTCTCAAATACCAGGAAATTATATGTGGCCATTCCCTATAACCTTGTAGGGCCAGGTGCTTCTCTTTGGTCCAAAGAGTCCATCTAGAGCCATGTACCTGGGCATTTGTGACAGTCAGGCACTGGTATGCCTACCCCTTCAGAGATGCTCAAGCCATATCCATGATGCTGAAGGCTCAGAGGAAAATCGGAAATGGATACTACAAATGTGATAAGCCCTTTTTGGTCTTCTTTAAGACTTAACTCAAGGTACATCTTGAGATTACTGCAAGAGGTGGTAGAAAGGAAATGTATGATGCATATTCTTACCTCTCTTTGCAAACTTGAAAGACTGAAGCATATTGTAGGGAGAAGGCACAGTTATTCTGTCCTTAGTGGGCTCACTCTGTCCTGACAAATGAGGACCTTGAGGCTCCTCATTAACTGCAAGTAGATGAAATCTAAGAGAGAGCAGCCTTGTATCAAATTCCAGCCCTGAACACCTATGGAATCACAGAACACTAGAACTAGAAGTTGTCTTAGAGATTGTCTAGTCTAGTACCTTCATTTTATATAGCGAGAAATGTGGCAGGAAGAGATTGGGTGACTTTCCCATGGTCCTAGGGCCATTTGGGCTTGAGCTACATTTAGAGCCTATCCATATCGGATGGAGAGTCCCCTGATCCCAGTCTCTCTTCTCTTCTTGTCTTATTCTTTCTTTCTCATCCGCGGCACCGTTTTCACGGACCCAGGTCCTGACCGGCACCTGACCGGCAACATATGGCAGCTTCAAATCTATTCTTGAAGGCTGATTGTTTCTTTCAGCCCACATAAATTAGAAAAGTTCTGAATAGCAATCGACTTGTTACTTTTTTTTCTTTATGATGTTATATTGCAACTTTTAATCTGAACCTTTAAGAATTTTATAAGCCTGGCTTAAAACCTCTAAGTTTCACAATAATGATTGTAAATGTCTGAATATACAATTTGGGTCAACTCAAAGAGGGTCATTAATTAAGAACCATTAAACTACAAAACGTATTGCCACAAGGTCCCATTTAGATTTATTTTATTTATTTATCCCTCTACCAGCCCTGCTGTTTGCTCTCTGTGTCCATTTGCTGTGTGCTCTCTGTGCCTGCTCATCTTCTTTTTAGAGGCACCAGGAACTGAACCTGGGATCTCCCACGTGGAAGAGAGGTGCTGAATCACCCGACCCACCTCAGCTCCTTGGTTTGTTGTGTCTTTCATTGTCTTTCCTCTTTGTGTCTCTTCTGTTGTGTCATCTTTTGCATCAGCTTGCCGCACCTGCACCACACCAGCTCGCCTTCTCCAGGAGTCACTGGGAACCAAACCCAGGACCTACCATGTGGCAGGTGGAAGACTAATCGCTTGAGTCACATCTGCTTCCCCCCATTAGATTTTGAGTTCCATGAAGGTGGCAATCATGACTATCCTGTTATCCAGGGCTTAGAACAGTACCCATACATAGTAGGTACTTAACAACTATTAGTTCAATAAATTCTTTCCTATGTCTAAGTTTTTCAATTCAGCAGTTCAAGTGCTACTGTTCTTCTGGTAGCAAGCCATATTTAAAACATTGGTACCCTCACTTCTCTCTCACACCCACCTTCAATGGAATGTCCCCTATTCTGTTTTCTATGCCTTTATATTTTCTTCCATTGGCTTGGCCTAATTCTTACTTCTATCTTTACTGAGCATCAATTGTATGCATTGTTCTGTTTTGTTAAATCTTCTGTTGAAATACAATATATAATATACACATAGAAAGATGTTCAGACATTCAGATCCCTGAATTTTTTCAAAATGGACATTGCATTTTTTAATGAAAGATACAGTCTCTTTTCTTTAAAAGAGAAGATGTACATACAAAAATTAATTGTGCAAAGGACATATGCCAAATGAATAGACATAAAATATTTGTTAGAAGGATCCAGAGGAAAGAGAGCATTGAGGAAGCATCTAGGAAGATTTCATGGAAGAGACAGGCTTTAGACTAAGATAAGGGAATAGGTATGATTGGAAAAAGAGAAGAAGAAGGAAAGAAAGTTTTGATTGGAGGAACAGAGTGGTCAAGTGTCACCATGTTTAATGTGAGGTCAATAGGTGAACTGTATATAGAGCAATATGGAATGAGAGGACTGATGTTTCATATTATAGAACTTCTGTTTGGAAAGACAGAGCCCTATACTATATATATATATAGATAGATAGATATACTATCTATAGATAGATGCTCAGTGTTTAATCTGCACAAATGGGACCTGACCTAGGGGTACAGCAGCTGGAAGGAAAAGGAAGAGATGTGCAAAACACTGAAAACCAATTGAAGTGTTGTTGAACACAGCTTAATTAGTAGTAAGGAATTAAAGGCCAATCATGATTTAATATGTTATTTTCCTAATAACATTTTAGACTGAGCTCTTGATGTTTTCATTCCAAAAGGGAACTAGTGAGTTTCACTATGAGGTTATCCCAGAAGGTGATATATTTCAGGTCAAAGGCTTTTTTGATGAGCCTTAAAAAATAACTCCATACTTCTTTCATTGGTAAGCTTGGCCCCATGTGGAGCACATGGGTTAGGCAAATAAATAGCAAGAATAAGAACATCTTTATTCCTCCCACAGTCTCTTGACTTTGTCCTTTGTGCCATGGAAAACGGGTACGGGACATCTGAAGCATTAATATGGTTGTGTGGGATTCTCAGAGTGACTTACTTTGAGGAATAATTTTCAATATGTTATACTGCTATGCTAAGTAAGGTTGGAACCTAGATTATTTGACCCTAAACCCCCTTTAGGAAGAATGAGCAGTGTCAAGCTGCTCAAGGCATGCTCATTAAATCTAAATAAATATGAGGATTGTGCAGATTTTCCATAAAGCTTTATTGGGTGCTTCTTGTGTGGCTACCACTCTGGAGTGTCTTCCTAGCATATGGCTTGGGGCTCAACAATATCTCTGGGAAAATAAATGAATGAGTTAGTGAAAACTGGTGTTTTTAGAAGGCTAATGTTGCTGGATCTGAGAGGAAGGGGGCCAGAGGCTGTGAGACCAGATGGGCTTTTGTCATAATCTAGACCTTAGACTGTGAAGGCTTAAGTGGAAATACAAAGAAAGGTCAGGGAGTGACGTTTCACAGGGAAAATCGATAGTCATTGTGTGTCATTGGCTATAGGAAATTACTAAGATGAGAGGAAAAGAGTTAAAGAAGGTTCTTAGTCAAAATAGAATGAATACTCAAGTTGTGAGTAATGAGCAGGAATGGTATTAATTTTAGACAGGTTTGGCTGGGGTGATGGAAGGAGCCTTTGCATTGAGATATCTTGTGGAGGGTGGACCTCTCCAACTGGTGTCTGGGTCAGAATCCGAGCTGAAGACTGATATTTCATATTCAGCTCGAGAGTGCTGGCATTTGAAGGTAAGAAAAACAAATGAGCTCATAGAGAGAAGAGTGCAAAGAGAAGAGACCAAAGAACCATACCAGGAGGGTGGTTGGAAGGATTAGAAACAGGTAAAACAGGGAGGATGCATTCAAAGGATAAAGAGGATAAGTTTCGCGAGTTACAAAGTCAAGGGAGAAGAGCGTTTCAGCGAGGAGGTGATACAAATTGTCACAGTGAAAGACAATTTTTTCATTTTCAAGCTGGATTGGTGAAAATTTGTCTCTGTGACCATGCCTGTGTGACATACTGATAACTAGTCAAATTGATTTTTAAAATTAAGTAGAAATAATTGCATGCCCCCATTTGTTTGGAGCATGTAGTATTTTAAAATTAGATTGGTTTGTAGTTTTTTATAAACCATGTTGACATTGGATAGCAGTATCACAACAAGAATTTAGATGTACAGCCCCTTTCTTATTAGTGAAGGCTATTTATTGTTAACATCAAGGAAAACATAGTCCGTCTAAGGTCGGATATTTTCAGCAATAACTGGCAGTCGTTCACTCATTGGTGGCTAACAAAAAATTTTCAGAGTGAGGACTAAGCGTCTGGTCAGTGGGCTTCAGTGTTCAGGTAGCTAGTGTGCTCAGCGTTGTGGTTGAACAGCAAAGGAGACACATCACTGACCACACAGGGAAGGTTTTCAGGCCACTGCTGTGCAGGATTTTGTTTATTGGTCAGTTCTGAAAACAATCTCCCTCAGACCAAACAGCCAAGAAGCTTAATCTGGAAGAGAATTCGGTAGGTGGCTCTGCATATGCATTGAGTCCTGGGCTTGACCAGGTCTGAGAGATCATCTAGTCCAGGGGTTCCTAACCTTTTTTGTTTCACGGACCCCTTTGCCAGTCAGGTAAAACCACAGACTCCTTACTAAGTCCACACGATACCATGCATTATTTAATAAATATATCATATCTGCACTAACACGGCCCCACAAGAATAAGGTCTTTTTGAATTTCAATTCAAGCTCATGGACCCCTGGTTAAGAACCCCTGCATTCTAGTCCAGCCTCCCAGCCCAAGTTCTATTCTGTTTACCTAGACTGTTGACAGACGCTCAGCCAGGATCTGCTGTGCTACTGCCAGCAAAGGGGCACTCACTGCGTTGTGAGGAAGTTCTTTCTGAAATGAGTGATCTGTATCTTAGAGCTGTTACAATTTCTCCCCAAACACTGGGATAATGCTTCATACATGCCAGACACTGTTCTAAGCTTTCTATATGTATTACTTCATTTAATCTTCCCTATAAACCTGTGGATAAAATGGCCATATAAGAAGGTACATGCCATTAGTACTCAGACTTTTTAGATAAGGAAACAGGCACATAGTACCCTTCCTAAGATCAAAGGTTTCAAATCAGAGCGGTTTTGTTCTAGCATCCAGAATTCATAACTGATTGGCTTTAATATGTAATCCTTTTTGCTAGCTTTTCAAATATTTGAAGACAGCATTAGGGCTTCCCTAAGTATTCTTTTTCCAGGCTAACTGAAAAAGTAACCTTTTTTTCTGACGCCATTGTTGGCTCTTCTGGAGAAACATAACTTAGCTTGCCAATGAGCCTCTTGAAACTAAGGCCAGAACTGAATAGAGTACACAAGAGTCTTACCAATGTGCAGACTTGTGTGGAATCACACGATGGTTGGGTTCTAAAATCAGCATGCACTGAGAACATTGAGTAGAGTCAAAACAACCCTCGGAAAAGCCCTTAACTAACACTTTTGAAGCATATTATATACAATCCTGTAAGAGGAATTCTTTAGTTCATTACAATTAGAGAACCATTGTGGTGGACTAAGAGAAGTACAAAAGGAAAGTGGATATGCAGATGCCTGGGCACCGAAAACATTCTGCTTTTAAGGTCATGATCAGATAAGTCCTGTTGGCCTGCAGTGTTGTTTCATTCTGATTACACGTTTCATTCTCTGTAATCAAGTATATGTTAGCAGATTTGTGTTGTGGTGAAGATTAAACAAAAAAGGAGAGAAGGAAATGTTCCAAAATCGGTTTTTAAATTTCATATAATATGATGGTAGGCCTTACCATATAATATGCATCCTCAACAGGAAACATATCACCTTCAAGGGAGCAAAATTGATTCTTTTTTTAAAATTTATTTTATTTTTTTATTTTTTGCAAAATTGATTCTTGGGGCGGGGGGCGCGAAGAATCTTACTCTTTTGATGTATAAAGCACAGATATACATACAGCACATAAATAAATATATAATGTATCTGTGGTATTAAAACTTCAGGGAGCCCATAGCAATTATGAAAACATAACTAAAAGGGCTTTTTAGGGGGCGATAATGGAAAAGGATTGAGAAACAATGCCATAAAGCATTGCTTCTTGATTCAGATACCATGTGAATGCAGCTCAAGATTGCATTTGTTGCTTTAGCAGTCATATTGCATGCATCCTGCATTTGAATAAAACTCACCAGTTTCACAAAAGAAATTTGATTTTGGGGTTATGATGAGACAGACAAAAATGTTTGTTCGCCTGAAGTGGTTCATTTTGCCTTGTGACCTATCTCTCGATCTTAATGACTGACTTTCCTTCTTTCTTTCCCAGAGATAACTAATTTCCTAAAATTTTAGTGGATATAATTATCAGGTTTTTTAAAAATTATATTTTCATCATGCATTCATTATACATACATATTCATTAACAACATTTGCTATTATTTTTTGTATTTAAAATTTTTGCAGAAATGCTATCAAACTGTTCACAATTTTTGTTTCTTTGTTTTTGTTTTTGTTTTTGCAACTTGCTTCTTTCACTCAACATTATGTGTTTAAGTGCTTTCCATGTTGAAACTCAGAGCCCTGGTTCATTCTTTTTTATTTTTTTATTTTTTTATAGTTTTTTTTTTTTTTTTTAAGATTTTTATTTATTTATTCATTTATTCCCCTCCCCCCTCCTTGCTGCTTGTGCTCGCTGGGTCAGCCAACCACGCCGTGCGGGCGGGCCTGCCCCCACCAGGAGGCCCCGGGAACTGAACCCGGGGCCTCCCATATGGTAAATGGGAGCCCCACTGATTGAGCCACAGCCGCTTCCCATGGTTCATTCTTTTAACTCTACTATAATATTCTTCTGTGGGTTGCTTCCTTTTTTTTTTGTCTGCAAACTTCTATCAGTAGAAGTGAAGTGAAGAGGGGGGTCCCCTAGACACCCACATTTTTCTACCCCGCAGCACTCCCAGACTTGCTACTGTTATCTGCCTCTAATCCACCAGGACTAAGTCATTACAACCTTTATCTCTGTCTATGGCAGTCACCATGGTAAGTCCCAGATTCTCAGGCACTGCTTCTAATTTTACATAACTCCCATAAGGCTGCCATGTCCTATATCTCCCCCATCCCTGAACTCTTTCCACTGTGCCTTCTGGAACCCACTGCCCTTAATCAACACCCTATATAGTCAACCTTTTCTCCAAATGTTTATTTTACCTTCTTGTTCTAAATGTAACCTAGGTCTCTCCTGAAGACACTGCTCACTGCATCTTTTCAAGTGGTAGCCATTTCCTTGTTCCACCCAGCTTGAAGGTAGAATGGTTGTCTGCCTTGATTCTCACTGCTGTTTCCTGACCATTCTCCCTCCCTCTTCTTTATAATCATCCAGCGTGGAATCTCGTGTCATCAGAATCTACCCACAATCCCATCTTTTTGGAGTCATTCCAACACCTGGGCTACTCTTCATTTCATTAACTCTTACTTTAGCTTCTAGTTCAATGCTTCTCAAACTTGAGAGAACACATGAGTATCTAGGAGGATCTTGGTAAACTGTACATTCTATTTCAGTAGTTCTGGAGAGGGGTTGGCTTGGAGATTCTGATGCCAATGATACTAGACTGCTTTTGGGGTAGCAAAGTCCTAGATCACTGTCACTCTCTTCAACAGTACACCTATCTTCATTCTTGGGGGTTTCAATAGCCAAAAAGATAATCCTTCCTTCACTCTATATTCAGATTCTTGGCCTCCTCTCTCCCAGTAATCCTATTGCTACCACATCACTATATCTTGTCATACTAAAATCAGCAACACTTCCATGGTCTCAATGTTAAGTATCCCATTCTCAGACTACCACCTCTCATCTTTCCAGTTCATTAGAAAGCAGGAGTAATCAGTAATCACCCACCTACTCCTCTCACTCAAGGTCATTGTTCTAGCAAATTCTCCCTTCTTTCTTGCACCATTTTTTCCTTTCTAGTGCATTGTCCATTTGGTCCAGAAGCACACTTTTTCTTCCATCTTAAAAATAAAAACTTCTTCCCCTTTAATCCTTGTATTAATAAGCCAAAGGCGTGCTGATGCAAAGTACCAGAAATCTGTTGGCTTTTATAAAGTGTATTTATCTGGGGTAAAAGCTTACAGTTAGAAGGCCATAAAGAGTCCAACTTAAGGTTGTTTTTTCACCAAAGTCAATTGCTACATGTTGAAGCAAGATAGTGGACGATCTCTGGGAGGATTCGGCCTTCCTCTCTCTCAGCTACAGGCTGGCATAGGGCTTGTTTCTTTCCAGGCTTCCTCAGCTAGTAAGCTGCAAACTATCATGTGGGGCCACAGAATCAAAGTTCTCTACTCTCCTATGTCTGTGGAGCTCTCTGTCTTCCCATGTGTCTTCTTGAGTGAGTGCCCATTTATATCAGCCCTCCAAGGCGGCAAGGACTCAACCAGAGTCATGCCCTACTGACATGGTAGAATCAAAGTCCTAATCTTAACATAATTTAATCAAAGACATCTCAGGTGAATCTAACGCATTCAAAGGGTGTCACACCCAGAGGAATAGATTAGTTTGTAAACATAATCTCTCTTTTGGGGATTCATCAATAATCTCAAACTGCTAAGATTCTGTATCTTTGCCTTTAGAAAATTCTTTGTTGGAAATCGAATCATGTCCCCCAAGCATGTTCAAGTCCCAAAACCTAGACCTGTGGGTGTGAACCCATTTGTAAGAAGGACATTTGAAGATGTTATTGATTAAGGTGTGTCCACATTAAATGAGGGTAGTCCTTAATCCAATATGGCTGAAGTCCTTACAAGTAAAAAAAAAAAATTGCTAAGCAGGGAGCAGCCAGAAGCTGGAAATCAACAGAACCCAGAAGAAAAACGAGAAGACACCACATATACATTGCCATGTGATGGAAAAGCCAAGGAACCCCAAACATTGCAGGCCAGCCAGAAGATAGCAACCCCAAGAGGAAGCAAGCCTTCTAGCCTGTTGTTTAAGTCAACCTATAGTATGGTATTTGTTTTAGCAGCTGGGAAACTAAGACATTTCTCAAAAAATGTGTCTATTTTAAGGTCTCCAAGTTCTCTTTTCCTACTCTTTTAAATCCACTACAGCCAGGCTTTGGTCCATGCTAATCTCTGATTCTGTTATTTTTTTACATAACCAACACTAAATTTCTTATATCCTGCCAATGAAAAAATATTTTCCTTTTGGAAAATAGCTTAGTCATACAGAATATATAAAGTACTAACTAAATGTGAACATTTAGTGTAAACACAATAAAGAATTACAAACATACTCTGAAAATGTGGGTTTTGATTTGACTGCCAGTTACCCATAATATCGGAAGATGAAAAGGGTCAGAACTGGCTAAGTTAATGTCTCATTGATTGATCACTTAATTGCTTGGTTGATTCATTTATCCACTTTTTCAGATACTAATTTATTCATTCACTCTACCTAATGCATTTTTTCTTTGTCTTTTTCTCTTCTTTTCTCCCTCCTGTTACTGATTTGTGGATATTCTAAGGGATTTTCAGATTCCCTCAGAATGCCTCAGTATCAATTTTGAGGATTTTTTCAATAGAGCTTTGCTGCCCTCACTGCAAATCCTGATAAACTACATATTTCACTGTTCCACCTTTCTTTCTCTTATGTGTTTTACTATCTTCTTCTATGTAGTAAGTCACCTAGCCTGTTCATTCTTCTCTTTGCTTTCAATATAATAGACAGAGTTTTGAGAAGTACTTTATTGAAATATGAATAAACTAGTACCTACATTTATTTTACATTTAGTCAAAGCATTCAGCAATATTGTGGTTTTCTACTCTTTCTTTGTTTTTGTACTCTTCATATTTTGCTTTATTTTTGCTGCTTTTCCCTATCTTTGGATCCAATTTATGTCTTACTTTTTTCCCTAGTGATTGTGCTCTACCTCCTAAAAGAGTTTTGGGAATCTTCAATAAAAAATGCATTTTGTTGCAGGTGGTAGCTGGGTGGTCATCTTTTGTAATTTCTCAGAATGGATGTCAATATTTATTTTCCATGAGGGATTTCATTAATTTGGAGGAAAGAACTAGTTTTCTGGGAAAAGAACATCAAGAAGGACATCCCTCCATGAAAAACCAATCCTGGGCCAGTATGGCTTCCTGGGCCAGTTCCATTTGGTACAAAAGAGCTGTTGCTTAGAATTGTAGAAACACATAGGCACTTTAAATTCTTTGTGGAATAACTCTTTGCCTTTGTGTTTGCCAGACAATCATCTTCAGCAAACATTCACTTACTGAGTACTTTCATTTATTGAGGGCCTTGGAAATGTAAAGAATTTTGAGAAATTTACACACCATATCTGACTTTTTAAAAAGGCAACACCTATTTCCATTCTATTTTATGATTTATGATTGAAAGATATATTACTGAAAACAGTTTTATTAACTATGCTTCTATACCATGTACTTTTTGTTCTATGACTCACACAAATTTCTCAGAAGTTCTTTGATTTGCAAGACTCTGGCCAAGACATGCTGTGACATGTGCTTCTAGGACAATTGAATTTCCTTTCCTTGCCTGTTATGACGTCACTGCAGCTCTTCAGTTATCCAGCACTTGGCACCTTTAAGATTAGAGCGAGGCAGCAGATAAAAATAGTTTTTGCATTATTTCCATGAAATGTAGTTTTAAGCTTTTTTCAACACTGCTTTGCTGTCTATGGGAGCAGAACCTATTCCTTTGCTTGGGATCATTTGCTATATGTACACAAGAATTTGAGGATGGCAATCCCAGAGGATGAAGTAAAAGCATTACTATTGGCAGTACTCTGTGAAAGAGAAGACTGACAGAACAGGGACAAAACAAGAGAGGCTGACCGGTGGTCGTAGGGCAAGGTGGGGTCATGGTGAAGGGACCAGTAAGAAGCTCATATGTACCTGATTCTGGACCCACTCTGTGTGCTCACAGACTTTAATCACATGTTGGCTCACATGTTGGCTCACAGCCAATTGGCATCACATCCTATTATATATATATATATTCCCGTTTATCAAATGTCTCCCCAAGAGACCTGTGGTTATGATTATGGAAAGCAGGATTAAATGGTCAGGCAAATTCTTTAGTGCAAGCTACAGAGATGTTAAATTGACAAAGAACTGATCTCCTGAGTAGAAACTCACTTTCATCACTTGAGGATATCTGTATTGGAAAGAGAAGGAACCAAAGAGTTAACTGTTTACAGAAAAAAATTTAGTTCTAAGGATACTTAAATCTAGGCAGTGCAGGTAAATCAAAGATTTCCTAAATGCCTTCAAATGAATGAGGTAGGTTTCTAGCCTGCTGCTTCTTAGGCAGAAAATTCAAGGAGGGAACTATTGTGCTTCAGACATTTGTCAGTCATTCAACCAAATATTTTGAATATTTTCTATGTGAAAAATATTGTACTATACTAGGTGTCATTAGTTTAGTTTTTTCCCTTGAGGATCAAAAATCTCTAGGAAGAAATAATGAATACAAGGATAAAAGGTGCTTTAAAAAACAGAGCAAATCATTAGCAAGTGAAAATTATTATCTTACCAGGAAAGGATATGTAATTAGTGAGAACAACAGAGAAAATAGTAACTTATAAAAGGAAAACAATGTACTGTAGTGGCAAGGAGCATCAGAATCAGCCAGGTTTAAATTCCAGTTATGCCATTAACTTGCTGCATGACATGGGTAAATAACCTAATCTCGCTGTTTCAATTTGTGTATCTGCAAAATGAATGGACATGATAATAGGATCTATCTCATATGATTGTCCTGAGGTTTAACTGAGTAAGTTAATGTATGAAAAGTACCTGACTGATTATCAGGCACATAATAGCATTCAGTAAATGGTAGCTGCTGCTACTATTACTGCAGTTAGTACAACAATTACTACTAATATTGCTGTTACCTCTATTACTACAACTACTATTGCAGTTACTACAAGTATTATTATTATTTTTTTTACCTAATATTGAAATCTCCTAGGAAAAGATGAATAGCAAATGAAATTTAGTAAGAGAGAGAAAGACATAGATAGGTTAAAAGAACATAGTATATCTGATTTCTCTGAGAACCTCTTGCTTTTCTCTCTCAGAATCAGTGACAGTTTCTATTGGACCAGTGTAGCAGTTTGATATTATTAATGAATTCCAGAAAAAGGTATTGATTACATTTGTAAACTGGTCTGTTCCTCTGGGTGTGATACCTTTTGATTGTATTAAATTCAAAGGTTTTAAGTTTACTTAATTAAATCAATTTAGAGCCTTTGATTTGACCTACATCAGTAAGGTGTGGCTCAGGGTTGAGTCCCCACCCCCTTTGTGGGCTATATAAATGAACACTCAATCAAGAAGATACACAGAAGAAGATACACAGATGAAGAGAGCTCCACAGAGACAGAAGAGGAGAGAACTTGGTTATTTCAGTCCTGCCATGTGACAGGAAGGAGAAGGCTCAAATAGTTAAAACCCCTGAGAGAGCTAAACCATTTGCCTGACAGTTTGCAACTGAAGAGAACAGAGCCTTGAGCAGCTGAGAAGGCCCAGAAAGAAACAAGCCCTCTAGCCTATAGCTGAGATAGGAAGAAGATGGGCCCAGATAGCCTTAAGAGGAAAGAGGAAGCCTGAACCCTCACAGATGTTGCCTGTCATCTTGCTTCAATAGATGACACAGACTTTGGTGAGGAAGTAACCTTGAACTGGACTCTTTGGGAGTGTAGTATTTCAGAAGGAAATTTTTATTTTTCAATATATTCCATTTTTTTTTGGCCAACACTCAGATATCTGCCACAATGGAAGGAAAGGGAGCTGGATCAAAGTTAAAGAGGTTTGGAATATGAATTAGGAGGCCTGGGGCTTTAACTTGGCAAATCTATGTGACCAAAGGCAAATGGCTCACCTTCTTAGATTTTAGTTTTCTAAATGTATACAATGATGAATTGCAACAGTGATGCAAACAGTCTTTACAGCTTTATAGTTCTAATATTTTGTCCTTCTTTGCCTATTAAGCATTAGATCTCTAATATCTCTAAATCTAAACCTCAGCCTCCTCAGATATTTTGTACCTATTATGAAAAATATTTTATTTGTAGTAGACCAAGAAGAGTGCATTACTCAGGTTATTTTTTTTTATTTTGCAATTGTAGTCAACATTCATTGAATGCTTACTGTGTAAGATATTAGGTTAATCATTTTACAAAAATTACCTCAGTTAACTCCTTACAACAATATTGTGAGATTATTATTGTGCTCAACAGAGGTGAATCAAAATGAAGTATAACGACAAAAACAAACAGATGCCCATTGTGGCAGTTTGAGATTATTTATGAATTTCAAAAAGAGAAAGATTATGCTTATAAACTAATCTATTCTTTTGGGTGTGAGAACCTTTGATTGTATTAAATTCAGTTCAGGGGCCTTTGATTACATTACCTGTTAATATTAGGGCTTTTGATTTGACTATGTCAATGGGTATGACTCAGGTTGAGTCTCCACCCCCTTGCTGGGCCTGATATAAACGGACCCTCACTCAAGAAGACACATGGGAAGAGAGAGCTCTGTCATTTTTGATCCTGGGTCCCTGGGGAGATATGAGCCATTTGCCTGACAGTTTGCAGCTGAGCTTGGGAAGAGAACAAAACAGCTGACACTGATATAGAAGGCCTAGAATGAAACAAGCCCTATGGCAGGAGAGAGAGGACTGGAAGCCCGGAGGGGGAGAGACCAGGCAGAGATTGGAGACCATCTTGCTTCAACACAGGGCAACTGACTTTGGTGAGAAAGCAGTCTTGAGTTGGACTTTTATTTTTTTATTTTTTTTATTTTTTTTAATTTTACTGGGAGGTCCCGGGGATCGAACCCAGGTCCCTCCATATGGGAGACGGACACCCAACCAGTTGAGCCATATCCGCCCCCCTGAGTTGGACTTTTTACAACCTTGTCACTGTAAGCTTTTACCCCAAATAAATACTCTTTATAAAAGCCAACAGATTTCTGGTACTTTGCATCCACAACCCTTTGGCTGACTAATACACCCTTCAATATCCATTCTTTTCTCCTTTCCAAATAAAATCTTTGATTTTTAGCTGGTCACTTAGGGTAAAGTCTACCCTTACCAAATGAAACCAGTTAGGTGTGGTCATGTGGGTATGTTCCGGTCAGTGGAGGTAAAAGAAAGTATGTGGCAGCTTCAGAGAAACTTCCTTGAAAGCTTGCCATGCTTTGCCTCTCCCCTTTTTCTTCCTTGTTTTTTTACTCCTCTATCTTCCCCGAAATGAACATGTGATGTCTGAGGCCCTGTCTTGAACCATGAAAACGAGGGCTAGACCCTAGGTCCCTAAGGCCACTGTGAGGCCAAGCCTCCATGCCAGTCCCTGATTAATGAAGCCCAGATTTTTATGTGAAAATAATAAAGGTATCTTGTTTATGACACAGGTATTTTGATCCAAACCAAACCCAATCTCAACTAATATAAGTATATCGCCCAAGGTCACACAATTATGAATGGTAATGCTGGGGTTCAAATCCTCATTTGCCAGACTAGAGAGGGCACAAGTGCATCACCATAATGTTGTAGTGTTAAAGAAAGGCTAGGCACTCTATGATAGTAGATATTTATGATAGGGTGTACTTGATCATGGGATACATTTGATATTTTGTTTCCACTTTCCAGCCACTCTAAATTACATCTGTTGATATTAAATTGAATTCTATACCCAAGCATATCACAGTTTTTGGCAGGAGGAAGGGTTCCATGAACGTCAATCTGACCTTAAATTTTTGGTGCAGATGCTTGACAACGTGGATAATGCACACCAAAGCTATTGAAAAATTAGATTTACATGACAATCATTTCCAGCTGCCTTCTTCATTTGCATGAGGGGAAATGTGCCTGAAGGACTTGCTCTATGACATGCTGGGATCTGTATCTGCACATGAAAGCTGTACTGCTGGGAGGCTCCATTACATTACTGCATAATTCAAATAATAAAACCACTTAGCATTTCTTTGGCTATTTTAAATAAATGGATTTGGATCTGAATCTGCAAAATACCTCAAGTCTACACTGCACACTGCCAATAAAATGACAGCAAACTATACTTTGTCCTTGAAGGTGATGGCAGCATGGAGGATAGAAAATGATCACTATCTGTAGATAATTTGATTTGATATCTCAGTGCCCCAAGAGAGCCATTTGAAAAGCTTTTAAGTTAGTAAGAGTTTAATAAGGTAGACAGATATGATACAGTTAAAAATATTGGTAGTTTTCTGTATAAAAGACATAATCTCATAATATAGTAGAAAAATTTTAAATATTAGTAATCAAAAAAGCATTAAAAAAACTTAAGAATAGCCTTAATAGTAATTATACTGGACTTTTAGGAAGAAAATTTCAAAATGTCCTGAAAGCCTTAAAGGATTATTTAAATTAATGGAAAGGCATATTATATTCCTTTATGGAATGACTGAAAATTACAAAAGTGTTGGCATTTTCAAATCAATTTGAAGGTTATGTCATTCTGATACAAAATTGTATTGGTATTTTATTAGAGTTAGCAAAATAACTCTGAAATTCACTTGGCAGAATAAACTAACGAAAGTAGCTAAGATAGCTTTGAAAATTCAGCATAATGAGGGCATTAGATTTTAAAATATATTATAAAAATAAAATAATTAATACAGTGAGTTATTTATAGAAGTATAGATAGACCAAGAGCCTCAGTATATGTAGTGATTCAATAATTATTAAAGACCTAATGAAAAAATTCAACAAAGGAGTAATTTATTATTCTATAAATTGTATTATGACAGTCAATATTTTGAGATAAGTTAATTTAGATAGCAATCATGCATCTTATATCAAAATAAATTCTGGTTGCACTAAAAATTAATTGCAATGAAAATCGATTAATATATGTCAGGACTCTGAATGGGGATGAATTTCTAAGAATAAAAACAGTAAAACATGACAAAGAAAAGATTTCTAAATGAGATTTTATAAAAAGTTATGACTTCTGTATGTCAAACAAAAACATAAAATTAAAAAGTAAATGGAGTTTTGATTCTGGGATGGTAGCAGAAGGAGCCCTATGGGCTCACTCTCCAGTGAGACAAGTATAACTGGTGAAAATTATATTTTAAAATCCCAACCATTGAAAGTGTCTGGCAATTGTCCTTAGAACATACAGCAAATGAAACATTTTTTCAAGAAGATCTAGTAAAACTCAGTAAGAACAGTGAGAATCTGTAGTATCTGAGCCACAACCTGCTCCTTTCCATCTTTTTTGCCCCAGTTCAGTTTGATGGAAGCACCAATCTAGGCAGGTATTTTGGCTTTTCTCCTTATTTGGATGTCATTACACTTGAAAAGGACTCCAGTAATAGGATTAAGACCCACCCTGATTCATTTGGGGCAAGGAATGGATTAACTTGAAGAACATTTTTCTGGGGATACATATCTCCAAACCACTATAGCTGGTATGACCAAAAAGACAGGACTCCCTCTCCCCTTAGCATCTAATCAAAGGACATGGTATCTTAACAGGGGAGGCAGACCATAAGCATTTCTCATTACCTCAAAACTCTAAGTTGAAGAGGCTAAATTCCTGGTGCATGTGGCTGAGAGTTTGGGGGTTCCTTTCCTCCACCCAATTCCTCCTCATAGTTCAGGACCTCTACCCTAGGCATGGCAGGTGAATATTTGGATGCCAATTGCCCTCATTCCAGTTTCCTCATAGGGCAGAAGTTACATTCTGGGAGAAGCAAGCCAACCAAGTCAGAGTCTACTGCCCGACCCAGCCTCAGAATAGTGACTCAGAGATTGTACTCAGAGAGAGAGGCAGTTGATAAGAACAGAGATTTTCAAAGCACTCCCAAAAGGAATTGATTTTATTTGAAACAGAGTATAGAGAAGTTCAAGCTTATGGGCATTGTATTAGTCAGGGTTCTTTCAGGAAACATAATCAACAGGAGATAT
Source organism: Tolypeutes matacus (assembly GCA_026826555.1). Taxonomy (NCBI): domain Eukaryota; kingdom Metazoa; phylum Chordata; class Mammalia; order Cingulata; family Chlamyphoridae; genus Tolypeutes; species Tolypeutes matacus. The sequence continues at coordinate 2,048,954 of JAKSZT010054262.1, read as the reverse complement.
CTGTCAATAATATGAGATTTTATAAGAGTCTCTCGCACAACCATGGGGATGCACAAGTCAAGGTTCCGCAGGCATGCTGCAAGCCAGGGGCTCTGATGAAAGCCCAATGAAAGGTCCTTGATGAGTTTCTGGGAGAAGTTGGCTGTCCAAAGTGAGCTGGGAAATTCTCTCTGAATATTGAAATCACTTCCCCTTTTAAGGCATTCAACTGATGGGATTAAAGAGTCACCCATTGCTGATGCAATCTCCCTGATTGATGCAGATGTAATCAGCCATTCATGCAATAAACTCACTGGTGATCGAAGTCCATAAATGCTCTTGTATTACAATTAGCTCAGTGCTTGCTGGACCTAACACCTGGACACAATTACCTGGCTGAGTTGACACATTAGCCTAACCATCACAGGCACTACTGAAAACAATATTTCCTCTTAATTAAGAGCAATAAGTGAAACCATAGGTCAGTTAGTTTGCCAAAGAGAACCAGAGAAAAAGATAGCTGAAAAAAAGCCTCTTGAGATCAAAAGGAACCTCAAAGACTGGCCTCATTAATACTCCTACCCAAATTTAAGTGGCTCAGATTATAGAACAATTTATGCCTTCAGAGCATTATAGAAAACAATAGAGCAATCAGCAAGCGATTAGTGGAACCCAACAGTTGGGAGCAATATCAAATGAGGAGACAATTTAACAGAGACATCAGAAAAAGAATCAGTCAAAGAGAACTATGCTAAAACCACTACCAAAGCAGGGTGACTGTGTGCATCCCAAGACTGTACCCTCTGAGAAGTGACACCAATGGCTTCACATTGTGAGGGAAATAGACTTAACAAAAATATCCTAGAAGTCTTTAAACAGACAAACAAGCAAATCACAACAAAATCAATCCCCCTGCCCCTGCCCCGGAAGGGGAGGAGAATCAGTGCCCAGGGATGCTTCAGTATATAACTGTGACAGTTATATTTTATGAATCCTAAAAAGAGAAAGATTATGTTTGTGAACTAATCTATTCCTAAGTGTGTGATTGCATTAAATTTAGCTGAGATGCCTTTGATTAGATTACCTGTTAAGATTAGGCTTTTAGATTTGACTACATCAGAGGTTGATACACCAGGTCGAGTCCCTTCCCCCTTGCTGGGTCTGATATAAAATGGACACTTACTCAAGAATACATAAGGGAAGAGAGAGAGCTCTGCCATTCTTGATCCTGGGGCCCTGGGGAGAGATGAGCCATTCACCTGATAGTTTGCAGCTGACCTTGGGAACAGAACAGAACAGCTGAGACTGATATAGAAGGCCCAGAAAGAAATGAGCCCTATGCCAGGAGAGAGAGGGAGCCCTAAGAGAAAAGTCCTATGCCAGACTACAGCTGAGATCAGGAAAAAGCTAGGTCCATGAAGCCTCAGAGGAAGAGGAAGCCCAGAGGGGAAAGCTGAAACCTGGTAGAGATCGCCTGCCATCTTACTTCAACACTTGGCATTTGACTTTGGTGACAAAGTAACTCTTATGGTTCCTTGAGTTGGACTTTTCATGGCCTTGGGACTGTAAGCTTTTACTTCAAATAAATACCCTTTATAAAGCCAACAGATTTCTGGTTCTTTGCTTTGGCACCCCTTTGACAGACTGATACAATTACCTAAAATGTCAAGTTTTTAACAAAAGTTACGTTACGTGCAAAGAAACAGGAATGTGTGACTCATACTTAGGGAAAAAAAGAGGCAACTAAAACTTCCTATGAGAGGCCCTGGACGTGAGATTTAACAAAATCTTCAAAGAAGCATTATTAACATGTTAATAAACTAAATGAAAGCATGTTTTAAGAAGAAAAGAAAGCTATGATGGCAATGTTTCATCAAGTAGAGAATATCAGTGAAGAGATAGAAATTATAAAAAAGAACCAAATGGAAAAAAAAAAAAAAAAATCTGGATATGAAAAGTACAATAACTGAAATTTAAAGTTCACTAGAGAGGTTCAATATTATATTTGAAATGACAGAAAAAAGAATCAGCAAACTTGAAGATATATTGATAGAGATTTTGCAATCAAATAACAGAGAGAAAAATGAATGAAGAAAAATGAATAGAGTTCAGAGAAATATGGAACACTATAAAACACAACAAAATACATGCAATGGGCATCACCAGAAAGAGAGGAGAGAGAAAGAGAGCAGAAAAACTTCCTAAACTTTCCTGTTGTAGAAAAACATTAATATACACAACCAAGAAGCTCAAAAAACTCAAAATGGAAAAGCAAGCCCAAGGAAAGAAATAATAAAGATTAGGGTGGAAAATAATGAAATAGAGTTTAGAAAAGCAATCCAGAAAATCTACAAAATGAGAAGTTGACTTTGAAAAGAATACCAAAATTTACAAACCTTTACCTAGACTTATCAAGGAGAATAACTAAAAAGACTCAAATTACTAATATAAGAAATGACCATTATCTCTTAAGAATACAGATGAAAAATCCTCAAAATGAAATCTACACTATATAAAAAAGATTATACCTCATGACCAAGTGGGATTATTTCCCAGGAATGCAAGGATGGTTCTGCATATGAATATCAATTAATGTAATACAGTATATAGCAAGAGAATAAAGGATAAAAACCACATGATCATGAGGATCAGATAAAGTATTTGACAAAATTTTTGACCTTTCATGATGAAAACACTCAACAAACACAGGATAGAAGAGTGTTTTCTCAACCTGAGAAACACACATCTAAAATCATGTTTAATGGTGAAAGACTGAATAGTTTCCCCCTTATATCAGGAATGAGGTAAGGATATCCCTTCTCACAATGTCTATTCAACATTGTACTAGACATGATATTGTATATAGACAATCTTAAGGAATCCACCGAAACACTATTTGAGTTCAGCAAAGTAGTAGGATATGAGATCAACATACAAAGCTCAATTGTATTTCTATGCACTAACAATGAATAATCAAAATGGATATTAAGAAAACAGTTCAATTTATTTTAGCATCAAAAATAATAAAATACTTAGAAATAAATTTAACCAAGGAGGTGTAAGACTTGCTCACAGAAAACCGCAAAATATTTTTGAAGGAAATTAAAGAAGACCTAAATAAATGAAAAGATATCCCATGTTCATGGATCAGAAGTTTATATTGTTAGGATGGCAATAGTCTCCAAATTGCTCTAGAGATTCAATACAGTCACTATCAAAATTCCAGCTGGGTTCTTTGCAGAAATAAACAACCTGATCCTAAAATTCACATGGAAATTTAGGAGACTCAGATTAGTTAAAAGAACAAAGTTGGAGTACTCATATTTCCTGATTTTAGAACTTACTACAAAGCTACAGTAATCAAGGCCATGGAGGAAGCAGATGTGGCTCAAGTGATTGGGCTTCTGTCTACCATATGGGAGGACCTGGGTTTGATCCCTGGGGCCTCCTGGTACAGGCATGCCAGGCCTGCATGGCAAGCCAGGCCTGTGTGGCAAGCCAGGCCTGTGTGGCAAGTGATGTAGCAAGATGATGATGCAACACAAAGAGAGACACAGAGGAGAGTCAAGATGAGACAGAAACCAGGAACTAAGGTGGCACAAGCGACAGGGTGCCTCTCTCCCACATCGGAGATCCCCAGGATAGAATCCCAGTGAAGCATAGAGGAGAAAAACAAAAAGAGAAGACAAAAAGAAAACAGACACAGAAGATCTCACAGCAAATGGACACAGACAGGAAAAAGCAGGGTAGGGGTGGGAGGGGAGGGAGAAAAACAATTAAAAAAAAAAAGACCATGCACTATTGGCATAAAGACAGAAATACAGATCAATGGAATAGAATTGAGAGTCCAGAAATAAAGCCACATTTATGGCCAATTGACTTTTGACAAGGGTATCACGATAATTCAATAAGGAACAAAAATCATCTCTTTGACAATTGATGCTGGGACAAGTCAATATTCACATGTACAAAAATGAAGGAAAATCTGAATAAATTATAATTAACTCTAGGTAATAAAAATGTGTCAATGTTAGTTCATTAATTGTAGCAAATGTACCCTATTAAAGTAAGATGTGAAACAAAACACAGAAAGGCAAACATTGAAACAACCCAAATGTCCATCAGTTGATGGATGTATAAACAAATGTGGTTATCCATACAATGGAATATTATTCAAAAATAAAATATAAAATATATGTTACAACATGGATATACCTTGTAAACATTATGCTAAGTGAAAGAAACCAGTCATCAAGGGCGATACATATTTTATGATTCCAGTTATATGAAATATTCAGAATAGGCAAATCAAAATTAAAAAGGAACAGAAAGATTAGTGGCCAACTAGAGCTGTGAGAAGATATGCAGTTGGGATGACTGCTAATGGATACAGAGTTTCATTTTGGGATGATGACATTATTCTAAAATTGATTGTGGTGATCATTGCACTACTCTGTGGATATACTAAAAATCATTGAACTATACACTATAAATGGTTGAGTTTTATGGTGTGTAACCAGGGCCTACTCAAGGAGGAGTGTCTAACAGGAGATCATCACCCTCTAGAGATAACACTAATGGGTTAAAATGTCCATGTAAGACTGATCCAGGTGTAAATCTGTCTTGTCTTTCCACATCCAGGGGAATGCACAGAAAACCACCTTGTCATTACACAAAGTGAAGAGGGAGGTTAGGAGAGTGTTATCTCTAGGAATCTACAACCACAATTGGGCTTATCTGTAGATTCCTATTACTTGGGTTGTCTAAAATCCTCACACCATGAATTTAGTCTAAAACAGGGGTTCCTAACCTTTTTTGTTCCACGGACCCCTTTGCCAGTCAGGTGAAAACCACAGATCCCTTACTAAGTCCACACTATACTGTGTATTATTTAATAAATATATCAGACCTGCACCAACATGTCCCCACAAGAATAATGTTTTTTTGAATGTCGATTGAAGCTTACAGACCCCTTGTTAAGAACCCCTGTTCTAAAATATTCTTAACTAATAATCTTGCCAACTCTTGACAAAGTCAATGCAAATTTTCTTTGTAAGTGTGCACCTTTACCTCAATAGATACCCATAAATAAATTTTCAAGGAGACCGAGCTTCTTGCAATAAAAAATTATTCAGCCTAACTAATGCTTAGATCTGAGCTCCTAAATACTATTCCCCTATTATGGAATATAAGTTTCATTGGAAAAATAGCTGATCTCAGGCCTGGAACAGGGAAAGTAAACAATGAGGTTATTTATTTATCCCCCCCCCTTGCTGCTTGTGCCCACTGTGTCCATTTGCTGTGCATTTTTCTGTGTCTGTCTCCCCCTGTTGCATCATCTTGCTGTGCCAGCTCACTGCACTGCACTGCACGGGGGCTTGCCTTCACCAGGAGGCCCCGGGAATCGAACCTGAGGCCTCCCATATGGTAAATGGGAGCCCAATCAATTGAGCCACAACTGCTTCCCAACAATGAGTTTAAACACCATTTTTTGTGCATGGGAGAAAATTAGAAAGTGGTCAATATGAAAAGGACACTGAAGCCAGCTTGAAGAGAAGTTCCACTAGTTAAATTGGAGAAAATTTGAGCATCAGAATGATTACTGATAATAATGAGTTATGGTACATAGAATAAACTAATCATGAATTCACAGTGATACTGAAAAATATAACCAAGTAAATAAAGTGAGGAACAAGATTTATTTGTGTTATTGTTTCTTTATTTATATTGTATTTACTATTAGATGATAACTAATAAATATAGATGGGATGACAGAAATAGAAAATCACCATTTCACTACCATCATCATAATAATTGATTTGGGCAAGAATCATGAGTGGATATTAAACTGTGGAATGAAAGTACATTGGGTAATCAGTTGCTTTCATAGTCTCATAGCATCTCCCCACTTATTACTTATTAATTAGAAAGTTTAAAATGTAACTTTAGAATGGAGAAATATAAGAAACACCACCTGTGGTCAAAGTTAACACCAAAAATGGAACCAACTGAAATCATGTGCCTCTTGAAGAAGGACAACAAATCACGAATGCAATATTCCTGCCAAAAATACATAATCTGAATGCAATCACAGGGAAGCAATCAGACAAAGGCAAACTGAGGGACACACAACAGCACAATTAAGCTGTACTGTTCTGTGACTTCTGCTTCCTTCTCAACTCTCCCATTTCATAAATCAAGTGGTTCTGCTGATTTCACCTCCTAAATATCACTGGAATCCACTCATTTCTCTGCCTCTCTCAGTTACGTCATATCTCCTAATTACTAAAACAGTTGCTTGCTGTGTTCTCCTTGAATCCATACTCCACAGGTTAGCCTGAGTGATCTGCCTACAGGGTAAACCTGATCACGCCATTTCCCTGATAGAAAGGCTTCTGTGGCTCTTAGAATACATACAGACTCTTAAACCTGTCTAACAAGGCCAGTCCTTCTAGCTGCATTGCTAATACTGTATTCTTGCTGTTTGGCACTTCTCTGTAAGTGTCCAGATGGAGATATGTTCTATTTTATATAGGCTTTAATACATGCCTAGAAGGTTTTCTTTTCTATGCTTCCTACTCCACTATTCTCTTTTTTTTGAGACTAAACCCTTTTCATACATCAGGTCTAGCTTAGATAGGATTTATTCTGGAAAGCTTTTCTTTATCCATCCCCTTACCTCCATCCCCAAGCTCTAAGTCAGGGGTTCTTTCTATTTGAATCTAATGTAGCCCAGGTTGCTGCTTCAATCTCAGAACTTACCATGTTGCACTGTAATTTCTCATTTAAACTGTAGTTTCTCTTGTAGTCTCCATATCTCATGAAGGCAGGGACTGAATCTGTTTTGTTCCCTGATTTATTGTCCAGTGCCCAGCACAGTGCCTGGGATATAGTAGAATTTCAATCAACAGTTCTTGATTGAATGAATAGATAATCTATTTGCAGTGAGATGAAAAGAAGCATTTAACAAAATAGCAGTAAATGCTCTAGAATGGTACAAACTGTGCTACAACCTTAGAGGTGGATATCATGAGATAATATTTAAAGGCTGAGGAGTAACTCTACTTCTGAACTTTTATTAATAAAGAATTGTCTGTGACCAGCTCCCAGTTTCTAAATACCATTCTCTAACAGGGCTTCTTAGAGACGTGGAGGATTCCAGGACTGGGACAGGAAAATACAAGTTAAGCCTGGAGCATCTAATAAGGCCTGAAGGCAAGGAAGTACTCAAAAGAGAATGGGTCATGTTGAAGGGGCACAGGAGCCACCTGGAAGGCGCTTCCAATAGCCAAAGCTGGAGCAATTTGAGCAGAAAACTAAATAAAATAGTGTTGAATTGTAAAGAATATGGTAAATAGCCACAAATCAGTATGGGTATAGATTAATTGAATACGTAATATGTGGGTGAGAAGGTGCAACTCTTCCTTACAGAAGAATTTAAATTAATAAATGTAGAAGGAATGAGCAAAATCTACATTAAGCAAGCACCACAGTAACAATTGTCGCAAGCAAGAACCATTAATGGATTCTAAAATTAGTGGACAAATATTTGAGGAGAAGCAGAATATTTGTATAGCCTCAAAATATTTTCCCCAAGATATTTATTAATAACAAAGGGAAAAATAGCAACTTCAAAGTTGAGAAATGTATTAGTCAGCCAAAGGTGTGCTAATGTGAAATACCAAAACTGGGTTGGTCTTTACAAAGGGTATTTATTTGGGGTAGAAGTCCACAGATACCAGGCCATAAAGCGTTAAGTTTCTTCTCTCACCAATGTTCATTGCCACGTGTTGGAGCAAGACAGCTGCCGGCGTTTGCCAGGGTTCAGGCTTCTGGGTTCCTCTCTTACCGGGGCTGCATTTCTCTCCAGGCTTAGCTCCTGTTTCCTCCACAAGGTCAGCTGTAGACGATCAGGCAAACGGCTCACTTCTCTTCTCCTGGGGCCTTCTTTCCAATATCAAAACTGCTTCTCAAAAGACTGCTTCAAGTGTCCTTTGCCTTGCCTTTTATATTCAATTCCCCACCCACCAAGGGGTGGGGCTCAATGTCCTAATCCTAACCTAATCATGCCCAGATTAACAGATCAGTTTACAAGCATGATCCAATTATATTTTTGGAATTCATAATTACATCAAACTGCCACAAGAAGCATGGCAGACACCACCTTAACCAAGTGATCAAGATTCAAATGGCCAGAAATAAGGTGCAGGGACATCACGTATGTCCTGATATGATGTGCTGAAAAGGACAAATCATGATCTGTGTGATACTTTTGTCTAAGATGCATACCCTTATTCCTATCATGAGAAAATATCAGACAAACTGAAATTGAGGGACATTCTACAAAGGAGCTGACCAATTTTCTTCAAGAGGCAAGGTCATAAACAATAAGGAAGATTTACAGGTTGGAGGAAACTAAGAAGACATGACAACTAACTGCAATTGTAATCCTGTATTGGATCCCAGTACAGAAAAAATGGCATTAGTGACAAAACTGGTAAAATCCAAATAAAGTCAGTTAGTTAATAGCAAGAAAAAAGGGGTTGTGGAAAATTCAACTGTTTTTAACACACTGAAGTATGTTGTCGGTATATCAGGTATGAAATGGCACCTAACATTTGAGGTGCTGAAATGTCGGTTCTTTTTCTAAATGAAAAAAAAAATCCTTCAAAAAGTCTGCTATTTGCCAAAGTGCTGGCATGTCTAATGCTGTTTTTTTCCCCCTCTCTTGTTTTCTCTCTCTCTCCCTTGGATTGTACCAGAATCTATGGCTTATGCAATCCAGGTCATCTGTTAAGGACTGTTGTCCTTCTGCTCTGCAATGAGACCATATATGGTATGCTGGTTCTCTAGAATTGGTCAGGTTTGGGAGACTTGGAGCAGGACTCAACTCTGAGTCTTGTTTAGGATGGGGGCTTGCTGCAACTCCTGGGGTGCAGAAATGCTCTCTTTTCAGCTCCACAGGACTCATGGAAATGCTGTCTGTCATCTGAGGTCCTCTAGATCTGGGTTCAGGCGAGGTTACAAATTGTGCGAAGAGTGAATGCCTCATTCCTTCCCTCACCTTGGGCATGTTACCTCCTAGGGAAAGCACCTATAAAGCATGGCCTCTTGCCTCCAGCATGGCCTTCCATGCCCCTCTTCTCAGAAACCCAGCCTGGTTGTGTGTGTTGGAGGGAATGTTGACAAGATTGGCCCTGCCTCTTTGAAACTAAAAAAAAAAAAAAAAAAAAAAAAAACCTATCAAGTGGTCTTTGGGGGATAAAAATCCCAGAGCTCAGGAACATCGATGTATTGCTGTCCTTCTTGTGGTAAAAATTAGCTTCAATTTTTAACTTAAAACATGCACAAAGGAGAGAGAAAAATGGAACAAACACCCCTTTATAATGTTAATATTTACTTTAGAGTGCTTTAGTAGAAAATCTCCTATTCATTCTATTGCTAATGAGCAAACACCAACAAAACATAAAGTAATTAAATTATAGTACATCACTTTGCCGTATCAACTTTCCTTTTCATATACATGAGTTCAGTTTATTCTCCTGTATTAAAAAGCACATTCACAAAAGAACTGAATTAAGCAGTACTTTAAGGTCATTATACTGGAAAGAAATTGAAAAATCATAAATGATATTTCTTTTCACAATAATACTCATATTTTTCCAAATTTACCTTCCCATTAATGAGTGATGCTTTTACTTTATTTCTTTTTGCCAAAATTAAGGGGCTGCAGGGGTTTTTATGACTCACTTCCTGGACCTTAAATGCTCTAAAGAGGATATTTGAATTTATAGTATTTTACTCATAGGAAAAAAAAAAATCAGTGCAGCAATTTATTCAGGGACTGGTGTCACTGTGGCCAGTTGTCTGTGTCTTATATTTATGGAAATAGGGACTCCTCAATGAAGAATAGTTTAAAAGGAATACACCCTAAGCAGCCAATGACTAAGACAGCCCATTTCAACCTTTTTTCCTAAATGAATAAGTCAAGTTGCTTTACTCACTAAAATATGGTCAACTCCATCAAACACCTTGCTGTTTTGATATGCTGAAGTTGGGGGAACATTAATTTGACAAAGATGACTGGTTTAGTGACAAGATGATTAATGTGTGTGGGACGGAGCACAGCTATAGCCCTGCTATTCCCAACCCTCCCAAGCAGGAGGAAAGCGTTGGTGTTGGTCAGAGATGGTCAATACACCCCAGGGGAAATTCGCTTGGCTGCCCTGGCCACAGGAACTACAGAAAGACAACCTTTCTTTGAGATTGATGAAAATAAGAAGAGTGATTTCCTGAACCCACAGTTCTTGGCTGAATATTTCCTGGAGCAAAACCTCAGTTACGACTCAGTTCTGTTCTCTTCTATGTCACAACCCGGAGTGACTGGAAAGGTTGCCACACAGTTGCCTCTGAATCTTGGCAGTCGGATGGAGGGCAGGAGAATCCCTGTACTACTTTCATATTATTTCCCCTTCCTTGGATTCACTTATAATGCCTACAAAATACTCAAAACAGACTTAAAAAAAAAAATGACCTAGCTCTCTGACAACGAACAAAAACCTATTGCATTTGCCACCAAGATGTATTCAATTTTATTCTGAAAACAAATGATTTCCCTACTTACTTGTATGATGTTTAGATGTAATTGCCTACATTTAAATTATTGGAGTAGGATTGGGAAGTCACTCATATTTTGATGTATCCACCCCCCGCCCTCCCCGAACTCTACCATCTCATAATTTCATAACATCAACCTAAAAATGGATTATATCTGCTTCATCTCTTAGGGAGATGTCTTCTAAGTGTATAGAGTTCCTGAGAAGGGAGTAAAAAGCACACAAACAATGCTATGTTTTATAGTGTGTAAGATAGTAAGACCAATGAGCACCTCACAAGTATGAGAATGGTCTAAGAATTATAATATTTGAATAAAGATTAACAGCAAGGGTTGTCCTCCTTGGTTTGCTTGTTCACTTTAGCAAGATATAAGGTGTTATGTGAATATATAAAGACTCTACTCTCAAAAAGAACCTGAAACAACAGTACATTTCCTTATTGATTTTCACTTTCCTAGAATTTTAAAAAAATAGTCATTATTTTTCAAAATTTCTAAATTGAAATAAATTGCTCCTGGTCTGAGATCTCATGTACCAGCTTTGGTCTCAGGTTAACTCCTTGAAACCAAGTCAAAAATTCCTGAAAAGAAAGGTTTTTGTGGAAATGTTTTGAGAACTCTGGTGTGTTAGCTAGAGAGAGATGTTTATAACAGGTTTGATAATCAATTATTCTTCTGGTGTTAGTTACAAAACAATGGAAATTTCTCTCACAAATGCATAATCACCTTGTTTGCGGTGTTAGAATATGGTATTCTTTTCTAGCAGTATTCCCCCTCCCCCCAGTCAGGCTAATTTTGAAGAGTACATTTGAATGTGGAATGGACATTTTAATCTGGAAACGTTTATTACAAACACACATTGATACAGTGAATGGCCCACATTAAAGCAAGAAGCACTGCCTTTATCATTCTTGCTTCCATTGATATTCTGTTTGAAACAGAATGTTTATTGAAAGTATAAAGTCAGTAAGTAAGTGCTTGATGATTTTTCTGTGAGCCAGTTTTGTACAGAGGGGTTTACAAATGAAGAAGCCAATCGGTGTCCATTCAAACAATGTCACCTTAAATACCAGGTTGGGTCTTCTGTCCATCCATCACTGAACAGTCTGTTACAGGGATTTCCTCCAGAGAGATTTGTTAGGTTTTGCTGTTTTGTTTTTTTTTTAAAGAGTCATATAGCCTCAGCTTTATTTCTGAAAATTCATAGTTTCAGTGACAGCCAAGTATATTTGCTGAAGATGAATCTGAGAATTTATTTATTTTTTGCATCTAACAAAAATACATGCCAAACACCCCCATTCCCAACAGCCTAACAATAAGTAAGTTAGCATGTGATGCCTATGACTTCAACTTTAAAAATTTATGGTGCCTCTATTTATTTTTGTCAATTTTGAGAGTTAATGCAACTTCTTGAAAAATCGTTTAAGGGCAATGCGGTAAAACATGGGTATGTTTCACAGCCGAAATGTGAGATTTGCTCATATACAAAGTCAAAACGGATCATAAAACAGTCACTGAAACCTTTTGCCAATTGTCTGTAAAAGGAGACCCCTAATGACCTACAGCAGGAATGTAGATGCAAAGTTGTACTTTGCCTCATGCCCCAGGGAGGTTTTTGGCTTTAAGATTTTGTCTCCTGGCTGCCAAATGCTAAAGCCAAGTGCATTGCTAAAGCTTTAGACACATTTTCATCAATAAAATTTCTTATAAAACAGATCCTGCAAATAATGAACTTATCTGCCAAATAACCAATTAATTATTTTACATCCTTGCTGAACAATGAAATAATTTATGATGGTTAAATGTTTTACCATCACACATTAATGTTCTGGAAACCACAAGACCTAGCTTTCAATTAGAAGGAGACAACACAATTAGGGATGAAAATTTTCTCCTTATAGAAATAAAACTCTCAAGGAACAATGACCCAACTAATTTGAAGGAGTTTGGTTTTTAGAAAAAGAGATCCTTGCTAAAGGGAAAAGTTCAAACACTGCTCAATTCCTAAACCTCTCAGTCTTTCCCCTCCCCAACAGCCCTTTTCTTTTAGAAACTGCAGCTATTGAATTTAGACCATGCTTGCCTACCAGGCATTAGTGTGTGATAATCCTAGTTGAGACATTCTCTGTGAGTTCACTCTGTCATTGGCAGTCACAATTTCCTGCATTGGGTCAATAAAGAATGGTGTCCCCGGTTTTCTGCATTTTCTAGAAAAAAGGAAACTTTGGGCAGAAATAGCATTCACACAGTTTATTTGGTTTCGCTTGTTCAGACAGATCTGGCATAAAGGGAGAGACCTGTGGCAGTTGGAAATTATTTTATGAATTCCCAAAAGAGAAAGATTATGTTTGTAAACTATTCCTCTGGGTGTGCTACCCTTTGATTGCATTGAATTCAGCTGAGAAGCCTTTGATTAGATTACTTGATAAGCTCACTTTAGGGCTTTTGATTGGGCCCTGATTCAGTGGGGCCATGATTCAGGGTGAGTCTCTGCCCCTTTGCTGAGTGTGATATAAATGGAAACACAGACTCAGACAGACAGAGGAAGAGGAAGGACTATGGGATCATCTAAGCATGAAGCCTCAAAAAGCTGGGTCCACGGTACAGCTCAAGGGGAACAGTAGTAGTGAGCTACTAAAGCTACTGCTGGAGGGGAAAGCTGAAACCTTGGTAAAGATCTGCGGCCATCTTGCTTTACCACTTGGCAACATGCCAGGATCAACAGTAGCTGACTTTGGTGAGAACGCATCTTTGCTGATGCCTTGATTTGAACATTTTATGGCCTTGGAACTGTAAGCTTTTACCCCAAATAAATCCCCTTTTAAAAAGCCAACACATTTCTGGTACTTTGCATTGACAGCCCTTTGGCAAAGTGAAACAAGGCTTGTAGGAGAGTATTCCAATTGCCAGTTGGCTGATCTGGCTCTTAATGCAAGCCATTTGTAGATCATGTCTAACTCCATGGGCCATGTAATTAAGTGTCATACTTGTTTACTTGATCCAGGGTGAAACCAACAACTTGTAGGGAGCTGTAAGAAGTGGGCAGTTGGCCCTTGGAAAAGAGGAATGGTCTTTTAGGTTACTGTTCAGAGAAGAGGGAGACTGGAATCTCACTCCTGGGTGAAATTCTTCATCCTTATGGCCTTCGGTGATGTTTAAGAGGAAAGAGGTGTGCAAATATCTCTTGGATCCATTTCAAATGACATAATAGGATGAAGCTTGGAGCTAGAGTTGACTCCTTAAGAGTCTCAATATCCCCAATATTGTCTGTAGGTGTCTTTACTTCCAAATTCCTAACAACTTCAGGAGATGAACTTGCACCCTCAGAAAACACCCACCCTCAGCTGGCTTTGCTGAAACAGAAATCCCCCGAGTTGTGGATTTTGACCTTGGAGTCATAGGGGTGGCTCCTGTTGGAATTCCTGGAAGCCACATATTTACATCAAAGGAAAAAATAGTTGACTTGGCCCTTTCCTCCTCACCCAGTCCCAGGACAAAAGCCCATCCTCTCAGAAAAGAAAAGAAGCTTGTAAGTGAAAAATATTGGCAGGTCTTAGAATATGTGTTAAACATGTGTACCTTTTCCTGTCCTATGTGAATGAATGCTCAGCTCTGGGCTTGGACATGTTTTCTCTCTGTGTTGCTAGACAAGCTAAAATCATCCACATTACTTCTTCATAATGGACCATAACAAAGAATTGTGAGAGGAGCGTTGATATAGCTTTGTGCTTGGTATCAGCCCACCATCTGTGATATCCATGCCTATCAGAGGATTTTGAACCAGGAAGTTGTTTTGAACCAGGAAGTTGAATGAGAGAAGAGGTTGGGTCTTGAAAGGGGTCACTCATTAGCTCCATGTACATGATAAACAGGGTCCCGATGTTAAGAGCTCCACCACTTCAGTTTGCTAAACTTGGCATTTCTCCTTCAAAAAACACACCTTGTTCTGCTACTCTGAAGGAATAATACAGGATTAATTACAAAATATCTTTGTCCCCTTAAAAGACTATAAGAATCTTATCTTGAATACATCACTGAGAAGTATGTTGAAAGAGAAGGTTGAGGTAATTAGCCTTTAAAGTAAGAAGGGCAGAGTTTCAGGAGTGATATTACCTTTTACTGAATTTGATGGCTCTGGGCACATTTTTAATCTCTTTCAGTTTCTTCATCCTTAATATGGGAAAGAATTTCTACCTGAATAGATTTTTGAGAGATGATGTATAGGAAAGCACCTAGTGTAATTCCTGGAACATAATACTGCCTCAAAATAAATACTGGGTCTAAAAACATGTATTACCGAATGGAATTTTAGAACAGATTCCTTTGTTCTGTTAAATAGGCTGCCTTAACTTTCAGATACTCATCTCTGCTCTGTGTGTGGGGGTAGTGGAGAGAAAAAATTCAGCAATACCTTTTGATGCATTTTTTTTTCCTTCTTGGACATTTAGTTTCTTTCCTATAATCATTCCTGTCCTTATGTCTACCCCTTCTTATGGTATAACTTTGGATCTGAAAAGCTCTGAGAAGTAGAAACCTGTTGTTTTGGAGGAGGTTTCTCCCAGTTCAGCCTTAAAAAAGACACACTTCTCAGAAATACCTACAGCTGGCATGGCTCGGGGGAGCAGAGGGTTCTAAGAGAACTTTCTGAGGTGCTCTATTTCTGTCAGCCTGACATAAAGCATCAGGTGTCCCTGGGCCGGGGCAAGGAATAAAGGGGACCCCGAAATTCCAAAAGGCCCCCAACAAGAGGCACAAAAAATGGCTGAGAGTAGTAACAAAACGGTGTACACTCCAGGGAAGGCACTGGGCAAGCCAGTGGTGACTGTGGCAGAGGACTACAGGGTTGACCACTTAGGCTGAAGAAAAAGAGGGAACTACAGTCAGTCCTTGGAAGGAGGGGCCAAAGAGAACAGCAGCTGGAACAACAGAGCCTTGACT
Organism: Tolypeutes matacus; assembly: GCA_026826555.1. Taxonomy (NCBI): domain Eukaryota; kingdom Metazoa; phylum Chordata; class Mammalia; order Cingulata; family Chlamyphoridae; genus Tolypeutes; species Tolypeutes matacus. The sequence continues at coordinate 2,033,422 of JAKSZT010054262.1, read as the reverse complement.
ATATCTGCAAACAAGATGGGTGCAGAGCTCCTCAGGAAGACTGGAAGCGCCTTCCTTACCTGTTGCAATGCACAACTTGGAGGGAGGGCAGTTTATTATGGAATAATGTAATCTCCCTGACTGCATCACTGATCTCCCAGGTTGAGGAGCTGGGGGAAGCTCTGTGGTTCGCGCATAGAAAGGTGGCAGGACAGACCGTACTCACTTCTGTTTTTGTCCAAATCGGTCTGCATCAGTCATGGTGGCAATTAAGAACTCATTTTGAGCCTAAATTTATGCAATTGTGCATAAATTGCGTCTCAGTTTGATAAATCTACACCTTTAACAGAGGAACTTCTTAAAGCGTTGCCACGTTAAGACAACTACAAAAATGAAATCACAAGCCTGTAATAAAAAGACTGAATAATCTGCAGGAAACTGGTGATTAATTGTAAGCTCCACAAGAGTAGGGGTTTTTGTATGGTTTATTCATTAAATTTATCCAGTGCTGACAATAGTGGCTGGGACATAGGTGCTGAGTAAATATTTGTTGAATTATTAATAAGGTCTTGGTAATCAGAAAGGTCAAGAAAGTGGAAAAAAAAAAAAATGCACCTGATTTGAGAGAAGACCAGCTTGAATTAGATAGAAATCTGAAGTATAATAGTTTTTTCAAAACTTTAACCAACTTTATTGAGGTATAATTTATGTAGAATAAAATTGACCCCATTTTTAAGTACATCGTTTGATGAATTTTGACAATTATACACAGGTATTACCACCAACCCAGTCAGGAAATATCTGCATTATTTCTTCCAGTACTTTATCCTTCTTTCTTCCCCTGGGACTCCAATTTCCTGGGTGTTGTACATTTTGCTATTGTCTCATAGGTTCATGAGGCTCTATTAATATTTGCATGTATCTCTTCTTTCTTTTTCAGATCGTAAAATTTCTATTGATTTATGTTTATGTCCACAGACTCTTTGCTCTGTCATCTCCATTCTATTTTTAAATTCTTTCAATACATTTTTTTTTTTAATTTCAGATGTTTTATTTTTCAGTTCTTAAATTGCCATTTGGTTCTTCTTGTGTTTTCTATTTCTCTGCTCGCATGCTTATCTTTTCATTCATTATGAACATATATTCCCTTATCTCATTGAACATAGCTATATTGACTAGTCTAAAGGCCTTGTCTGATAATTCCAGTACTTGTGTCATCTTGGAGTTGGCCTTTGTTGATGATTTTTCTCCTTAAGAATAGCCCTTACATTTTCCTGGATTTTAGTCCATCAAGTAATATTGGACTGTAGTCTGGATACTTTGAGTGTTGTGTTGTGGAGCCCATGGATTCTTCCATACCTCTGAAGAGTATTATTGATGTTTTTGTGTTAGCAGGTAATTAACTTTGCGTTCAAACTGCAAACTGTCCTGTCTGAAGTGGACAGCAGGCTCCTTTGTGCATGTGTGGTTGAAGGGTCAGTTAGAGACTTGAACAAAGTTTATACACAGAACTTGGGGCTCCCTTTCTCTGGATTTCTCCTTTTTGGGGATTCTATCTTACTCTCTGGTAATCATGATTTTCCTGGGCTCCCCATCCTACTACTTTCTGCCAGAAAGATAGTGTGCTTTCTTTTAGAGTTTTAGTTTCCCCACACCACACTTAAGTAGAGTGCCCTCAGGGCAAAGATGCAAAAACAGGGAACTTACCTTATTTCAAATCTTCTTTCAAATTTTTACTTCATTCCAAAATCTTCCTGCTTTTGTTTACTTTCTGAGTCCTCAGGTAGTTGCTTTTGGCACTTTTCCCCCATGATTTTATTGCTAGTATATGTAGAATTAATTATTGGTTTGATAAGAACTTATTCCTGTTTGCCTCCATATCTAGTATATATTTATATGTGTGTGTATATATATATATATATATATATTTTTTTTTTTTTTTTTTGGTTGAATATTGTTGTGTGTCTAAATTTTGTCATCTGCACTTAAAGAGGGTTAAACCTTTTTCTGGCAGCAGGTAATTTACTTGCAGATTAGCTTGATCCTTTTGAGATCTGTTCTTAAGTTTTGTTAGGGTTTCTCTAGAGATGTTTTTTCTCTAGATTACCAAGGTTGGCAAATCTTTTCTGTGAAGGAGCAGATAGTCAATATTTTAAGATGTACAGACCATATGGTCTCTGTCATAACCACTCTACTTTGTCATTGTAGTATGAAAACAGCTATAGACAGCATGTAAATGAACAAGTATTGCTATTTTCCCAGAAATCTTTATTTCTAAAAACAGGTGGGTAAGATTTGGCCTGCAGACCATTGTGTATCAACTCTTGCTCTAGACTACCAAAGTGTGGCATTTCTGTGGTCTTTTCTCAATGCATCACATTTGGAAGCCAATTAAAACAACAAGTTTTTTTTTGTTGGTGTTATCTAGTGGTTGTTGATAGGCAGTCAGCAGTATTTATAAGCTGTATTCTATGCTTGGGGATATAGCTATGGAAATAAATACAGGCAGGTACTCAACTTTTAAGAAGCTTACATTATCACAGTTCTAGAGGATATGGCTAAATTAATTTAAAAATCCATTCATTAAATCAACATTTATTGAGCATCTCTTTTTTAAAAAGATTTATTTGTTTACTTTATCCATTTTAAACCCCCCCTTCCCCATTTGCTGTTTTGTGTCCATTCGCTGGGCAATTCTCCGTGTCTGTTTCCTGCCATCTCTTCTCATCCTCCTCCTCCAGTCTTCACCAGGATTCGACCCTGGAGACCTCCAATTTAGGAGAGAGGTGTTCTGCTGCCTGCACCACCTCAGGTCCTGGCTTCTGGAGCTTTTGGAGCATCTCGTCTTGTCTCTCCCCTGTTACGTCATCATCCTGCTGCATGGCTCCCGGGGCCCGATGGCTCAGCTGCACACAGAGCCTGGCAGCCCATGCACCTTCTATGTATATATTTTTTATTTTACCGGGAGGTCCCGGGGATCGAACCCAGGTCCCTCCATATGACAGACGGATGCCCAACCATTTGAGCCACATCAGCCCCCCTTGAGCATCTCTTATGAGTTAAATAGCACGTGCCATTGTTACTGGCTTCCATTATTTCTATACAGTATGTCTGTTGAAAAGTCAGCTGTCAGGCTTATTATTGTTCCTTTGTGGGTAGCCCTGTCCTACCCTGTGCTATCACTATGCTGCTTTTTTTTTTTTTTTTAATGGCTTTTCCATTTTTTATTCATTAACAGCAATTTCACTAAATTGTATCCAGAGGTGGTTTTAGTTTTGTTTATCTTGCATGGTGTTCATAGTACTTTCTGATTCTGGAGCTAGATATCTTTCTTTAGTTTTGAAAACTTTTTGATCATTATCCATTTCATATGGCTTTTTATATACTCTGTGCCCTCTCTCTTTCAGGGATTCCAATTATTTGTTTGTTAGACTGCTTTACTGTATCCCATACATTTCATATGCTCTCTTCTGTATCCTTTTTGTTTTCCTTCTTCTACTTGCATATTGTATTTTATTTTCTACTGATCTATCTTCCAGTTCATTTATTCTCTCTTCTGCTATGTCCAATCTGACCCTCCAGGGGTCCCAAGTGAAAGCCTGGGGTGTTTGTGAAGGCTACTCTTTTGTGATAGATATGAAAGTATATTTTTTGTCTCATTTTCACTGTGTGACTTCAGAAAATTCTGCTTTGATCATCTTTTTTGTTGTTGTTGTTTAGGTACTTAGACTCTAGCCTGGAGTAGCATAAGGATTCAGCAAATGTCTTGAAGGAAAAACCACTGTCAGGCTCATTTCTCTGTGTCTCCTTTCTCAGAGAGATCTTGGCCTCTCAGCTCTTTGCTGCTATGGTAGTCCCAAAATCCAGCATTTGTTTCTCTGGTATGTTAAAAATTGCTAAAGACTCCTCTGCTTCTGAACAGCAGTCATTTGCCTAAATTCTCAGCCTCTTATTTTGCACTGAGAATCAGCAAATGCTTAGGGAAAAACACCTTGAAGAATATCATCTTATCTGTCTGAGACTCCATTGAATCCAGGATCTTAAATGCTTAAATCTTAGTTGCCTTTGCAACTCACCAATAACTTTAAGCAAACAATTTTTTTTTTCTATTAACTGAAAACAAAAGTCATGCTGAAGACTTTGAAAATATGAGTATGTGTCATTGTGGTAGGAGGCAGTCTTAGCATGACTTGCTTTCTTTCCCTGGGACCCACAAACACCTCCTGTGCTCAGGACTAGGTGTTTAGCCTGGCAGGAAAAAACACAAACCTTTAATAGATAAGGGGACTCCTGGCACATTCCTTCCCCTACTGCCCTGGGCATATGTAAACATTCACTGGAGACAGCCTGACTCTGGTGGGCACATTTTAGGACATTCAGCTCACACCCTGGTGGCATATGTGTCCCTGGCAGGGACAGTGTGGCACTCCTCACAAGAGAAGGGTGCTGTGGGTAGAACACCTCCCTGTGTTGGCCACAGATTGAGACTGGCTGGCTGCAGGGACCCACTAGTGAAGCTGAACTTGCTCTGTCTCTTCCCTATGTGAGTAAAATGCTGTTCCACCAGTGCTGTGTGAGCCACACTCTTGCTGGCATCCTCGACATCTGTATTAGAGTGAGTTGACATCTCCTTAGGTGTCTCTTCTTCTGACAATGTACATGTGTGTGTTTCCAAATTTAAAATCTGAGATTTATTTCCCTCCTCTTTCTCCTCCTCATCAGGATTCTTTTATAAAATTAATTTGCATGGCATGCAAAGAGCAATTAAAAAAGTTGGCAATTTTAGCTTAGCCCCTGTTCAAATAGACCTTGTTATTTTGTATAGTCATTTTAACCCCACACCCACACATATGATTCTGATAGCTAATAATTGCTGGTCATGGATACTGCACCATTGTTTCTAACAGGAAGTGTTCACCCTCCTTGCTTTGAGCTGGGTTTTGAGCGTACTTTATGTCTGACTCCTGTTTTCTGTACCACTTGTCAGCCACACTCTTGACCTTTGGACACTAGCTGACTTTCCCTGGTTCAACACTAAGTTTCTCCAGTAGTATTGGGTTAGAATCATCCCATGCATGGCCTGGGCTCTGAAAATGTTAGTTAGCTCATTTAAAATCCAGGTTCCTAGGCTTTGACCACAGATTCTAATTCATACTTGGTCTGAGATGAACTTTAACATTTGTATTTTTAGGAAGCACCCTACCACCCAAACACACTTTGAGGAGTATTCAGGATATCCTACCCTGGCTTCCACTCCTTCTGACTTCAAGGTCTGCTCTGCCCAGGGCTCCAGGAAGACACATTATTCACCTAAAGTTTAACTCAGGTGATTTTGTGCTGTTTGAAGCTCTCTCTACCCTCTGGGGAAAAATAATCAGAGGATTATATAGAATTTCCTCCCCTGAAGGCTGTGAGAACATAACCCATTAGCCACCTTAGGTGGCAGTATGGTGGATTATGTGGCATTTTATCTTTGCTACTCTCTGACTTAGAATATTTAGATTGTAAAGTTAAACTCAGAAACACCTGTCATTGATTGTCTGAACTATTCTTGGGCAATCTGGAAAACCTTTTCCCATCTGATATACATAGTCTCCTCAACATTTTAAGCCATTATTCAGAACATTTCTATTCTTCATTTTACACTTAGGACTGTGAGCCAAGCCAAGAAGACATTTTTGTATTCCCCGTCTCCTCCCTACCAGTGTTGGAAGAACGTCAACATGAAAGAAGAAAGGATGTTATTTAGGGTGGCCCAAGGAGCAATAAGCGGGATTAATGGGATGAAATTGAGCAAAGGAAAATTTAAAGTGAACATCAGGAACATTTTCCGAAGATTGAGATCAATGATCCTGCGGAATTAAGATCCCAGGGGAGGTTGTGGGAGCCCTATTACTTGAATCAGTTCAAACCAGACTGGACCAAATATTTGAATATAATCCTACCTTGGCAGAGAGTAAACCTGCAATGGCTGGAAGATGGAAAAAATGATCTAATAGGTCTTTTCCATCGCTGATTTCTATGAGTCATCCGATGTATGCTCTTGTGCGTCACACGGCAGGCCTGGTTCAGGCCATTCACTATACATTTCAGCCACAAGATCCTCAGATTCTGACTGAACCCCCAGTGAAATGGCTACCTCAGGGAGGCTGAGGACTGCCTGGAGATTTCTGGTTAGTTTATGATCAATTGAATATCAGAAATGAATGCAGAAATCGGTCATAGAAGCAGAGGGTGGTGAGTAATTGAGTTCCTGTCCCCATCCCGCCCCCATCCTCAACCCTTCTCAGGTAGACAAAAATTTTACCTCTGCAGTTGTCATCTGTAACTGCGCCTCTCAGGCCTGGCTGGTCAGTGCTGATGGCTTAGGGATGCACCTCCTGCTGCTGCTCCAGGCTCGCATAGGCTTTACTGCAGCTCCCCATCAGCTGTGCTGGTGTATGACAATCTCCTGACATGCCCCAGACAGGGAAACAGATTCAGGAGCATCGCTTCAGGGCTGTCAGATGACCTAAGTTATGGAGCATTTTCTTAAGACTTTATTACTATTAACTGTGTGCTGTCCTCAAATAAAAGTTTAGGAGAACATCTAAAACTGATTAAAGTAGAACTTCTTTGCTTTAAAGAGGGAGGGCAACGCGAGAGCCCCAGGAACTCTCCTTCTTGCCACCACCCTGCCTCACTCTCCTTCCTGTAACCCTCACGGCATCTTTGAGGAGTGGATAACAAGCAGCTATGAGGCAAAGATTCAAAACCACACCTTTATTCCCTCGTATGAGTTTTCTTGCCGTTTTATATTTATTTAAGCCCACAAAAAGGCAAATGAAACAACTGCTGTGGCTCCAGGCATTACAGAACCTGGTGAAACAAGGCATCTGCTATTAGCCTCAGTTAATATCCTTCCTCTCCCCTCCTCTGATTCCCCAGCCTCCCTTGCTGCTGCTGGTTGGTTAAAGAGGAACTAGAAAAGGAGGATTGGCTGCTGGTGCTAGCAACTACTATGTTCCACATTGATTAATTCAGCCCTTGACCACTGCTTTTCCCACCACCAAGGAGAAATGGGTGGGATTACCCATTCTCCCTCCTGAGTTTCTCCTCCCTTGCATGGTGATTTTTGTAACTTCGAGTCTTCCCTAAATGCTCATTACAACCTGGTTGTATGAGGCATGGATGGAAACATGTAGTAATGCATATTTAGATCAGTCCCTAGCCTGTAGCTTGAGGAAGTTCAGACAGCGTCATTGCTCCTCATGGGTGATGCATCAGACTGATAATCCTAAACTGGAGCTGGACTCCATGTTTTAGTTTTCCATCTTGGGGTTTTCAAAGCATCCTTAGCTAAAATGCTAAGCCCTCCAAGCTAGTAGGAAGAGAAGTAAATGGATTTGAATCCAAGCCTATCTGATATCAAAACCCAAATTATAAATTCCTGCATTGTTCTTACTTAGGAATGCTTAACTAGACAGACGGGGAAGCAGTGGGAGTTTTCAATTTTGTAGTTCTAGTGTTAAACCTCCTGCTCTATGTATGGTTTCCTTGGTATAGCCATGTAAGGGACAACTTTGGATTTATGTTTATTTCTTACCTCATTCCATTGGTATTTTTCCTGGGTGATTTCAATTTAAAACAGGTTGAGTTGTGGAGGGGGAATTAGATGGTAAAGCCACATGGCTTTTTCACTGCCTCCTAGTAACCTTCTTTCCCCTTATTGGCCCTCCTATTAACTAGAGATAAGTACCTCCCTTAACTAGAATTGAAAGCTCCTTACTTCTTTTAGTTTTTTTCATAAGGGAGCTTTGGATTTGGAAAGAGTTCAGAAACTAGTCAGCAAACCTGAAAGCCACTGAACTCCAACTGGGTGATGGGTATTGGCATCCTGGACTTAGAGCTAGAAGGCAAACTGGGGAGCATTAGTTACTCACCCTTATTTCAAATGAGAAAAAAAGGAACCTAAAGAGGTTAGATGGCTTGTTCAAAGTCACACAGGTTAGAGAACTGGGAGTGAATTATGGTTTGATTTCAAAATCCATCTCTTTTTTGTTTATACCACATTGCTCTGAGAAAAGTAAGGGTAGAGGTTTAGGGCACAATTTTGAGCAAAATGTGACAACTTTTAGAGAAAAGGTTTGTATAGACATTTCCTCAGAGGGCAATCATTTATGAGTTGGTCCTTAGAGGACTTTGTGTGAACACATAAGAGACGTAGGAAATACAAACATTTAAAATCCATATGTGTTGAAGAATGGAGTCAGGGGAAAGATCTTGGCAAACACATTTGCTTTCTAAATATATGTGTGTGCCTATATATGTATATATATTATCAAATTTAAAATATTTGAAAAGAAATCCCAGGCGTTCCAGTCTAAACCACAGAGTGGTTCATCCCTTCCCACTAATAAGTTACAATCTTTCTGTTGTGTGGTCTTTCCATTCCATGGGTTAGGACCCCACTAAGTCTGTTATACTTCAACCTGGATGGTGCCTGTTTTATATATTTCTAAGATCAGTATAAAGAGACTGAATCTCATCCTTGCCTACAAGAATCCAACTCTCGGGAGCCTGCATTTAGGCGAATGGCCTCGTCATGTTTTAAAGTGTTTTAAGTACACTTAAAAATAAATTGGGCTATACCAGTGATTTTGTAATGCATATCATGAAAAATGAAGAGTCAGCTTAAAATAGATTTTCTTTTACTGCCAAGTGCATTATGTGTAAAATGTACTCCATCTGGCAGGATAGACCATGTGGTGGTGTGGATAAAACTCAGATAAGGGAATGATCCTTTGTGCTAAGAAGAGGCTGCTTCAGACTCTGATCTCTATCAGGACATATGCCACGATTGATGGAGAAAACCATGATGTGACAAACCATCTCCTTTTCCTGACACACATGGACTTTCTTTCCTTTGAACAATGGTAAACTATGCTCATGGCCTGGGATTAATGACACTTCTATCTCATTTTCTCTCCCAGTTTTCAATCTACCAGTCCCAAGATCAAGAACCCACAGTGGATCAATTTTAATACTGCAGCCTGGCATTCATTGTACCACCATGGATGATGCCAGATCAGGTCACCACTCATGGAGATTTTGGCTGTTATTTCTTCACTCTGGCAAAGCTGACCTTACAACCATCTCTTGGCAATTCTTTAATTCTTGCCCTTGTAACTTTGCTCCCCAACTGACATGTCCTCCCACTCTTTTCTCATGAATCCATAGCCATCATTTTCTTTAAAATCCATACCATTGTGAGGCAGGATAGAATAGAGACCTGAGGAGGAGGGGCAGAAAGCCTCAAGGGCCAATTCTCAGAACACAAACATCCTTATCAATGCAACTTGCAACATTCTCACACAATAGAAACAGGAAGGGCCCCCACCACTCACCTACTTTCATAAATACCTTGTGCCCTAAACATGCAGCAGGGCTTGTGGCCAGTGGCCAGAGGCCAATCACTGCCAGTCAAAACGCCTGGCAGAGCTTATGGACAGCAACCAGAAGCCAAGCATCACCAAACAATATGCCCTAGAAACCAAACCACTAAATGAGTTTCCCTTGCTTTGTCTTAAATACATCAATCAGCACAGACCCTAACCCTCTATGATAGTCAATAAAACCAGAAAACCCTGGAGAGAGGGTGTCTCTACCTTGAGTGTGCCTGTACTCATGTCCTTGAGTGTGTCCTTTGTCCTCATTAAATTCTTTTCTTTCTTATAACTGTGGTACGTCTCTGAATTCTTCCTTACAACGTGATCAAGAACTGGAAATCAGCTCCAGGAACAAATGCCCAGTTTCTTAAAGATGGCATCCCTAATCCCATCCAAATGTAATAATCCTATCATTTGAATATATGTGCTCTTATATTCTCAAGTGTCCTCACCCACCAGTCTTTCTTTTTTCCTTCCTCCATATTTAACAAACACTTAATTAGTCCTTATGAGATAGCTGGAAAATTAAATATGTTGCTGTGTTTGCTAATCTTGAGTTGCTCAGTTTAGTGATTGAACATTTCTTGAAATGTCCTAGTTTCCTTTCTAGAAACACTTCCAAGTAATATTTAAGTGTCTATCTTGATTACTACTCACAGCAGAACTCTGCTAATTAAGTGCCTCATTCCTACTAAATTGTTAACTGATAACTGATTAGAGTATTGATATTCTTCTGGGTACTTGCATTTTAATAGGGAGTCTTAAAATAAGCCAACATTACCTTGAACCTTTAATTTGAGCCATCCCACCATACATATGTAAACATCATCCCATCAGGCCCTATTTATGGCCAAGGTTCTGGAACCATTCCCCCAATTCCCTCTTGACATTGCTCAACCTGCTCTTTGTTTTTACTTTGCTGGAAGTGGGGAATGGTTCTTAAGAACTCAGTCTCTTCTGGCAGACAGAACTGAGTTTGAATCCTGATTTCAAATTTTGGATTTGTCATCCTGTGTGACTTAAGGATGTTTGACTTAAGACTTAAGCTATGTGAATTAAATTTATTTAAATCTCAGTTTACTCATCTGTAAATTGGGGAAAATAATAGTATTCTATGTTCATTATGTTCTCGAGAAAATTATTTGAAATAATGCATGTAAAATATTTAGCTCAGCACCTGGTGAAGAGTCCATGAATTTTAGTTATTATTATTGTTATTTTGAATCCTATTATCATACTTGTACTCACCCATCAGATCTGTCAAATTGGTAGATTTTTTGGAACTTTTCTTTAGTCTTTTTTTCTCTAGGTTTTGACCCTCTTTAGATGTAATTTTATGTCTTCCTCCAACCTAATCTAGGTGACTTTACTCTCTGGTCCATCCTCAGCTTTTGGGTTCTTCTTAAGGTATTATTCTATGTCCTCTTAGGAGAGGAAAAGCACAGGACTTAGTAGAGGAAAGGGGCAGAACTCAAAGAAATGAATCTGTAATGGGAGAATAGCAGGAACTCTCATCTGTCCTGGGTGAGGTATTTAACAGGATGCTCTCCTCATACGCCTAAAAAACATCTCTTGGACCACTCTAACTACCACCTCTGTGACAGGTTCTGTTTGGTGCAGTGTTACACATATAATAGTGAATAATAAAAGTTCATGGAATGAATGAGAGGGATAAAAACTAAGCTACGGAAAATAGTGGTAAAAGAATTTGTTCCTGTGAAACTTTTGGTCAAAATGATTAGTTGGCATTTACCCCCTGTCCACAATTCCCCTGAACTGGCTGCTGTCATGAGCAAAATGTTACTCAATTTTCAATTAAAAGTTTGTCAGAACTGACAAGACTTTGTGACTGATTCCCTCTCATAGATGCCATGGTAAACCTAGAAGGAATGTTGGTCAGGTAAGCAAATACTAAGGAAGGGCTTCAGTAGCTCAGCATCCAGGGTAAGCCAGAAGCAGACAAACTCCTAAGGCCTACAGAAAACTCATAAACAAGTAGGAGACTTATGTGCAAGGGCCATATTAGGAATCAGAAAAGAAAGGCAAGTTCAACATGATGGACAAGAAGGCAGACATCAGAGAGATGAGGGAGGGGAGCAGATGTAGCTCAAGTGGTCGAGCACCTGCTTTCCATGTATGAGGTCCCAGGTTCGATCCCTGGTACCTCCTAAAACAAAACAAACCAACGAAAGAAACAACTCTCAATGGGGAGCAGACGTAGCTCAGTTATTGAGCGCCTGCTTCCCCTGTATGAGGTCCTGGGTTCAATCTCTGGTACCACCTGAAAAAAAAAAAAAAAAAAAAAAGAGATGTGGTAAGATGAGTTGAGGTAAAAGCAATTAGGAATTGGACTATAAACAAAGCAGAGACATCGAAGCTTTGTATTTATTAGGGGCTGACAATGGGACAAAGCTGGTTTGGCTGTTTGAAACATCAGGGCTGGATACAACTTCAGATTCATATTCTTCTTACAGCCTTTTGTTTAAGAATTTCAAACTCAATTCTGCTACAGAGAGAGCTCTCCCTGCTCTTGCAGCAATTCTTCTCAGAATGTTAGGCACAAGCGGAAACAAAAAAACACAGAATATAAATTATATATCAACTATACAGCTGTTTTTGTTTTATTGATTTTTTTAATATGAGAAAGAGGCTCTGTCAAATTGTTGTGGTTTGTCACCTCATGAGGTATATCAAGAAACTTTTTAGTTCTCCATGACAATATGTAGACTCTAATAGTAGGGCAGAATAACGTCCCTGCAAACCTGGCCACATCCTAATCCCCTAAACCTGAGGGTATGTTACCTTACATGGTGAAAACGACTTTGCAGATGTGATTAAGATAACAATCTTGACTTGGTGAGATTATCCTGGATTATCTGGGTGGGCCTAATGTAACCACAAGTGTGCTTATAAGTGAGAAATGGAGGTAGTGGGGGTGGGGGGTGGGATAGAAAGAGATTTGAAGATGCTATGCAGCTGGCTTTGAAGATGGGAGGGGACCATGTACAAGGAATGTGGGCAGCCTTTAAATTTAAAAGCTGGAAAAGGCAAGGAAATGATTCTCTTCTAGAGCCTCCAGCAGGAATGCAGCTCTGTCAATACCTGAACTTTAGCTCAGTAAGACTCATTTCAGATTTTAGATCTTGAACTGTATGTAGGATAATAAACTTGTGATTTAAGCCACTAAATTTGTGGTTATTTGTTTGCAACCATAGAAAACTAATACAACCACAAGGGCCAGTTTTTTTTTCAGGTCTGACACTCAAAGTAAAATTTTTGCTTTTAGACATTGTTTAGAAAATGCTGTTATCTGTTGAAAAATGAAACTTTATGCTTTTTGGTCATAATAGCTTTTTCTATAGAAAAAATATAGGTGTGCCTTACTACTCAGTATTCTCTTCCAAAATAATTTTTTAAAAACATTTCTTTAAAATTGCTAATTGTTTTCATTAGTTTTGTCTTATCCTTGGTTTTCTTCTTGGGTATTTAGAATTTCAACTCATATTGAATCTTTATCTTAGGGCAAGAGGCCTTATAGCTTTGGAAAAGTTGATGAAAACCAATCTTTCATCCTTTTTCATAAGAAAAAGCACTTCTTATACTAGTCAAATGACAGACATTGTTTTGCCATTTTTCTTTTTTCCCTGAATAGCTAGCAAAAAGAAGACAATATTCTAGAGAAGAAAATGGTTGATTTGTCTCCTTCATTTGTCTTCCCTCAAACTCCAAATATCTATTACTCTTGAGAAAGATACTCTTTCATCTTCCCAAGTCTATCTCTCCACCTGAATTCTCAGTCTTATATGTTTCTGCCATTTCTAGTATCTTGTTCCATTCGTCAATCCTTTTTTCTTCTTAACTTTTCTTTTTCCATCCATAAATGTGTATAGTCTCCTATATACTAAAAAGCAAACAATAAACATACAAAACCAATTCCCTTCCTTAGACTTTGCTTCTCTCTCTTAATATCTTCCTTTCTTTTTTCCTCTTTACTTTAATATGGGATTTCTGAACACTTCTACCTTGACTTCCTCACCTTTCATTCACTCTTCAGCTTTGGCAATCTGGATCCCATACCCACTAAAATTGCTTTTATAAACGTCATAGATGACCTTCTGATTACTTAGTCCTATGATCATGGTGAAGTTTAAAATTCCACGTCAAAATATACAATAAACACTAAAAGGCACATGACAAATTAAAAAAAAAATTGTAACACACAATCAAAAGAATTGACTTCTTTAATCTGTAAGAATCCCTTATAAAGCAATAAGAAAAAATAAAACCCTTATTTAAAGGGCAATTTATAAAAATTTTTAATTCAGAAAAGAAATACAAATTGATAATAAATATGAAAGCATACATCCTCTTTGGTAGTTGAATGACTGTTAAAATATTTTAAAAGCAGAGATAACCACCCCTAGTGATGCTATGGCAAAATAAGTACTCTCAGAGTTGTGCAAAAAATTTTCTTTATGAAGATATTCATCATAGGTCTATTACTAATGGCAAAATTTGGGAAACAAACCAAATTTTTAATAATAAGAGATTCGTTAAATTACAATATATTTTATAGACCAGAAGACTACATAGATATTTAAATGATATGGAAAATAATTAAGATGTGGTAAAGGAAAAAAAAATTAAGGCAGTTATTCATTTAGGTGAAGGAAAAGATAATAACACCAAAATGTTCTATATGGACGATTTTAAAGAGTGCTTTCTTTTTGTCTTTCTACACTTTCCAAATTTCCAAAGAAGGTATTGATTTCATAATTAGAAATAACCAGATAAATATTTTGTTATAAACCACAATAAACTATAACAAAAGAATCTATACATATCTTTCTAGGAGCTGAGAGAAAAGTCATGAGTTTAAGGTGATGCTTCCTGAAAGGAGCCTGGGGGTATTTATTCTGTGAAGTCAGTAAAATGGACTTTTGGGGTAACCATCTACCCAGTTCAGGGCTGGACTGATGATCCCTTATGGAGCTGGAGGAGGCTGACAGAGAATGTGCCTAACTAGAAAGGTAGTCACCGATCGGACCATGGGAAAGAAAACACATCTATAGGTTTAATGAGCAATGGAGAACTGAATTACTGTATCGTCTACTCCCCAGGGAGAAGAGTTTGCAAAGGTTGGTGGAGATGTGGTTTGAGATGGGCCTTGATTTTCATCTTAAGGTTAGGAGGTCATTGTGCTCTGAGGAATCAGGTGATAGAAGCCTGAACTAGGGTCTAATCCCAAGTGTAGAAAAGAAGGATTGCCGTAAAGAAAGAATTGCCAGTACTTGGATATTATTTGAAGGCAGGAATCAAGAAAGAAGGAAGTGTCAAAATGACTACATTTCTGAGACAGGGGTGGGAGGTGTTAAGCAAATGATGGAACTTCTGTCAGAAATGCAGTTATAAATGGAAGTTGGTTTTAGAGAGAAGACGATGTTTTGTTTTTGATGTAACATTTGAACAAATGACAAATAGTCTAGCATAATGTCCAGCAAGCCAATGAGAACATGGGAGGGATGTTAGGGATGGGGATAGAATATGTAATTATAAACCTTCTGGAGAATGTCAAAAACAAATTGAATGTGTGACTGCTTGTGAATGAAGTCCTATACATCTCTAAGGGCTGATAGATGCATAGCGCTCCTTTCCTCATTATACATAAATTCCTTTTTATAAGTACAATTGGATTTCTAGGCAGCATGATTCAGAGTTGTTGCTTCTGCTTGGGTGGTTGACATTTGTAGCCTGACCTGTGATGGGTTATCTTTTCCTGGAAACCGGCTTCATGTAATAAGGAATGCTTTACACTGCATAAGAAAGCAAAATCCACTGAATTACAAAGTAATCCCATCACTGAGCTGTATTATTGTTTTGCAACTAATTCATTCTGGTGTGGGGGAAATTCCTTTCATCAAATTCTTCAACAAGACATCTTTTTAGGCTGTTTTAACTCCCAATTACTTAAATCAGAGTAAGGAAGAAGTCAAGATGAAACCTAACACATCATTCAACACTTTTAGTGTTTGGTAGACTTGTACAATTTAGCAGAGTAACAGAACATGTGCCCTTGTGTACATCTGTATGTCACAGAAAGTTTACTGCTGTGTTTTGTTGGCTTTAAGTGTCAAGAGACCTGGCTTCTAGTACTATTTTCTATCCCAGTAGATTCTGTGATTGTAGACATGTTATTTATCCTCTCGGGGCATCTTAACCAGTTAAATAAAGACTATAGTATCCTCTATTCCTAAGTACAGGGCTGGTATAAAATGATGTAATAGATGTGGAAATACAATGGAATCAATTTCAAGTGATACACAAATCTAAATTTTGGCACACATTACATTTGCAAAAGACCTCCTCAAAATTGTACAAAAAAAGCTCTTAATGAAAAAATAAATTTTGGGTGATCCATTTAGCAAGGTATTACTTGAGTGTGATAAAGTTTTCTTAAAAAAAAAAACAAGCATTTTCAAACTGTATTGATAAATACTTCCTCAATTTTCCCTCTGTTCCCTTCTCTCTCGCTCTCTTTATGTATAAATATTTATGTATCATATGCACACATACACCTCACAAACTATAATATGCAGATAATATTTCTTGGTGTTTGGCTGCCACTTGTTTGTTAAACTAATCAGACACAAGTTATGAAACGTGAAGGTAATTGAATTATCATAGTTAATCTTAAATCAGTAAATTGAAGATCAGGTAGTTATTAGCAATGATTCACATTTTTTTCAGGGAATTTATAATACAGTCATGTTAGAGTTCTCCATGAAGTACCTTCTTAATCTTTTAATTTACTGATATATTGAATTGGTCAGTGTCCTGCAATTTTATAATCATATTCAGGATCAACATTTTAAAAGCATCCTCTTTACAAACAAATCTCCTTCTCTTATTTATAAGTTTACTGATCAAACTAACAGGAGACTTTGAAGAGCATGTACATGTTTATTAAGAAGAGTCAGTATTGTATGGACATTCAAAGCCAGTCACTTAAAAAAAAGTCATTACCAAGAAAAATTTTAAATCACAGGCTGACAGCTAAATTATTTGGAATATTTTGATTAGAAAAGATTTCTTCTGCAACAGAATCCCAGCAAAGAAGTGAGAGTAGGAGCTATAAGCAAAGTTATAGAAATGGCTCCATGAGAGAGAACAGAAGCTTATAATGGAATTAAATTAGAGCTACTCCTAGCTTTATTTAACTTTTAAAGGTGATATTGCAATGAAAGCATCCAGTTTCATGCCTGGAACATAGTAAATGTTCAGTAAATAAATACAAAATCAGGAACCTTTGAAGTCAAGATAGCACCACTCAACTTGATTTTAAAGGAATAAATGTTTTGTTTTAAAGGTTGTTATGTAAACTGTGCTGTGACCAATACTGACCATGAGTCTTGCTCCCAAAGAGCCTTTCATCAGAACGTTTAACTAAGCTTATGTTTATACTCATCCAGCTCCATGAAGACAGGATAAAAGTCTATAAAAATGGAAGAAAAGAAAAGGAGGGTGAGAACCGGTATAGTTCAGTGGTTGAGTGCCTGCTTCCCATGTATGAGGTGCTGGGTTCAATCTAAAAAAAAAAAAAAAAAAAAATCTAAGAAATTGGGCTTGCTGGAGTATACCAGTCTACACATTAACTTATCCTAGTAAAGGATGACTTAAATCAGGATGTTAGACCTCCTTTCTTTGTGTTTTCTGTGGCACATTCTACATTATTTATATTCTAGTTCTTGGCATAGGTCACTGTACTTGCTGTGTATATATATATATTTTTTTTTTTTTTTCCTACCACACTCTAAGTTCCTCAGAGTAACTTGCCTTTTCCTTTGCTGTGGTTTCTTTGCTGAGCACAGTGTCTGTCAACATATATGTTAAAAATGTTTGTTTATTAAGAAAAAATTAAGTCACTGTCTCAAAACTTCTGCAGGATGAAAATGATCCTAAATTGTGTTAACTCACATATGATTTTAGCTAGATAATTTTGTTGCTATAAGTTTCTTTCAGAATTAAGGTCACATGAACATTTAAAAGTTTAAAATGGTTGGAATCCTTACATATGATAACTTATATGATTTTTAAAACAATAGAAAAAGAGTGTTACTATTCCCACTTGAAAATTGATGAAACTGATTCAGAGCATATGGTGATACAAATAATTAATAAGTTTAGGTCAGGCCCAAAGTGCTGATTCCCAATTCAGCTTTTATTTGGGCCATTCAATTTCCTACAACTTTCCCACTATGTAATTTATTATATGGCAATTGATGTAACTGACCCTGTGGATTTTCTAAAGTAGTATCTGAGACCAATAGAAATTCTGGATCTGCTAAAACTCACCCCAATAGTTTTTGGTTGCCTAAGCAAAGATTGAAACTCTCCCAAGAGAGATAAAATAAAAGATACTTAAGAAGAATGCATGTAGTAGGAGAAAAACTTTCCAGGGACAATATACAATGGAATTGGAATAAACTTTGTTAAGATTTTTTCCCCAAAAGGGTAGAAGTAAGACTCATATCAGTCAGTCTGATTTAGACATCCTACCTATATATTCCCCTAAGGATAAAATAGTCCTGCTTATAAATGTCTAAGCTCTATGGAGTTGGTTGTAAGGCAGTGCCCTCATAGATGCCCACAGCTCTTGCAAATCCTCATAGCGAGCAACACCTTCCAACCTCTGGCTCTTGAACCTTCCCAGCAACTACTGTCAGAGCCCAATTTCTTCCTGACCTTTGTGTGGAGGGACACATAAGCATTTTTGGGTATGGCCAGCACTTAACAACTCATGTGAGTGCATATATATTTTCTGTGTTGATAAGATCGGTACTTAAATTATGCATATATATTTAGCACCTCTGGGTAGATATGAAGGGGGTGGTGGAAGGAATAGGGCACCACTTCAAAGCCATTTATGCTAAGGTCAATGTGAGAATGCCCCCAAGGATTATCTAAAACATGGTGCTGGGAAGTGGATGTGGCTCAAGTGATTGGGCTCCCGTCTACCATATGGGAGGTCCTGGATTCGATTCCCGGGGCCTTTTGGTGAAAGCAAGCTGGCACACGCCCGCAGAGAGCTGATGGCCCATGCCCATGGAGAGCTGGTGCAGCAAGATGATGCAACAAAGGGAGACAGCAGACACAGAAAAACACACAGTGAATGGTCACAGAGCAGACAGTGAGTACAAGCAACAAGGGGGGGGCGGGGGGAATAAATAAATAAAATAAATCTTTAAAAATAAATAAATAAATAAACAAATAAACACAGGACTGCTTATCTGGCATGTTTCATCAAAACCTTGCCTGCCACCAAAACTGTACCTTATGGTGATGCAGGTATTATTATTTCACTATACTCTTACCTAGATATATATGTTTGACAATCATAGGCAGTTTTTATGCAATGCTTATATGTGCTTTAGATTCATTAACTCATTTCATCTCCAAACCACACTTTAAATTTAACAACCAATGCCCTCATTTTACTGATTAAAAAAATAAAAACAAGACACACTTAAACCCAGGGGGGCTGCCTGCAGAGCCTGCTTGACCTCACTCTCCTGCTCTGGAATAGGTTTCTTGGAAAGGGAAATCACTAAATCATTAACACATAATGTCCCAAGATGGATTAGATCCTTAGTTTAGCTGTCACATAGGGCTTTGGCTAAATGACAATTAAGATGAGAAAGGAAAAGGATAACTTAAAATATTTGTGGAATAAACTACTTACCACTCAGAAGGGACGGGGTAAATGGATGTGTGTATGGGAGCCCACATTGTTTAAAAAAAAATACTTATTGAGCACCTGTTATATACTAGATGCCATACTATGAACTGCGGAGGGGGCAAAGAGTAATAAAGTATATTTCCTATTTCCTAGAAGTTCACAGTCTACTAAGGGTGAGAAAAATAGCCCAGCAATCACACATGTTTCAGTACAGCAAGTACTGAGCAAGACAAAAAGTATAAAATAAATACAGTAGGTGTCAAGGGAAAGAAACAAGTATTTCTGTCAAAGAGAACTGGGGAGGAGGTGACATTTCAGCTGGGTCTAGGATGTAAAGGACAGGTTTGTTAGGTGAAGAAGTTGGAGGAGGGCATTCTAGGAGAGGGAACAGCATGGTCAAAGGTAAGCCAAGGTTTGTGAAAGGGCCTGGCCTTTTGAGAGCAGCTGGATGAACATGGAGGACAGGGCGTATGGGATGGAGTGGTGGGAAACAAAGCAGGAGAAAGCGCCCTGGTTCGACTTGTGCAGGCTTTTTAAGTCATGCTAACAGTTTGGACTTGATCCTGCATGCCAGTGGTTTTCATCTGCCCCCCACTCCCACCCCAGGACACATTTGGTAATTTTGGGGACGTTTTCGTTTGTCACAGTGGAGGAGATGCTACTGGCATCTTGTTGGTAGAGAGGCCAGCAACACAGCTAAACATCCTACAATGCATGGAACAGCCTCCCGGACAAAGAATTATCTGGTCCGACATGTCAGTAGCTACCTTATTGAGCAAACTTGTTGCCAACGGACAGGAGTTTTTAATAGGAGACTGATATCAACATCTTTGTTTTTAGCAAATTTCCTATTTAGGCTGTCATAGGAAGAGACTTGTGGCAGGGCAACCTTTTAGTAGAGAGCAGCCATTTATTGAAGGCTTACCCTAAGTGCGTTAGAAATATTGACCTCGTTGCTCAAAATAACCCTGTATGTAGGTGGAAGGTTAGCCAGTTAGTGAGCAGCCAAGTTTGGATTTAAACAATGACTTGAGTGCCTGTGTCCCTCACAATGAAATCTTGCTTCTCTAAACTCTGCTAATTATCAAGGTGGGAGATGAAGGCTGAATTCTGGTAAGAATGGGAATGAAAAGAGAAGTCAGATTTAAGAGTTATCTGAAGTAGACTTTATCAACGGGATTTGGAGACACATTTGATGTGAAGGGTGAGCAGAGGAAGAACCTAGAACGACCCTGAGGTTTCTAACTTAGATAAGAATAATGATAGAGGAGATTGTGGGAAGTGATAATGATGAGGTGGTTGGAGGGGAGAAGGTAATGAGGTTGTTTTTGGATCTATTAACGCCATGATGCCTGTTGCGTGTTAGGTGGGGACCTGTGCAATACTTTCAGGCACACAGAGGAGCAAGAGATAAATGTCTGGAATCCATGAGCTTGTAGGTGGTGGTCAAAACCTCTGTGGAGCCCATGTGAATGGCCAGGGAGAGTATGTAGAACCAGAAGAGATTTTAGGGAATCCTTAAGGCACACTTTAGGCAATAGAATGCTAGAGGAGTAGGGAGAGGCTCTTCAAGGGTGTGTATATATATATATATATATCCTCTTCCACATTCACATCTATATTATGGATTGATATATGGATAGATAGATGATAATAGATAGATAGATAGATAGATAGATAGATAGATAGATAGATAGATAGAGCCTTCAATGGAAGTCCATGGAGGAAGGAAGAGGAGCAGGGCTCTAGGATCTCACATATTCTTTTAAAAATGGTCTTAACTTCTGCCATTTTAAGAGTGGGTTTTCCTGGCAAAACATGTATTTGTGTAGTAAACCTTGCATCTGGCTATTGTCCCACAGTGAGGTATAGCTAACTGGGGAGGTCAACTTTGGTTCCCTTTGCTCAAGGAAATGAATATGTTCAACTACCATATGCTCTACTAATACTAAGAGGCTGTGGGGGCGGGGGGGGGGCGGTGTCTCATCTCTCCATGCTTGGAAGGAGATTTCCTGGCCTATAGAGCTAAGCTGCTCTCCAACATTTAATTCAGTGGAAATAAATGAATTCAACTTTATTTTCATTATAAAGCCTTTAATGGTATCAAGGCCCAAACAAAATTATTCCCTTGAAGCACTCAAGAAATTCTTGGGACACAAACCAGAGATTATGAATTATCCCTTGCAGAGAGTGAAAGTAAGTTTTGACATAAAAGGAATAGACAACTAAAATCAAAGGATTGGAAACTTTTCAGCTGGGAATTGTTCTAAATTATAGATACCAATGTTTTATATATTTCACATATGTGTAAATAGCCATCTATAAATAAACATACAGAGATACGTATCATGGCCCAATAGCATCGTACACCAACTCTCTGACTGTGCTTGCATTGCATGCTAATCCAAGCCCATGTCTAGCAGAAGCCAACACACCTGGTTAAAAAAATGAAATATGCAATAAAATAGTTATATTTTAGGGCATATAAGGTAAGTCTGTATGTCAAACAATTGGCTGATTTCCTATTTATATGCTTTTAGTGGCAACTAGCTAAGGCAAATAAATATTTTGAAAAATGAAAATTAAACCAAATACTTTTGAGTGTAACTAGGCCAGTCTTATGAATGGGCCAACTGAACCGATTTGCAGGCTTAAGCCCTGTGGTTCCCACCAAAGTTTCTGTCTGCATTCACCCAAATAACAGGGCAGTCAAGCTAGGCTATCAGTCAGCCAAAATAAAGTCCACTTACATTTTCATGACTTTTTTACACTGGTGTTCTGTGTACTCATGGCTGAGTAGGCAGATCAAAGCAGGCCTGAGGCCGTGATACCATGAAGCCAGACCTGCAAGAATTCCAGGTGTGTGTGTGACTCTCAGGAGCAAATCACTAGAAAGTGAATTCCTCTTCAGTATAGGCCATCTCAGCTAGAATGAAACCAAAATGAGTATCTTTCATGTTATAGTCAAGGAAATGTTACTCATATTTTTTTAGTGCAATCCTAATGTATGTCCTGATATCACAAATGCAAAACTACAATGTCAAAATAATGTTAATTAATGCTTTCTATTCAATAAAACAGTACATCACAAAAACTGGTAATAAAATACAAACAGCAAGCAGTCTACATAGTTATATGTTAGATGGGGAGGGAGAAGGAAGGGATTTCTCCCCAAGAGGAAACAAGGTCTGGAAAGACATACCTCTACCAAAAAAATGGATCAATTTACACTGTAAAATAGGGGTTCTTAACCTTTTGCTAAGTTCACAGTATACTGTGTATTATTTAATAAATATATCACACCTGTACCAACGTGTCCCCACAAGAACAAAGTTTTTTTTGAATTTCAATTCAAGCTCATGGACCCCTGCTCTAAAAGATTACAGGATTTTTAGGCTGAAACATCTGCAAAGAGGTCACTTCATCCAACTCCAGTTTTGCTCTCAACAGTGGAAGTAAATTTGTTTTCACTGAACAAGAAGTGGCTTTCCTGTAAGGAAGTAATGGAAATACTCGGAAGATAGAAATAATTTCTAAATTTTTTCCTGGAAGTGCGTGTGCATATATGTAATCACCAAGGTTAACGCAAACAAGCAAATGAACACAAATTATGGTTTTGGCCAGGGTTACATTTTTATTCTAGAGTTCTTTCTTCTCTCCTCTCCCTCTTCCTCCTCCTTCTTCTCCTCCTCCTCTTTCTTCTCCACCTTTTCCCTCTTTTTCGTCTTCTCCTACTCCTCTACTTTGTCTTCCTCCTCCACCTTCTTCCTCTCTTTCTTTTTCCCTTCCTGCCCCTTCTAGTCATAGCAGCGTTGTTGTTTGGTTGGCTAAGATGATTCCCTCTCACTACATTCCTGGGCTGCAAGAGGCACTGTGCAAGAGACTCAGGCTTTTCTACCAAAGCACAGTTTGGCCTGGACCACAAGTGAAGAGCGGTCCCAGGAAGACATCAGGCCTGGAGTCAGGGGGACTGTCATCACCTGGCTGGATATACTCAAAGCCTTGCCTGCCCAAAACTGGATTTGACTGATCTTTTTATTTCAGCAGGTATTTTAGAGAATTGGGAGCAAGACATTTTAAGAATAATGAAGGCAAGAGCTTTGATTCTTCCAGAAACATTTCCTTGGCTATCTTTTTAATTTTCAAAAATTTTTTATTCTTTTTATTTTTACTCTGCTCATCCTGGTCACACCTCACACCTCAGTTGCAGAATTCTTCACATTGCTTAGTAAGTATCTATGTTTCTCCTTCCTCAAGCTTATCAATGGCAAGTAACTGGCACAAAGTTGATATCCCATAATTTTAAAAAATAATAAAAACATTGTATTGAGCGAGCATCATAGAGTCTAGAATTTGTGAAAATTCACAAAGGTTTATGAAAGCTTAAGATAGCTAATCTGTCATGTTTAATTAGGGGAGAAGGTGCTGGGTGAGAGTCTCTCTTTCTCAGTCACTTCTACCTCTGAGGCCCCATCCGTGGTCTCTGTTGGGCAATCTTGTCACTATCCTGGGTGACGTTCTCAGCTGAGACTTGGCATTGCTCCTCTACTCCGAGATGATCACAATGAGCATATGTAATTGTTGCCTTTGTGATACACTTTATGGACCAAAACACCAATTATGCCTGTGGTAAAAAAACAAAAACATGGGAAGCGGCTGTGGCTTAATCAGTAGGGCTCCCGTTTACCATATGGGAGGCCCCGGGTTCGGTTCCCGGGGCCTCCTGGTGAAGGCAAGCCCGCCCGCACGGCGTGGTTAGCTGACCCAGCGAGCACAAGCAGCAAGGGGGGGATAAATGAATAAATAAATAAAATCTTTAAATAACAAAAACAAAAACAAAAACCAGCATTCAATACCTCTCCGCAGATGGCCAGGCAAATCTCCATGCTGTTGGGCTGTTGGATAGGACTTCTAGAGACAGGACTTCCAAGAATGGGTCACCACTAGCCTGCAATCCTTTCCTCCTCCAATCTCTAGAGAAGTACAAACAGCAAGTTACGAAGAGACTATTCAAACACATTCAGGCGGGACATGCCTTCTTCAGAGATATTTAGCAAAGCAAGAGACACATACACAAAACATCTTTTAGAAATAGGTTTATTTGGGAGTGGATGTAGCTCAAGTGATTGAGCACCTGCTTCCCACATACAAGGTCCTGGGTTTGATCCCAAGTAACTCCTAAAAACAAACAAACAAATGAAAAAGCCAACTCTCATTGGGGAGCGGATGCAGCTCAGTGGTCGAGTGCCTGCTTCCCATGTACAAGGCTCTAGATTCACTCCCCAGTACATCCAAAAAAGAAATAGGTTTATGTATTTTGAATAAACATCTGGTACTTTCTAGACTTTTTATGATCCTATATAACTTGTGACTGCATATACTTGGGATAACTGGTTGCATGACAGATTCAAATTCTTTTTCCTCCTCTAAACTTATTTGCTGATGTAGACACAGCATTGGTGAAAATGAACTAAGTAACTCAAGGGAAATTTTCAGATATGGTGGAGCCACCACCCATTCCTTACCCATATTTCCTAGCGGAATTTTGGAAAATATTGATGACCTTTTGTAAATGCACCACACCTCTAATTCTCATTTTCCATTCTGTGGGCAGTCCTTTCTTGCTGACCCTGTTCTCCATCAAAGCAAACCAGACAACTCCAGGTCCTTCCATTAAATATTGTAGCAGCTGGACTTCAAGATCACCTTTGGTGTGTTCTCACAAGCCACTGATTCCGAATAGTCTGATGAAAACTATAAATGACTTCCAGCTGAAGCAAGATTCATCCTCATCCAACTGGCTCAAGTTGGGGAAAGCTTCCTGTTGGCTCTCCGAACAGACCTACTGCTTTCTGACCAGGTCTTGGTTAGAGTTCAGGGAGTAGTAGTGTGAGGATACACCCTTCTTATTCAACCACTGGAGAGGGGATTCACATAATTAAGTTTTCTGGTATCTTTCCAACACTAGACAGATGCATTTTCTGTCATTGTGGAATAAAAATAGAGCTGGGATTGCCAGCATAACAGGACATTACAGTTAATTTTTCATCTGTTATGGGTTGCCAGTACTTTGAAAAGAAATTTTCTTGCTGTTTCATGAAAGAGCATCTTCCAGTCCATTGATATTTTGGGTGAGGAATTATATTGGCCCTCATGTTACAAACTCACTGCTTCTGATTCAGAAAGCCAAAATAATCTGCCAAGTAGCCACTTCTGCTGAGTTTTAGGATCTACATATCTGTCCTGGAGCTAAGTCTGAAAATTTTCTTTTTTGTAATTTTGCCTATAGGAAACTGGAGAGTCACAGTAGACATATTCTTTTTAAGGGACTTTCTTGAATCCATTTGAGATTATTAATTAGTTAAAAGCACAAACTTGCTGGGCAATGGGACTGGGTAATAATTCATCATGAAATGAGGTTCTTGGTTATGGAATAATGAACAAATCAATTTGACATATTATTATCCCCCAAAGAATCAGCCTGCAGTGGGAAAATGCAGCATGTCAGGGGCACTAGAATAAATATATGGGACTCTGAGAACCGTACTAATTTTTTTAATTATTATTTTTTATCATAAAGGTTATATATATATATATTTATATATATATATGCACTTAAAATTTTTTAAAAAGATACTTAGATTACATAAATCCATTAATTTTTTAAATTTGCTTTCTGGCAGAGAATTATTTACCTTTGCTAGATATCTTCACTAAAATGCATGTGAGGTAGTCTTCTCTCTCAAATTGACTATATTTTTATTATCTGTCTCACTGCATCTATCACTATTATGTGCCCAATACTTTCTTGAATAGGTAGAGAAGTAAATTTAGGGAAAATATCATTCCACTCTATTTGGTGTTGGATTTGCACTGTTTTTGCCAGGTAGAGTGACTATAAATTATATAGTTGTACAGTCTTTGCAAATGAAACCCACATGAATACATCACATGTGAAGGAAACTTAGAAATCTATTCCAATTTCTTCACTTCAATGGTAAGGAAACTGAGGTCCAGAGAAATTAACTGATTTAACAAATATCTCTGCAGAAATTAATGGCAAAGTTAATATTGAACTCCCTGTTTAACCTGTTTTACACCCTATAGAAAATGAAAAAAAAAAGTCATATCTATTTATGAAAAATTCATAATACATTACAAAAGAAATCACTTTGTATAATTCAGGGGTTCCTAACCTTTTTTGTTCCACTGACCCCTTTGCCAGTCAGGTGAAAACCATGGACCCCTTACTAAGTCGACACTATACTGTGTATTATTTAATAAATACATCACACCTGCACCAACACATCCCCATAAGAATAATGTTTTTTTGAACTTCAATTCAAGCTCATGGATCCCTGGTTAAGAACCCCTGGAACTTGTTATATTTCTCTGATGCTTATTGTGAAAGTTTGGAGAAATGAAGAGTGTGAAAGAATTTAGTTAAGACTGGGTTTACTTTTAATTATTGAATTGACCAGATAATTTACCGAGCATGATCAACTCAGAAAAAAGTGCCAGTTTGCCTGTTTTTTGTTTTCAGATTTTTCCCTGACCTCATAAGTGTTTAAGCAAAAGAATATCATATAATATAGTCTGTAAAAGGTTAGACTTTAAAGTCACATAGAACTAAGTTAATCCACTGATTTATTAAGTAAAGAATGGTTATGAGAGCTTTGGTGAGATTATTTTTAGTTTGTATTGACTCAGTGGACAAATTGCTTGAGGATCCTAATTTCTCAATCTGATATTTATTTCAGTCTTTTCATACTATTTCTGGAGCTTCATTTAAGTGATTATTGAAAATGCAAAAGAGTTTGGATAGAGTGAGCCTCAATGCTTGGCTTTCTGCTTTCCTCAATGAAATCCAGCCTACACTTCAGAGGAAGATCTGCATTTTTCATAAACAGGGCAAGAAGTTGGTAGTGAGCAGCAGAAGTGAAATGAGAAGGCTGACACTGCTTATTTATGTGTAGACTTTAATGCTAAAAGATGCCAATAAAGGTGAAGACCACATTTAGTGTCAAAGCAGTTAAAATCTTGAACATCCCTAATGACTGCTTTTAAGCCATTGCTACTCCTTACAAAAACAAACCAGCACTAGATTAAGTGCGGGCACTCACATTATAAATGATGCCAGTCATCTGGTTTTCTCATTATGGAGCTTCTGCCAAGTTCAGGCTCTTTGCCAAGGATGATTTAACCATTCAGACTGTCAAACTGACCTTGCACTTGGGGGCCGGGGGAGGGGAGAAACCTAATTGCCTGAGTATTGTTTTCTGGAATTATAAAATATTGAGGAGTTGAAATGGTTTTAAGTTTGACTACCTTTCCTTACCACTGGAGTTAAACGCTATTATCTACATAGCTGCACTGCTGAAACTGTATGTGCTGGAGGCATCTTTGGCTTTTACATATTAAATCAAACTTATACTTTTAAGAAAAGTTTTAAAGGATGATGGGAGGAAATAAAGACAAATGGATTAGAACCACAGAGTTGGAGAAATAAAATATGATGGCTGTTTAATTGTACGTTTCTGCTTATGCATGTCTTTTATTGCCATGAAAAATAGGTATGCTTTCGTGGTAAGCCTATGTAACAGAAAATGAAATATTGTCTGAGTTATTAAACCCCAATCTTGAGTGCATTTAAAAACTAGGTCATAATTCCTCTTAAACATGAGTAAGCACAAATAATTAGTTTTAAGTGCTTCTTCTACACGCAGATATAATAGCAGTGGAGATAATGGAACCAAACT
This sequence comes from Tolypeutes matacus, assembly GCA_026826555.1. Lineage (NCBI taxonomy): Eukaryota > Metazoa > Chordata > Mammalia > Cingulata > Chlamyphoridae > Tolypeutes > Tolypeutes matacus. The sequence goes on along the minus strand of JAKSZT010054262.1, from coordinate 2,005,520 downwards.
TTGCTTCACTATTAAAGTAATTAGAAGTGTTACACAATCAGAGTTATCATGAAGCCTCCCCCTTTTATGCTGAATAGAAATGAATGTCATGATTATGGCTAAAGGGTTCTTAAAATATTCTGGAAGTAGTTTGTTATTTATAGTATCCAGATACTATTTTAAATGGGGGGTGTAAGTCTTGCTTACAGAGTGCAGGCACACAGACAATCTTTCTCAAAGCATAGAGGTGGTCTAAAGAAAAACTGCTCGACGTGAGGAAGCAATTAGTGGCAAAAGCCATTTGTAGGTCTCTCTCACTCATCCCAACAGTTTTACAAGTCATGGAAACACCTTCTCCGTCTAAGCACGGCATTTATTTGTAGACACAAAATTATGTATCTGCTTTTGAGGTCCCAGCTTGTTGTATTACATGAAAAACTTTCTCCATCACTTCTGGGGACAATTCTAGAAACTATTGGTTCAGCTCCTTTTCATGATCTTCAACTACCTCGGACACTGTTTTACGTGTTACCAAATTAATTTATTTACCGTATTTATAAAATGGGACTGAAAGAGAATTTAAATATATTGCTCAAGATTGCAGTTAGTATTCAGTGGAAGTGAGGTTAAACTTTAGACTGCCTCATGCCAAAGTTGAGGAGTTTTCCACTCCAACATGCTGTCCATCCTTGTCCATGCTTGTCCCAAGAGGTGATTGTTAGTTATTATTTTCTTTCATCATGTCTCATTTATTTACCTCTGTGATTATGAATTTAGAAGAAGCTATAGAATCTTTCCCTGAAGATTTAAAAAAAAAAAAAATGCTAATTTGGAAGAATGGCTGAATGTAGTCCTGCTTAGAAGTTACCCTGTGAGCCTAAGATTTCAGGAACTTCCAGGAAATCTGACATTCATTTGTTTATTTGTAAGTTGCGCGATAGGTAACAAGGAGTTTAAGAAACTGATTAGGGGAGCAGATGTGGCTCAGTGGTTGAGCTCCTGCTTCCCATGTATGAGGTCATAGGTTCAACCCTGGTACCTCCTAAAAAAAAAAAAAAAGGAAACCAATTCAAAGTCATAACTACTTGTTGGTTATTATGATATGTTACAGTTATTGGACAAACTAATTGTCTTTAGGTTCTAAATGTGATTTTTTAGGTGGCCTTGGAGAAAAAAGGTTAACAAAAATAAGTAGCCATGCCAATTTTGAATAATCAAGAAGATCCAATAGGATAGGATTTTAGAAGTTCTTGAGTTATACAGCCCCCAAGCAGTTCAGTTTTGGTTTTTTCAATCTTATTCTGAATCTACAAACCCCAACATTTCTTTGTCTATTTTAGTGCTGAAAGGAGCTTGCAACTTCTTGTTTATAGTGTTAAGAGCAGCTTCTTTGAATTGTCTTCTCCTAGTTGAAGGGGAAAATTATACCATGGGCAAAATTATAAAAAGGTAAAGTTTATCCTTGGGCCCATCCTAATCTGCTCTACCCCCAATCCCTATTCTTGGCCTGTTTTTAGAAATAATTTTCATTGCCAGTGCTCAGTGTTGTCATCTTTCCCTCAGATAAAAGTATTCAATAAATTCATTCATACTAAAGGGTTACTAAATTAGTCATGAATTTTCCAACAGTATATATATTTAAATCTTGGAAGCCAATAATTATTTCAAAAGTATAAACTACTAATTGCAGTGGACAAAAGCTGTGTGTGTATGTGTGTGCGTGTGTGTGAGATACTCAAATCCCTTCCCTGTGGGAAACCACACCTCTCTAACTCAACGCTGGTGATGAGTATTTGAATTACTTGGCTAAACAGTTAAGGTGAGCTCTAAACCAACAAATTCCACCCCTCTTTTTTTGTGGAGGGTGGGGGGGGGGCGAGGGGCAATAGTGTGCTTGAGCTAGTTTGATTTGAATTTTTCGGTATTTGGAAATAAAAAGTCCTGACTGATACATTACCGGTAGAATTTAAGTTGTTTTTAAGGGAGGTATTTTTGGGTATATGGAGATATTTTTTAGGTTGGTAATTTTGGGGTATTTTGGTATATTTTTTGCCTCTCTCCTCCTATCCTGTAGAGATTGTTTTGATGCTGGTTTGAATAATAACGTTATGCTCACGTTGCAACCTACAGTTATTTTCCAGTGGACAGCTGTTATGTGTCTTCCATTTCTTCAATAACAATTCCGTTTGATTTGATTCAATTCCGTTTCCTTTGGTTTAATTCACCTGGCTAGGTGGTCAATGAGGATCCTTTCTGGAGGGTAAGAAATAAACCATTTAGGGCCATTTTGCAATGCAACAATTGTTCCACTTAGAGAGTTTTGGAAAATGTGAGCCACATTTCAGACTTTGTATGAGAGCCTACAAAGCTTTTAGGTCCCTTTGTTGAGCATTGATAAAAATCAAAATGACTTGCTTCTGTTTTGAACTTTGGTGCAACTCTGAGGTTTTTGGTAAGTAGAAGATGGGATGATGATTACAAGCTGATACCTGATGAATACATTGAAAGGGAAAAGATGCTTTACACTGATATTTCTAGTCCTGGGTGGTCACACCACTTTTTTCTAGATTTCAACATCATTGCTGACATTTTGATTAATGGAAGGCTCTGCAAACAATATGAGATGAAAGCATAAATTCTCTGGCTCTTGTTTTGACATTATACTTACTCTAAATGATTCTAAATGATTATGACTGTGTATTTATATATATGTATGTACGTAAATCCACACAGTTCTTTAAAACAGAATCCATAGATAGTTATAAAACCCTCCTAGCTAAATAACATATAGATTCCAGTAGAAGAAGGGATCACACGGATGGGGCTGTTATCACTTTATAATAATGCCCACTTCCTTTATCATGTTCTAAAAGGAATTTGATTTTGGCTCCTTAAATTTTGGACCTAGAGCATGACAGCCTTTGCCCTGAGGAACTTCCATTCTCCTAGTCACTCGCTTCCCACCTGGAAGCTGGTGTTGTCTTTCTACCCAGCAGGCTGACTACTGCTTGATAGTGCAGAGAGGGCTCCTGGGCAGGAGACTCTTGTCACCAGGGCAGGTCTGCCCCGTGGTGGCTGCTGCTGCCCTGGGCACCACGTCATGTTCTGAGCATGTCAGCTGCAGACTTCCCCAAATGTGCTTTTGGATGCTCATTCTCAGGCTGAATCAAAACATATCAAAATAGCCAGTTGAAAAGGGAGGTAAGTATTCAGGCAGTCAGTTGGCTTTTTTGCCTTCATATCGGCAAATGACCAGTTTGAGTGACTGGTTTTGCAAGTTTAATTGCTTTGATTGGAGTGTTTACTTATATGCAAAATGGAGCATGCTTACTTTGCTTGGCTTGACTGGTCAAGAAAATCATCTGGAAAAATAGTAAATTTTATGTATTGACTCAACTTCACTCTTTTGGTGTGAGTGACTTGAATCAAATCTTAGTTTTTAGTCATCCATAAGTTAAATGGGATAAATTCTTTAACAATAAAAATAATTTTAAAAGTAAGAACCTTCCATAGGAAAAAAGATGTTTATAGCCTTAATCAGACTTGTGGTTCATCTCATAAGCAGTTATATGTGAGACTGTGACTATAACTAAATTATATTGATTTCTTTGTTATATTATTTGCATATTCATGAAAAAAAACCAGTAATCATTTTACTTAAAAACCAGTTATTTTCTTTGCTACAAACTGACAATTGATATCAATTAAATTGTAACTTTTCAATGAATCATTTGACTTTACAAATTCACAGATATAAGGATAGACATCTGTATTTTCAAATGACTAGATCAAGTTGGTTGATTGGTGATCATCCATTATGACTCCTGAAAAAAAGAATTGCCTGTCAAAATTGTATATCCAATAGATTAATATAGAATTACGTAAAACCCTATGCTACAGTTCAAAGGGGTTGTAAAGATATAAAAACTGTGAAATATGGTTTCTGACTTCAAGGAATCTATAATCTGTTTGAGGAGGGTGTGTGTGCACAAACACACAAGCATAAGGAAGACTCTAATTATCAGGTAAGTGTTACAGTCAGAGCATAGAAAGTTTAAAGAAGGAGCAATCCCAGAGGACTAAAATGACCAGGGACTTGGGCTGGAACTTAAAGGATGACATGATTCATATAGGTGAAGAGGGAGAAGGAAATGCTATGGGAAAAAACATTGTAAATTGAGTCCCTATTCCTCTCACAAAGAAATAGTAGAATTTTATTAGGAAAAGGACAACATTTTGACAATAGAGAAGTGGCTTGATTTCTCTGATTGATTCCATATTATTCATAATTATTTTTTGTCTGCATACTCATTTAGTGTTTCTCACTAATCAAATTAATAAGTAGGCACTTGAGTAAACTAGCAGGTCAGTGGATTCCCTGATTATCTATTGATATGTAACAAATCACTCCAAAATTTTGTGGCTTAGAACAGCAGTAATCACTTTACTACTTCGCACAGTTTCAGTGGATCAGGAATTTGGGTAGAAATTGGCTGGCTGGTTCTGGTTCAGGATCTTTCATGTGCAGGTGGAGGCTGACTAGAACTGGAAGAGCAGGGGTGGAGGGAGGCGAAGCAGCTGGAAGCTGCTTAGGCATCCCAGTTTCTCTATGTAGTCTTTCCATACAGGCTAGTTTTGGCTTCCTCACAGCATGGTGGCCTCAGGATAGTCAGACGATAGATATGGCTACTGAAGGCTGCAAGAGTGACTAATCTAGCAAATCAAAAACTTCATCATCTTCTTTTTAACAAATCAATTTTATTGATACATATTAATAAAGCCTAAATCCACACAATGTGTACAATCAGTGGTATTTGGTATAATTACATAATTGTGCATTCATCACTTCAATCATTTTAGAGCATTTTCATTATTCCAATAATAATAATAAAAAACAAAACAGAACAAAAAAACTCATCACCTCTCAATCTCTCTATGCTTCCCCTGCTGTACAAAGCTGCTCTTCTGTTTCTGTCTCTCTAGTTTATTTGTGTTAATATTTTGTAAAAACAGTTTCATATATGCAATATCACCCATATTTGTATATTTACATGAAGTTTCACTATGTTATACAGTCCCATGTTACATTTTTTAGTTTTCCTTCTAATAATATATATGACCTTAGACTTACCCTTTCAAACACTGTCATACCTATATAATAGCTCTGCTAGTTACAAACACCTTGATGTGCTCTCACCATTTCCATTCTTTTCCAAAGATTTACAAACAACATTTTTACCAGTTCTACACAGTTTAACCCTCAGCTTCTTCATCACCTTTTATGACCTAGCCTTAAAGTCATATAGCATCACTACCCCACACAGCCACAATGCATTCAGTTTCAAGGGAAAAGACATAGACCTATCTCTCCATTGGAGGAATATCAAAGTCAGGCTGTAGAAATACCAAGCGGGGTAGAATATATTGTGGCCATTTTGAAAAATACCATCTGCCACAGTAGAACATTTTGTGCATTTTTTGTTAATTATTTAGGTACTGTTTTTGAGTAGTAAGAAATTTGTGGGAAAAAAAATTGAACAAGCTGTGCTTATGTTTGTTGGCTAAAATGTACATATAATGTGCACTGAAAAGAGTGGATAAACATTCATATATAAATAAGTATAATCCCACTTATAATAATGACTCAAATATTCTATCTTCCATCACCAATAATTACTACCGGTCCATAAAAATATTAAACATTTTGAAATTGGCTCCATTAATAACAGAAATAGAAAGTTATCTTCAAAACACCCCAGAAGGTTTTTAACCTTTTTCTTTCTTACTTATCCTTCATTTGATTAAAAGCCAAAACAGGTAGTGTTTTGCAGTAGTTTCCTTTTGTCAGGGTTTAATTTCTTGGAAGGTGCCTTTTGCTAATGAGATTGAGCAATCTAAAATGTAACCTGCACTCTTCAGACTTGTACTCATGCATTTTAAAATGCAGCTATGGGTTAAATAGACTTGAAACAAACTAACATTTTTATTATTGTTGTTGTTATTATTTTAAACAAGAAGCTTCATGTGCCAAAAATATTTCTGGTGTCTTTTTATAAGAAAGGGCAATCCTCCTTGAAAACTCTCAAACATGAGCCAGAAAAAAAATACTACTGATAACTATCCTCTCACCTAAATGAAAAGAAAGAATTTCTCTTGATTCCCTGGTGCTATTTTTTTTTTTCCTAAGAGAGATATTTTATATCTCTAATTTGGGTTTATTCACATTGTTTTTCATTCTTTCATGGATGAAACATCACCAGAGAAACATTAACTCCAACTGCATGTGGTTAACATGCATTCACCCCAGTTTTTATAAGATCCTTTAGACTGAACCAGATTGTTCCTCCCAATGCTTCTCAACTGCCCAAAATTGCTATAACACTGAAAGTTGTGTTTTCACATTCTGTGCTCTTTCTTCCATCCTCCAGCAAGGTCCTGCTTCAAGAGAGCTCATTGGTGTTTTATCAAGGGGGTAGTCCATATAATGCAAATGATTGTTTGCACTAGAGAAGCCAAAGAGACTTCACAGAGAGTCCATGGCCTTGACCTTGGCCTGTTGTGATATCCCCTGTGTATAACAAGGTTATGATTAAGTCTTTGGTGTTTATATCCAGAATCTAGACAGCATCCTCAGAGTTAGGATTTGGGAGAGCTGTTTGGCTTGTTTGGCTTGATGTCAAGAATAGGGAGCTGGAAAGCATAATTTTCTAAATATATTTTTTAAACTGTTAGTATGTCCACTCATCAGGCTAGGCAAGATTGTGAATAGGTGAAACAACTAGCTTCATTAAGAAATTCTCCTATGTCTCCTTATGTCTAGGTGCTATGACTAGTGAATAGAGTAGAAACTTTGCTAGTAAACCTCCATTTAACTAATGTTAGATAAACTGATATTCTTAACTCTCTGTAAAGTATAAAGACTAATGCCAACAGTATGCCAAATGCTTATAACTAATAGACTGCTCTCTAGCTGACAACTGACCCCACACTTTTCCTCCTAATAGTAGGACTAGTAGATTGTGTAGTTACCAGGGTTTAGTATTGCTTATTTCCAAACTTGGTTTAATACAAGTTACATTTGTTATGGTGGCTATGACATTTAATTGACTTTCATGTAAGTTGATGAGATATATAGTATAGAAAGATTGTTTTTCTGAAACTTGAATGTTTCAGAAAGACTTGATGAAGACTGGGAGCAAAAAAATTTCTGTCCAGTTAGCTATAGGTGAAACAAAGTTTGGAAAAGAAATTTTAAAATATCTTAAAAAATTCTGTACTCACATTGCTTTACAAGTGTCTTCAATTCTTAACCCATATTGAAGAAAGCAAAAGTTGAAATTATAGCCTGTACATTATAAATGAGGTTTATACGAGAAAGAATAAACAAAGCAACAGTCATTGGATCCACATTCAAATAAAACACTATAGTTCTACCTCAAAAGATTGGTACATGTATACATTCTATTTTAAAATAATTTTTGTAGGATCTACACACACATATGTATATATGCATATATGTATATATATATATATATTATTTCTAAAGATTATTCACTTTAACTGATGTTTTTGGAAGTAGAAACTCCTAATCCTAATTGCATCAGCTAAGAGAGCTTTTCTCTATGTAGGAGTCACTGATACTGCCAAGAGGGTCTGTTTGCCTGATGCGCACAGAAACCAATACTGAGTCACCAGGATTTCAAGAAAAGAAGGAGTTTATTGCATGGTCAGTCAGCAAGGTGACTGGAGGCAAGCCTAAGATCAGTCTCCCAGAACAAAATGGGCTGTGAGCTTTTATACCGTCTGGGAAAGACAGGCTTAAGGGAGTGGCTAAAGATGCAGCCAACCCATTTTGGGAAAGGTGGGGTGAGAAAATGTGGGCCATAGAGTTTCGGGAAAGGTGAAGATAAATGGAGCATGCTCTATTACAGTCATGCTTGGTCCTAAAATGGAGGCATAGCATGCTGATTACTAGAACTTGTTTGAGCCATCTTCAGAAACCAGTTTGAACTGTCTTCAGAAACAGCAACTCTTCATAGGAGGCAACAGGCCTCCTATGAATAAACATGAAGAGGTGGGGCATTTAAACAGAAGTTTCTAGAAACTTCTCCAAACCAGAAAGGGATGGGCTACTCTGACAAATGGGTTAGTGAGTGGTGGTTTCGATGGGTGAGAAAGTGGTGGTTTCATCACCTAGGGAGGGGGTGATATTGGCATCATGACATGACTAGTAATTTGTATCCTCTTTCTTGATTTTTATTTTTCTTCCTATATTTGATCTTCTGCTTTTCCTGACATTTTCTCTTAACACTTTCATTACCCATATTTTTCACCTGGTTCTAATACCTGATCTTGCTCTGGTACATGGAAAGATGGCTATTCTGAATTGGTCATCAGCCTTGCCAATATTCCTTCTGTGTACAAACCCTGCACTTACAATATGCCATCTCTTCTTCCAGGCCTGGGTTTTGGCCTTCTGTATTGATCAGCCAAAGGAGTGCTGATGCAAAATACCAGAAATCTGTTGGCTTTTACAAAGGGTATTTATTTGGGGTAGAAGCTTACAGCTACCAGGTCATTAAGCGTAAGTTACTTCCCTCATCAAATTCTTTTGCCATGTGTTAGAGCAAAATGGTTGCTGACATCTGTGAGGGCTCAGGCTTTCTGGGTTCCTCTCTTCCCAGGATTTGCTTCTCTTCAGGCTCAGCTCCTCTGTTATCTCCACAAGAGCAGCTGTAGACTATCAGGTAAATGGCTTTTTTCTCTTCCTGGGGCCCTTTCTCTTTCCTCACAACCGTGCTCCTCTGTGTGGTTACTTCCCATGGCTCCAGCTCAAAAACTCCAAACTCCCTTGTCTGAAGTGCCATTTCTCTGTGAGTTCCCACCCACCAAGGGGGCAGGGATGAAATGTCCTACTGACGTGGCCCAATCAAAGCCTTAATCATTATTTAATCAAGTAAAAGTAAAACTTCTGAATCCAGTACACTCTAACATACCCAGAGGAAAAGACCAGTTTACAAACATAATCTAATATTACTTTTTGGAATTCATCAATAATATCAAACTGCTACACCTTCCCATCTTAATCTTTCTTTGCCAGCACTTGCTTCCCAGTTTATCTACTTAGTACCATGAAATGTATCTCTGCCACTTCTGGTCCTTCTGCTGATTCAACTGTGGATTTATAGATTTATGGTTGAATTGACCCATCTGAAAGTCCAGTAGGAACGTTTCAGGAAGAAAGTTGTCACCAGTAATAATTAGCAGTAGCTAATTATAATAGCAGTATTTTATTTTTTTGTTGTTGTTTATCATGGTTTTTTACCACTATGTTTTCAGTGCCTAGAATAGGGTTTATTGAATTCTAAGTTGCCAATGTAGGCTTCTACAATGAAATGTTGAGCAATTATTACATGTCAAGCATTTTATTGACCATATTTCATTTAACACACCAGCTTTATGCAATTGGTTTTATTATCCTTCTTTTAAAGGAAATGAATCTGAGGCAGAGAGGTTAAGTGGCTTGTCCAATGCTACATAACCAGAAAGTGAGAATAAATCAGCAAATGGATTTGATTCCACATCTGTGTGACTATAAAGCCTAAGCTTTAACCTCTGCAGGCTCTGGTTGCTGCCAGTGTTGTTAAATCAAAGGCCAAAATATGTTAAAATTTAAATTAAAGTAAAAAACCCACCATTTTGTTATAAACTCATTTATTCATTCATCCATTTAATGTATTTATTGAGCACCTACTATTTTCTAGGCATTTTTTTTTAACTTTATTTTGTACATTTAATAATTGAAAATATAAACAATTAAAAACTAAAAAGTAAACACAGATGAATAAATATATACATTTCTCAATTAAATGTAATGGATACATATAAATTTTTTTTTTGAATCAAACTATATATTACACAATATATTTGGTTCATAGTAATGCATTCATACAGTATTTGTCCTTTTGTGTCTGGCTTGCTTCACTCAACATAGGCACTGTTCTTGATGCTTACAAAGATGCAAAGATAAAGATAAAGCCATGCCTTCCTGGATCTTACATTCTAATGAGGAAAGTCATAAAGAAATAAACAACTAAATAAAAAATGTCAGATAGTAAGAAGTTATTGAAGGACTGTGGTAGAGTTTGTTAGTTTCCTTAAAGAACAAACAACTTAGTTGAGAAGGTAAAGCACAAATATGTAAAAAAGTTACATGGCTGAAAATGCCAAGCAACCAAAATATAGTAGTATAAGAAATGAAACAAGGCATTGAAGATTGATTTCTATTAAATGGTGTAGAAAACAAGTGTGGAAGTGGGGAAGATTGCTCTGAACTGCAGTGCTCTGGGAAGGTTTTGTGGAGAAGAGACTAAAGAATAGATAGAATTTAGCTGGCTGGCGTGAGGAAGTTATTCTGGGCAGTGAAAACAAATTAATTGTCTCAATGAGACAACTGAAAGTTCATTTTTCTGCTGATACTCGCTAAACGTGACAGATTTAAAGAGTGTAAGTTTGGCCCTCATGGCTCCTAACAGTAAATCTGAAGCCCCATTCAATTTCACCAACCTGACCTCAAAAACATCAGCATGGTGCCTGGAGGTTCATGTATCAATTTCTGAACCTCAACAGATGGATATGCTTTTTCTGGGGGGGAAAAAAAAAAAAGCAAACAAAACACTACATTTACCATGCCCTGTAGAGTATGAAAACCTAGCTGACATTCTCATTTACTCATCATCCGTTTCCTTTAATATGTCATCCATCATTTGCTCCTATTTCCCTAAAGAGCTTGTGAAAAGTTGGAGAGCAAATGGCTGAGCCGTCAAATTATTCCTCTGATGGGAATAAAGGGGGGAAGTTAAGTTCCTTTGACAACAATGGCCAACGCATGACAGGGTCTTGATGCAGGCTGAGCAGAAACTTGATTTTCGAATTAGGGAAGAATTCCCCTGTTAGATGGGGCATTAACTTGTTTTGAAAGTATGGCACACTCTGTATCTATTCAGGGATTGGGTGTATTTTGAAATAAGGGGTTGCAGTGTAACTGTGCTAGAAAGGAGCCCCTTTGTCCAGGCTGCTTGGAATTTGAGCAGTTGACCAGAAGGGTAGATGAACTGAAAATTCATCTTGTAGGGCAAGGTGGCGGAAACATGCGGGCGGAGTGAAAGAATACGTTTTCAGGCAATGGAAAGGAAGTGGTAGATGATTTTTTTTTTCCTATATTGAGAAGTTAAGGAAAGAACAATGGCATATTTAAAAAAATGCAACCAGCAATATATTCTTATATAACTGTTATTTAAGTGCAGCTGTGCTTTAGGTGTCAGAGACACATTTAGAGTGAAGGGAGTCAAATTTAATTTCCAGGGCTCAGTGATTGTCCACGGAGTCCTGTAACCTGAAGACCCAATTACCTTCTTGTATGGGTTGTTTTCCCACTGGTGATTTTTTCCAGGGATTTTTTTCTTTTCTGATGGAAGTGGGGAGAGGTACTATGGGGTTGAGATAAAGATAAAATTCACGAGCGTTTATGATGTATACAACGTCATTGATCAGGAAAAATTCGAGTTGATCTAGTCAGAGGCAAGATATTCTAAAGTGAAGAACTCTTCTGAATTGAAATATCCTAGCATTTCAATCATCAAAATAAAGAAACTGAAAATTAATTCAACAGATTTCTATTGACTGCTGAGTGTTTAATAAAAGCCACTATGCTGTGTGCCGTGGGGCTGTAAACAGAGACATTATATACATCCTTTGAGAACCACCAATCTTACTGATTTCCGAAACAGATCTTTTTTTTTTTTTAAAGCCAAAAAGAAAATCATTTTCACAAAACTTTTGTTGTTATGTCTATATATACATTGGTTTCAAAAATCCCAACCAATGTCAAATGCAGACAAATAACGTTTTCTATAGTAGAGCCCATCTTCCAGGAGGACTACATTCTAAGTCAAGAGAAAGACAAAAGTAGTAAAAATCACATTTTGTTTGACATTGTATATCCTTTTATCTTCTCATAATATGGCAACACTGTCCGGATTTTCTCCGTCATTGGAACAGGTTTCTGATTCTTGTGGTGCTCCGTGGAAGGAGGTGGTTTATGTTTCAGGACATTGTTGGTCAGCGCTGCCCTTGGGCCAAGGATTCCCTGGCCTGGGCCCAGTGCTTTTCGACAACTTTCCTGAACATTACCAACTCAAAACAAGCAAACAAATAAATAAGCAAATAAATAGATAGATGTATTAAAATGACCTGATTTGCTTCTGTCACTTAGGATTCGGGGCTTAGTGCTGGACCAACTTGATCCATAACCAGTTTGGCTACATAATTTGTGGGACCCAGTACAAAAATAAAAATGCCCTTTTTACAAAAAGCACGCAAAGGTGCCATGAAGGATACATACGAATACCTTTTCCTTTCTTCCACGTATGCCCAAATTTGACATTTGCTGTTTAATTGATGTCATCTGAAGTAAGGCCTTTAGCATTATGAATTATTAGCATGAATCTTACTGTTCATCTTTATATTGTGCAATGCCAATTTTACACGCAAACATCAGAACATTACACTTGTAGCAGAATCACCCAAAATCGCACGTTTCATATTTCCTGACTCATCCTCTCAATTTGGCCAGAAGATACAAACAACTGCCAGACTCAAAAAGGTTGGAAGGAGGAAGAAATGATCCACCCACCTCCTAACCTCCAGGCCTATAGCCAGCCCAGGGAGTGCCTGAAATCCTGGAGAGCTGAACACAGATCCTCATTACCTCCCAGGGGCCTGCTCTTCCATGAGGTACCTGTGTGCTCTTTTGTTTTTCTTCTAGAAATATTTTTTTAGTCAACTGACATTAAGATAAACCTGTTTCAAACATTTAATACCCATACCTAATATTAGCACAACACAGTTACATTTTAAAAATATTTTTGAAACAATTACAAATTTATAGAAAACTTGGAGATACAGTGTATTAGTCTGCCAAAAGGGTGCCCATGCTAAGTACCAGAAGTATGTTGGCTCTTATAAAGTGTGTTTATTTGGGGTACGAGCTGACAGTTACAAGGCCCTTAAGAGTCCAATTTAAGGCTGCTTTCCCAACAAAAGTCAGTTGCTACATATTGAAGCAAGATGGCAGGTGATCTCTGCTGGGTTTCAGCCTCTTTCTCTTGAGGCTCTGTGGGCTAAGCTTCTTCTCATCTCAGCTGTAGGCTGGCATAGGGCTTATCTCTCAGGGCTTCCAATATTAGTCTCAGCTTTCTTCCCAAGGTCAGCTGCAAACTGCCAGTTGAATGGTTCATCTCTCCTGGGGGCCTCAGGATCAAAAATGACAGAGCTCTCTCTCTGCTGTGTGTCTTCTTAAGTGAGTAGTCACTTATATCAGCCCACCAAGGGGGTAGGGACTCAACCTGAGTCACGCCTTACTGACATGATCAAATCAAAGCCCTAATCTTAGCAGGTAATTTAATCAAGAGCCCTTCAATTGAATTAAATATAATCAAAGGGTGTCATACCCAGAAGAATAGATTAGTTTACAAACATCAAGTTTCTCTTTTTGGGATTCATAAAATAATTTCAAACTGTCACATATAGTATAACACAGGGGTTTTTAACCAGGGGTCCACAGACCCCCAAGGGGTCCATGGAAAAATTTCAGGGGGTCCATGAGCTTGAATTAATTTTGAATAATCCTAAAATTTAATTTAGAGACATGCCAATGTTGAGTGTCATAAAATTATCTGCTGATACATTCTGAGAAGGGGTCCATGGTTTTCACCTGACTGGCAAAGGGGTCTGTGGAACCAAAAATGTTAAGAGCCCCTGGTATAGAATAACTTTTTCCCTTAAACTCTTTGAGACTAAGCTGCTAACCTAATGCCCAGCGCTCACAGTACTTGAGTGTGTATTTCCTATAAACAAGGACATTTTCCTTCTTAGCGACAATGCAATCATCAAAATCAAGCAGCTAACACACCTCATCAAACTTTCTCTTTCTTCATTTATTTATATATGTATGGATTTATGGTTTACTATTATTTATTCTTGTGCTCAAATTGTCCCCATTTAGTTGGTAAGAGCTGTTTTAAACTGCAAACCAGCTTCTGTCTTTCCATTTTTTTTTTTTTTTCTTTTTTATATCAGTTTTACAAGCCACTCCATTAACACAAGATAGTAACTACAATAACAATAAATCTGTTTTGGTCCAGGTTATACTCCCCCCTTGTTTTTGTTCATTCCTCAATCTTGAGAGATTTAGGATGATCTCCGTTTGATTGCTTTAGGCTGAGAGGGGACTTAGATATTATGGGGCAGATGGAAAGAATTGTTTTTCTAGCAGTTGAAGATACTCTTCATTTTGGGGATGGGACTTGACCTTCATCATTGTTTTGTTAGTTGTCCAGGGCAAGCCCGAAGAACTGGAGAACAGGACTTGGCCGCAACTCTGCTGGGTTTCAGGGCTCAGCTGGCATATGAACAATCCAAGAATTTAAGTCTGAAAAATATATTCAACAGGTAGCTTGTGCACTCTTTTTTTTTTTTTTTATTTTTTTTTATTGTGGGTAAAAATCAAATTTTTCACAATACATACCAATATTTGTAAAATGGTATATAAATATATATGCATATATGTGCATTTGCTTACAAAAATGTTATATATATATATCTTTTTTAAAGGTGCTTAGATTACCTAAATATTACACAGAAACTACAGGGATTCCCATGTTCCCCACCTCCCACACCTCCCACAACATCCCACACAAACATCCCCCACAAGTGTGGCCCATCACCCTCAATGGACTTACACATCCTGGGGCCTTGCCATAAACCATAGACCACAGTTCACATTGTAGACCACACTCTCTCCCACACAGTTCTGAATGGTGTGTGCTGATTTAAAATGGCCTACATCTGTCGCCACAGCGGCACTCAGGACAACCCCCAAGTCCAGAAAAAGGCCCTGTATTTCAACTGCACTTCCCCTCCCTGCCCCAAAAGTGTCCAGTGGCCACTGGCTCCACCTCACTGTTATAATTTCTTCCATTGCTAGAATCACCATATGTGTACAACAGAATACCATTAAGTCCACTCTAGTCCATAATTCTTCCCCCAATCCTGAGGGGACTGGGATGGTGATGTCCACTCCACCTCCAACTGAGAGAGGGCTTATATCCCATGGATATGGTGGGTGGGGTTATCTTGCCTGCAGCTGCAGGCCCTTTCCATTCCCTGGGATGGCCGTTACCCATTGTCGTCTCCTCGCCAGGTGACTTGGATGAGTCCATTGAGCTGTAGGGTAGGAGTTGCAGCACCACCGAGATTCCACGCACACCTGGCACATAGGTAGGCCAGAGGCTCCAGTCTCTGGAAGTACACCTAAAAACTCCAGCATCACATATAGGTTTGAATAGAAGGGACTGATGAACCATGTGCAGGGAGAACTTATTTGAGTCCAACTCTGTCACTCTCAGGAGCACAGATTCCAAAATAGAGCCCACTGATAAGGCTTCAGTCTCTGGGGCTATCCTCCCTTATATAGGACCTGCATGTCTCCAGAGCCCTCAGGAGCCCCTCTGTGTGGGGTGATATGCACTTTGGTGTTCCATGAGATCCTACTGAGGTGTGCGTAAGCGTTACCTCTGGGATGACCTCCCAACTCTCTTTGAAGTCTCTTAGCCACTTGAACTCATTTGTCTTTACCTTTTCCCCCTTTTATTCAAGGTCTTTTTCCAGTTGTGTTGCCAGTTGGCACTTGGTGTTAATCCCTCATTGCCAGGGAGGCTCATCCCCGGGAGTCATGTCCCACGTTGGGAGGAAGGTAATGCATTCATATGCTGAGTTTGGCTTAGAGAGAGGCCACATTTGAGCAACAGGGAGGCTCTCAGGTGGCATCCCTTAGGCACCCCATAACAGTAGGCTAAGTTTCAGTTACAAGAGCAAAGACTTATAAGGCAGCTTGTGCACTCTTGATTGGGCCTGACAGCTGCTTGGTGTCCCCTCCCACCAGCTCAGCTGCTGGACTGATGCACCCAGCCCTGCACAGGGTGACATCTGAAGAAATTGACAAAGGCATCTCTCTTTCCGGTGGATCCCCTGCAGACTGACAACTTCCCAAGTCTCTTTGACCCTCCTGTTGGGAGGTGCTAGATACCCGTGTCCGGGGTGGATGAGAAGCTCAACCCTGATGAGACACAGTCTCTGCCTGGCTGGTAGAATATTGTAGGGATGGACACTGTGGGGCACGCATGAGTGATGATGACCACTTTTGTGAAATGCAGGTCTGGATATGATGTGTGTCAAAAATGATACTGATGCTTTACATAGGCAACTAGATGGATATTGAATGCTAGAACTGTGAGCAGTCGTTTCATAAAAAGAAATTAATAAAAAATGTCATTACAATTTGAAACTTTCTAGCTTTAATTAAATATTTTGACTTAGGGTTCATATAGACCTGAATTATAACGTGTATTTTGCCTTTTAATTTTAATGGCTAATTTTAAATATTTTGGGAGAATAACTTTTAAAAAACACAAAATTAAATTTAACTTTTCATTTTTACTTTTACTTTAGTTTTTATACACTTTGTATATATTTACATTTGAAAATTTATATTGTGCTAAGGATATTTTATATTAAAAATTTTTTTGTAAATACCTTTTAAAAACAATATAGCTAGTGATTTTCCTGAAATAAAGGAAAGTATAATAAAATTTTATGAGATATATTTACAATAACTGAATAAGTGTGTATGTCTTTACTTTATTATGCATCCAGACATTGCCAACCCATAAACAATGCACACCAATGTGCGTAATAATAATTAAATTCAATTATCTTTGATGTTTGGCCAACTTTTAGTCATATAAAACCCATAGCTTTACTCACATTTATTTTTTTTTACTCTTCTCTATATGAAGGTATACTTTACAAGGTTTAGAGGATAGAATTTTTTTACTTAATGTTAACTTGATTTATAATGTTTAAGCATTTAGACATATGGTTTCTGGGCCTCCATTTGTAATTTTGCCCTGGGCCTCAAATGTTAGGGGAAGGCCTGTTGTTTTATGAAAAATGTGTCTCTCAAACCACAAAACTCCCACTTATAGAAGAGAGTTGGCCCTTGGGAATGAGATCAACTGAGGGAACTGTAGATCAAATGTTTCCTATCTCACGCTCACACCAGGGTATGGACTTGAGCTTGCAACAGTTGGCAAAATCTCTTGCACTATCTCAGTTGATTTTTCTCTTTGACCAAAGACATACAACTGAATCTTCTAAGTTAAATTGAGCATGATGGGACTCCACTGTAACCCAAATACTGAAATGAAACAGGGGCTCATAATTAATTATTTCACTAAATTTGATATACTGAGGTTTTACTATCATTTTATCTAGTGTTTTTTGTGCATACATGTATTCATTCATTCAACACAACTTTATTATTGTGCATGGAAGACACAGATATAAATCAACTATTATTCTATTTTTATTTCTGACATGATGGTGGAATAGAGACCCCTAATGGGCCTTCTGTTACAAAATAAATATTTTATACTTTTTAATATTAAACTTAGAGAAAATCAGAGGAAATTTTGTTTCCTTCCCACTGTTAAAAACTGTGAAGGGTCTGAGATTTTACCCTGCTTCTAAGCTAACGGGTTAGCCTGCTATAGTTTCATGAATGCTGGTAGAAGACATAATATATCTGGGACAGAGACAAAGTACTTTATTGCTCATGACACAGGAGAATGCATGAGCTTCATGTTCTCATAGGTTTCCCTTATTGCCCAAATCTCATGAGTGATGGAGTAGTCCAAGCGGATGCTCTCCACAGATTGGGTTTGGAACCCAGCTCAGGCGTGACCAAATTAGGAAAACCCAATCTTTTAAAAAGGGCTGCTAGCAAACTTGCTTCAACTTTGCTGTGGAGGAAGTAATTATGTTTATTATTTGGAAGGTGAACAATTTTGTTCTGGAGGGAGAAACTGTTGATATTTACCCAAGCTGTTTGCTATAAAAACAACCTTGTAAAGATAGTCTACAACAAAAACTATCAATGCCTTTACTCAGAAGCCATGCAGAAATATGAGACCGTTTGGATAATTGTCTTCCCACACCCACCAAAAATAACCCAATAAACAAATAAATAGAAAAGTGGGAAATAAGCAAATGAAAGGTTGGCTTACACAGAGAGCAAATCCCAATATTACAAGACCGAGCCTTGGGCAAGCAGCAAGGTGGGAAAATTGAAACTCTGACCCTTTTGGACTCTAAAAGGAAAGTATAGTGGTCCTAGGTCAATAACATCCACTGATTCCCAACACAAGCAAATGGTTCTGAAGGAAAAAACCACTGCTCTCAGGAGGACAGCATCTTTAAGTGCTCTTGATTACCATGAAATACAACCGAATAAGTTCATAGCCCAGAAGTGCAAACACATAAGGAAATAAGCTACCATGAATGAGAATTACTAGACACAAGAAAAAATATATTTAGATCTTATTATGAGTTGAATTGTGTCCCCCTAAAAGATGTGTAGAAATTCTAACCTTCAGTATCTCAGATTGTGCCCTTATTTAGAAATAAGGTCATTGCAGATGGAATGAGTTAAGATGAGGTCATGCTGGAGTTCAATATGACATTTTTTCTTATAAGCGGGGGACAAGAGACACAGACATGTGAGAAAAGAACATCATTTGATGATGGAGACAGAGATGGAAGTGTTGGATTTGCAAGCCAAACAATTACCAAAGATCGCTTGTTAACCAACGGAGGCCCTTCCACAGGTTTTAGAGGGAGCATGGCCCAGCTAACACCTTGGATTTGAACTTCTATCCTCCAGATGTTAGACAATAAATTTCTGTTGTTTTAAGCTATCAGATTTGTGGTATTTTGTTACAGGACCCTAGGAAACCAAGACAGACCTCAAGTAATTCAGATATTGAGTGTTCAAAAACAAAACTTAAAATAATTTTGTGTAAAGTGCTTAAGGAAATAAAAGTTGGAATTACATAAATAAGCATGGAACAAAAAATTATCTGACAAATCTGAAAAATAATGAAATATAACTTTCAGAAATAAAAAAATTGATAATTAATAATTTCCTGGATAAGTATTAGTACATCAGGCCAGCTAAAGAAAAAAGTAAATAAATTGGAGAATAGATGGAAAAAAAATGATTCAGAATTAAACTCAAGGAGATATAAAGATTGAAGTACAAGAAAAATTTAGAAATATGGAAAATAGAATGAGAAGATCTAACAGAAATCTAACCAGAGTCCCAAAAGGAGAAAATAACAGAGATAATTTTAAAGAGAGAGGGACATAGTTTTCCTGTACTGATAAAATCAAGAATACATAAAGGAATCACAATTTATGGAAAACAGGATAAATGAAACAAGATCCACAGAGAGGCATGTTGCAGTAAAATTACAGAATACTAAACACGAGAAGAATGTTAGCTTGTGTACAAAGAAGACAGCAGACTGACAGGAAATATTTGGACAGCAACTAGAGAATCAAGAAGACTGTGGAATAATATCTTCAAAAGTGCCAAGACAAAATAATCATCTACATAGAATATTGTTACAGCAACTATCTTTTAAAGATAAGCTTTGGCCTAAACTGTTAGTTTGCTACTATCAGATGCGCCTTTTGTTTTATGCTTTCTTTCTTCTTTTTTAGAGAAGTTGTGGGTTTCAGAACAATAATTCATAAAATACAAGATTTCCATATATCACCTTATTATTAACAACTTGCATTGGTGTGGAACATGTGTTACAATTGATGAAAGCACATTTTTATAATTGTACTATTAACTACATTCCATGTTAATGTAGTATAGTTCCATATAGTTCCATGGATTTTTAAAAAAAATTTTATTCTGTCACCTTATGTACACTCTAACGTTTCCCCTTTTAGTCACGTTCAGATGTATATTTCAGCGCTGTTAATTATGTTCACAATGATGTGCTCCCATCACCACCATCCATTATCAATACATTTTGATCATTCTTAATAAGAACCTGTACATCTTAAGTCTTAACTTCCCATTCCCTATCCCCACCCCATCCCCTGATAACCTGTATTCCAGATTCTGACTCTATGAGTTTGCTTATTCTAATTATTTCAAATCAGTGAGATCATAAAATATATGTCCTTTTGTGTCTGGTTTATTTTAGTTAACAAGATGTCTTCAAGGTTCATCCATGTTTTCACATGTATCAGGACTTCATTCCTTTTTACGGCTAAATAATATTCCATTGTATTTATATACATTTATTTATCCCTTCATTGGTTGATGGGCACTTGGGTTGCTTCCATCTTTTGGCAATTGTGAATAATGTCATTTTTTATAGCAGCCATTCTAATAGGTATGAAAGCTGTATGTTTTTAATAGATCACATCCAAAGCTTATGTTTTACTCTTCAGCAAGACCATGAACTTCTAAGGATAGGAAACATATATATTTTAGAGCAATAATTAGTAAATTTCTCATTGGAGGAGTTCATTGGAGGACTTGCTGAATCATTGATTAACTTACTGGTATAGCTACTGTGGTTCTATACATCAGGGACCATGCCTCTGTAATTTGGGTAAATCACTACTAGATGGTGATTTTGGTTATTTCCGTAGCACTAGACCCAAATGTGTGGCTAGAGGATACCTAGAACCTATTTGCATAAGGGATTTTCAATGCAAAATTGCAATCTGCTCTTTGATATTGAAATTTCCCCATGCATCTCACAATTTCAATGAAAAGAAATCCTTTTATATTTAAGTGACTACAATTTATAAGTGATGTGACTTTGAGCAATACTATCTCATTGTAGGTGAGACTAAATAATATAACTTATGTAAATCATGTATTATGGTGCCCAATGCATAGAAAGCATTCAATAAATGGAATTGAAGTCATTTTTCCTGTTTTCTCAAAATTGTGGCTAAAGTTCCAGTGCTGAAGACAATGGGAGCTAGAAGCGCCCACATTTTAAGAAGAGTAAAGCTGTTTCCTCCATGTAAGTCTTCCATGGCTTATTAAAAAATGACAAAATTGGTTCTGTACTCCTTAAATATTAACCAAATTTGCTGATATCCCTGAGTCTCTCCAGCCCATTTGAGCAGCAAATGAAGATTTAAGGAAATCAACTCAGAGAGTGATTCAACATGGCACAGCTGAAGGTATTCATTGGTGGGAAATACAACTATTTCATAGTGAGTTGACACAGTTCAATAGACTGGTCACATTTGCTATTTTATATTAAAATATAAAACCAAAGGAATAGAAATTCTGCGCCTTCCTATTAATCTTAATTTTATTTCCCCCAGAATCATTCTGGTACCTAATTTATGTCTTAAAATTAAGTAACAGTGTTTGCTGAATATGGTTGACTGTTCCAAGTGACACAGAGTGCTTTATAGCTTAGAAAGCATTTTAACCTATGTTATCTCATTTAATTCTCACAAAGTTTGATACATTGGGGTGGTAGGAAAGTTATTACTTTTTCTGTTTTAAATGGATGAAAGCAATTTCCTAATTTATGAAATGACCTGTTTGATTCAAGCAACTAGTACTAGGCCGATTCTAGTACCAGGATCCTTTCATCCATCATTTGACATCTTTGTATTGAATATGATATTATACTATTACTCTTCAAGGTAGTGGAGGTACAGTGGTCAATGTAACATAAAGAGTACTATCTATCTCTCTTGGGCTTTACATTCTAGCAGGAGTATACAGATAAAAACTAAACAAATAAATAAAACAGATCATCCCAGCTAGTTGTAAGTTCAGTGGAGGAAAAAAAAATCAGAGTAAAGTAATAAAGAGTGACTGGGGGTTGGGGTGGGAGTGGTCAAGCAATTTGAACATAGAAATGAGTGAAGAAAAGGAAGCCTTGGAAATTATCTGGGGGAAGTCCATCCCAGGCAGAGGATATAAATACAACAGGTTTGACATGAGAGGAACAGAACATGTCATGAGCGGAAGAGAAGTACGGGATTTAAGATATAAGAGAGTGAAGCAATGGTCAGGTCCTGTAGAGTTGTTTTGTTGCTGTTTTTGAGGTATTGGGGACCGAGGATTGAACCCGGGACCTTGGATGTGGGAAGCCAGTGCTCAACCCCTGGACCACATCAGCTCCCTGAGTTGTTTTTTTCTTTGTTTATTTTTTTTTTAGGAACAAAGTCAGGATCTCCCATGTGGGAACCAGGCACTCAACCATTTGAGCTACATCCACTCCCAGGTCCTGTAGAGTTTTGAAGGATTTGGGAAGGACTTTGCATTTCATTCTAAGTGCAAAGAGAAACCACTGGAGAGTTTTACGTGAGAAGTGATGGTCATTTTACTAAATCCTTATTGCCCTTATGTGGAGATTTGTGTCTTTTTAGGGGAATAACAGTGCAGGCAAGGGCACCATTTTGCAAGTCTTGTAGGTGAGAGATAATCCTAGGTTAAGATGACAGCAGTGGGGAGAGAAGAACTGACCACACTTGCTGACTGACTGGATGCAGTATTTAAAACTGTGTTGTTGGATTAGAAATCCAGTGCACCTAACAGTGTAATACATACAGCATCAAAGTTTCCAAACATATTGCCCGGCTCTGGTAGGTCCTGGACAACACAACCTCATCTCCCCCTCACGCCTATGCACTATTTGACTTGACCTTCAGTCACTTTCTAGAACCCACCAAGCTCATTTCTCTCTCACTAAAATGTAAGCTTCTTGAATACAGAGCCTGTATGTCCTCCTTTGTTCATAGTTATACTTCTAGGGACTAGCATATAGGGTACTCAATAAACAGCCATAGCCAGCACTTCAGAGCATGAAACACATGCCAGCAAGTATCTCAAGCACTTTTTCATAGATCAACACATTTAATCCTTCCCCAAACCCTAAAAAGTAGAGTCTATTATAATTCACATTTTCTGGATTAGAATATTATAAAAAGAAATTAAGAAACTTACCTAAAGTCCCACAGTTAATGAAGCTGGATGCAGATCCAAGCAAACTCTTTCTTGATTTTTTTTTTTTCAGGAGGTATTAGGATTGAACCCAGGACTTTAAACATTGGAAGCAGGTGCTTAACCACTGAGCTACATCCACTCCCCAATGAGAGTTGGGTTTTTTGTTTGTTTGTTTTGTTTTTAAGAGGTACCAGGGATTGAATCTGGGACCTCACACATGGGAAGCAGGTACTCAATTACTTGAGCTACATCCACTCCCCTCTCCTGACTTTTTGAACATTATATTATTCTGTATTCAGAATAATGAATGAATCAATAAAGGTGGTACTTAATCCCTGCCTTATCTTTAAATCGGGGATTCTTAACCTTTCTTGTTCCACGGACCCCTTTGCCAGTCAGGTGAAAACTATAGACCCCTTACTAAGTCCACACTATACTGTGTATTATTTAATAAATATATCACACCCGCACCAACATGACCCCACAAGAATAACGATTTTGGATTTCAATTCAAGCTCATAGATCCCTTGTTAACCTCTGCTCTCAATGATCTTTTTTTTTTTTTTTTTTTTTAAATCTTTTTTGTTTGAATAAAGCCTGTAGCTATGGGTGAATAACAAAGTCTAAACAGTCCTTACTTCCATGCATGCTTTTCTTTAAATGACTCAATAGAGAAGATGCCATTTTTTCCGGCTTCTACTGACTAAGTTGGGGATTTTCACCCCCCAAAGAACTAGTCATAAGTGTGAGAATGATTTTGCTCCCACACCTCTTTACCCCCTTGTTTCTGTGGACCATGTGGTGATTTGCATTGCACTGAGTTCTGCCACTTCTAAGCTTCCAGGTTTACTGTCAAACCTGTTTCTTAACTTCTTTGAATATGTTCTTGAGAAATTATAAAAAGCAACCTTGAAAACACTTTATACCGCAGTTTTCTCTATCACCTGCTTTTTACAGACTGTTTTTCATGGACCGTCCCGATCCAGTGAACATAAGCCAGGTTTTCCCTATGTTTGTGGCCCCAGTATCTAGCACAGAGCTTGGAACAGGGTGGGAGCTCAATACCTATTTGTACAATGAATGATGAACACCGCATATAAAACACGTTAAGCAATTCTGGCCATTTGCTTCCTTTTGTGAAATCATGTAAAATGCATCCCACTGCAGTTCTGCTACCTGCTCGGCCCTGGCTGGTAGGTGTGTCGCAGCTCTGAGGATTTGTAGCAGGCAGGGACCATGGGATGAGCTCCTGATCTGCCCTCCTGCCCATCCACCAGGAAGATGTTTCTTCCTTGACTCCGGTCACCTACTTTTTTTCATTGCATGGAGTATTTCCTGCTCACTCCCTCCAGCTTGACTCACCGCATGACCTACTTTTACAGGCTCCCCGACTTCCTCCTAGTTCCCAGACTCTGGAATTCTCCTCCCTGGCGCTGAGCCTCCCTGGACAGATACTCCAGTAGCAACCTCATCTTGGCTTGGCTTGGGGTATTCTGCCCTCTATTCTCCTCTTCATCCCCACTCATGTACATACACACATGCACACATAAGTGAATTATGCACTACCAGCCCCCAAATTTGTTGTTTTGGGTTGGATTCATTTCCTTCCTTCAACTGCCAAATTCATGTCTCTGTTCTTAAAACTCTTTTTTTTTTTTTAAATAGAGAATTTATGGGTTTATAGAACAATCATACATAAAATACAGGATTCCCATATACCACCCTATTATTAACACCTTGCATTGGTTCCATTTGTTACAAATGTTGAAAGCAAGTTTTTATAATTGTATTATTGACTATAGTCCATAGCTTGACTTAGAGTTCACTGTGTGTATTATGCAGTTCCATGGATTTTTTTTTTCTCTTTTTAGTAACGTATATATATATAGAACCTAAAATTTCTCCTTTTTAACCACATCCAAATATATATTTTTTATATTTCTTTTGGTAACTTCACCTCTTCCTTTCTTTTCTTACCTCCAGTTTCATCAAAATCCTGCCCATCTCAAATATATATCCAGGCGTTCTGAGGATAAACATCAATGCCCGCCTGCCCCACTCACTTTCCCTGTATATACACAGCCGGGCACAAAACTACCAGGATCAAGGCGGTTTCTGCCAGTGTGTCTTGGCTTGTCATGCTTGTAGTCCTGTGTGGCACAAATGGCAGTAAGTATGAACTGCATATCTACCAAAAATGTCCTCTAATTCTGACACCAATCACTTTCTGGAACTTGTTCCTATTTGTATTTCTGTTCTGCTAACTCTCCAATGCTTATTTTCCTTGAAAAGATAACATTCCAAGTACAGTAGCATACAGTTTGGAAAAGTTCACCTTGTGTACATCCACTTTCAGAATCAATGTCAATGGCATTTTTCAATAAGGAAGATCACTCCTATTTATTTGTGTTTGTAGTATCTGCCATTTGCTTTTTCCAGACTTACGCCTCCATAACTCAACATGTCCCAGGCCATCTACTAAATGCTATCATCTCCTTCAGGTTCTTTTTCTTCTCAAAGATAATAAAAATCAACTCTATTAATATTAGTTTAAACAAAACATAATTAGGTAGTTTGATTTACAGAAAAATGAACGTGGATTCTCCACTTTTGATTATTATTTGGACTTATGACACTTTGTAGCAGATTCCACCCTTTTTTTTTTTGGTAACATCCAGCTGGGCCTGGCATCATTTTGAAAGCTTTCTTTGAGTTAACTCAAAGGTCATACTTTTCTCCTAATGTTGAACAATCATTTGAAATAAGACCATTTCACAGAATCACAAGATTGGAAGAGATCTTTTTCTCTAATATTCCTGACAAGAGGATGGTCTGGCTTCTGATTGAACACTTCATTGAGGATGGTCTGTTCTCTGAAACATTAGGTCTTCTCTTTGATCATCTTTCTCCTCATTCTTGGAACAATTGGGTGGCTGAATCTTCAAAGGGGGTTGGAGGTAAGAATTGTAAAACAGGCCAGGCAAGTTTGTTATTTGCTATTGCTGGAATTAGTCCAGCATAGACACCATTCACATTACTAAGAGTCTTTTTGAATTTGAATCTTATCTACTGAGCCAGGGAGAACACCAATTGTTCTCCTCTTGTAAGTTAACAGCTATGCATACTTTAGAAGCAATGAGCCTAAACAAAAAGGAATTTTTTTCCAGGGGCTTGTGTTAAGGCCAATAGGAGCTGTAGTGCATATCATATGCAGAAGGGATTTACTGGATTTCAGAGCAAGTCTCCTTGTTGCCTAATGCTGTGCTAGCCAGGGCCCCTCTATTGTGCCTAACTTTCACCATTAAGCAACAGCTCACACTTAATAACTACCATTAAAAATAACTTTGCTCTATTGCACTAATTACTAGAGGGAATAACTTTCTCATGCTTTCCTTAAACCTTCTTGTTTCTCATGTAGTTAATGTGTTAAAAGCAAACCTCACCTGTAACAGTATTGCAGTCATCTTGGAAAACAGTATCTTGCATTTACAGAACATATTTTGATGTGAAAAGAATCCTTATTTCTCGCTTGAAACAACAACTATCAGAGCTCACTGTCAGAAGTATAAAGAGGTAGCCTTTGGAGGCCAGGCCAGCCACCAAATGAGGACTGAGGTCTGGGACTTCTTAGCTACTCAGGGCAGAGTAACTCTGCTCAGTGGCCTCTGAGCAGAACCACAGAACCCCACACTTCACAGAGTTTTAGACGATGGCCATGAGTAGGAGCCTTCTGACTCATTCAAGGGTGAGCTGGGATGGGGTGATTGAGCAGGCAGGATAGGACTTTTTAAGGAGAAGCTAAAATGTAATTGGATGACTAGCAGGACTCTATAGTCTGAGGAAACTTAGTCTGTTGCATAATCTACTCCCCTCCCCCCTCCCCCAAAAGGGTTTATTTGGTAAAAAGGATTTAGGCATTTGAGTTTAGGGGCAAGATGGGACAATCTGGAAGAGGTAGTTACTGGGTTCACACTTCATTGAGAATGACATCAACATATTCTCAGAGGAGATTCACCTATCTGAAGATGGGGAAGTGTTGGATTCTTCTAGGTTCTTGGCTAAATAGCTTAAAAGAATTTAAAAACACTTAAATTAGGCCCAGTAAAAAGTTTAGTTAGGCCAGTAAAAAGAATTTGTTGGGAAATGGGGGAAAAGAACAGAGCTTGCTGAGAAATGGGAACAAAGGACGGAAATATGCACCGAGATTTGGTGTGGTCTCCTCCAGGCAGAGAGAGCAGTCTGGTTTGCTTGATCACCTTTATTAAACTATTGATTACTCTTCCCATTGCTAGTGCTAAGGGGAGGGGCCCCAGCTGTTATTGACTACCCCACCAAAGGTGGGGGCCAATGGTGAGGACTTTTTGGAATATCCAGGGCCAAGGGGAAGTCCTAGAAACAGAAACTGGGACCTCAAGATTAAACTCAAGGTCTCAGCAGGGTTTTGCAGCCATATTGTTTGTCGGCCATGTTGTCTGTCAGCCATGTTGTAGCTTGTCTTCTTGTTCCCCTGGCTAATCTGCCTCATATTTATCCCATATTTTCTGTGAAAGTCCAAACTTTAAAACTCACTTCTTAATTTTTCAGTTTGGAAAATATGACCATAGTCTCTACGCACGACCCATTCATTTGGATTATTCATTGGATGTGAATTCTTATTGGGATACTAGAACAAGGTTACTGTGGAAATGACTTAATTCAGACAGATCCATAAATTTATATGATCTCCAAAAGATGATTTCTTCAGGCACAGAATGGTCTTTGAGTGTGTGCTTTGACTTCATATCTGTATAATATGAATAATTGTGGTATAATTTTATTTCAAATAATGATAGCTCATGAATGAAATAATTTCTGTTAAAAAAATGTAACCCATTCATTATCATTCTAGAAGATTGAAAGAAAGCAGGATTTAGAAATTTTTATAAATATGTATAAATATATTTATATGTGTAGTGTATATTATAAATTTCAGAAATTAATATATGTATATATGTTATATAATTGTACATATGTGGTTATTTAAAATTTATATAAATTTCAGAAAAATAAATACATGCTCACCTTACTGTCTATCTCTCTCTCTCTCTCTCTCTCTCTCTCTCTCTCTCTCTCTATCTATCTCTCTGTATCTCCAATCTGTATGTTTAATTATGTTATTTGCCTTCCTGGGCTTTAAGGATTTAAGGAAAAGCAGGGAGAGAGGCACATCTATGAGAAAAGACTGTTCTCATGCTGTTTTTCAGTCTGGGTAGAATTAAAAAGTATCAATATTTTCAAAAACAGCCTTCTTCTCAAAGATTTCTTGGCTAAGTTTTGATACCTCAAGAGGCTGCGAAAAACATCTGACCTCCTGGGTACATACCACACTGTCCAGGCCTTTTTCGGCTGATCCATTACAGGCTGTGGCAGCGACAAAATCAGCGGCACCTTAAGCAAACAAGACAGACTTGAAGGACAGACAGCCTTATATTTCAGTTCCTGTAAGAAACAGTCAATTCAAAAATATTTTCTTTTAACTGAGTTAAAAATAGTTGAAACTGAAATAGCTTATCCTATGAAACACTGAAGAGTGAAATGTGTGTTTTACTTCTTTTTTTTTCTTCGTCCTTTAAAAATGTGTCGCATTAGACCAATCGGGTTGCTGCAACCAGGATGGAATGTCAACCATGCCACGGGATTGCAAATTGGAGAGGAACGTGCCTTTCATCTTAATTATAGGCTGGACAGGAGAATGCGCTATATTCTCTGTTACGTATGAGCTGAAGAAAACTTTCCCAGGGTATTTTTCTTTTGCATTTCTGACTCTTATTGGATTGGAAGCTTGTCCATGTGACCTAGCAGAGTCCACTTTCCATAATAAGGCTAAAAATATGTCAGAAATGTTTTTGTTAGCACAGCCTGTGCGTGTCCAATATGAAAGTGACAACATTCCTTTTCCTGCTGATTCTATTTCACCTTTTCCTGGAGGAAATTCCACTGTTATCTTACCTTGCTCTTCCAATGTTATTCTTCTGATAGTTTCTATAAACTGGAGTGTAATCTGAGATGGAATAATTCTAGAAATTTAGTCAGTGTCCTTGTAAAACACAGGTTATGTCTCTGATGACTCAACTTCAGGAAATCACAGCCCTTAAAAGGTTTTTCCTGTAATGGAATGTATTGGTATTGAGTCATCTGCACTCTAAACCAGAGGCCCTGCGACCGATGAATTGCTTCTGGAATTAGGGGTAGTCTATGACTATGACAGAGTCTGTCTAACTGGTTTATAAAAGGATAATAAAGTAATTAAGAGCATGTACTTTAGGGTTAAGAAGAATTGGGTTAAATCCATCGATACACATATAATCTTGGATAGACTTTATTTCCAAACCTTTACTTCTTCATCTGCAATTGGGTCTAAAAAGTTGTGGCAAAAGATTGAATATAATAATGTATCTTATGTATTTAGCATAGTGCTGGGGTTATTTTAAGAAGGGAGCCTATAACTTTGCTTTAATTTCCAATCAATTGAATGGAACAGCCATAGGAAGATTACATAATTCCATAGGTAAAAAATACTCTTGCTAGAACACGGACTATCATTCCACTCTTCTCTGGATTCCTAGACACTATTATTATTCATGCAGTTTAGACCAGTGGTTTTCAAATGGGGAAATTAGGGCCCTCCCAGGAGATATTCCCAAGGCCTGGGAGGGGTTGCTACTGGCAATCAGTGGGTAGAAGCCAGGAATATCCTACAACACACAGGACAGTGCCCCACAAAAAAAGAATCATCTAGGCTAAAATTTCAATATTGTTAAGACCGAGAAACCCCGATTTAGACTAAAAGCTTTAGGATCAGTTGTTTGGTCTGGAAAACTATACATTAGACATTCAAAGAAACAAACCTGTTAAATTTCTCTCAATGCCTCATTTATTTCAGGAACATTTTCTAGTGCCTGCTTCATTGGGGCCCAGAATTGGTGGTGGCTTTGACAGGACCTGGATTTCTGAAGCCAGTGTGCTTCTAAAGAGGCTATTATGCTGGATAACGGGTAAAAGACGGAGGAATTAGCTAAATCCTCCTGATGGTAAATTCATGCATTTAATCCTAGAGATTAAATATAAATTAGAAGCAGCTTTAGATGGCTTGGTGCCATTCCTAAGACTAAAGAAGAATTACCCAAACTAAATGGATCTCCACTGCAAGTTGATAGTCTTACCTATTTAAGGGGCTTTTATGAGCTTGTGGTAATATGTAAAAACTGGCCTTTCTACAGAATAGCTGCTTCTTTTCTCATTCCAGAGGACTAAGTGTGGAGAATGCCAGAACAAGACTTACAAACATGATATTCATTTAAAAGAAGAAAGCAATATTTTTATTGAGTTAAAAACTAAAAATATATGTTCTTTTTTTATTTCAATAAAAGTATTTTGCTTTAGCCTCTTATATTTTAAAGCTCTGAATCTAGCTTTGCTTTTATTGAAGTGTTATCTGCTTGTGTAAGATTGCAAAGACACTGGTTTCAACTTAGAGATCTAAGTTTAAATGTCGTCAACTATGTTAACCAACAATGATTTATAGTATATACTTTTTCCCACATGTATGTAATAAGTGTTTTCAGGGTTGTCTTAGTTTGCTAAAGGCAATGCCATTTTGACCCGGCCGTCTGAGAGAGATGACTCCAGGATCTGCTAGCAGCTCAAGGCTGAGGAGAGGAGCCCTGAAATATGCCCAAGGGAGAAAGTGGAGCAGCTGAGGCTGAGAAGGGAGGCCTGGAAAGAGACAAGACATACACCTGATTGCCTACAGCTGTGCTCTGAAAGACAGTGAGCCTGAGGGGAAGGCAGGAGCTCTGCAGAGACTGGCTGCCATCTTGCCTTGCCATGTGGCAGGAAGCCGGGATCACCAGTAGCTGACTTTGGTGAGAATAGCATTTCTGATGGTGCCTTGATTTGGACATTTTCACAACCTTGGAACTGCAAGATTTTCCCCTAATAAATTTCCCATTATGAAAGCCATCCATTTCTGCTATTTTTGCATTTGGCAAACTAAGATAAGGGTTATTCCACTTCTTGCTCCCTTTCCAGGCTCTGGATGTATTTTGTCATAGTTTGCTTATTATGGCTTTTGTCCAATGTCCCCAGGATAAATAAGTCATTCAGTTTACCCCAGCCAACTGAGGTGGTTCCATTATTAGAGGAATAAATGAGCCCAAGTCCCTATCACTTAAGTCTATGTTTGTGGCTCTTGACTCACTTATAACACATATTACTCTGTTCTTTGCACTGAGAATTTATTTTGCTTTTGTTGACACATTGTTCTGTTCAGATTAAATTTTTATTGGTACTAAAATTGTTGGTGTTGTAACTGATTTATTAATTGATTGAAACTAGAAAATTTTTAGAAAATCTTAGTGTTAAAATATTCTATATAAAGCTACACCGTGCTTTGATTAAACTATTGGTTAGGTTAGATTCAAGTACAGTAAATGAAGGAGAATGTGTGGTAAAAAAGGCAAGGTAAAGGGAATCTATAGATAAGGGCCCTTGTTCCAGATATGAACTAGAAAAAGTCACCTCGTTTTTCCAAGTCGTCAGGAACTCATTTTTAAAAAATGGAATGCTTGAACTTCACATTCTCTTGTTTAATGCTATCAATCTACAATTTAGTAAAAGTAACACTTTAGTCCAAGAAAGTGACATTACATAACAATAAGGCAATAAGTACAAGAGACATGGCATCAGAAGTCATCAGAAAACAGAAGCCATAGAACAGTAAAGGCCATGGGGAATTATTTGCCATGAATAACCAGAAACCCTGAAGTACCAAAATAATACTGGGTACCAGGTTTCTGGCCACAGACAGCATATTCAGAAAAGAGACTTTTCTGGGAACAGAGTAAAATTAAAAAAATCTTTTTTTTTTTTTTAATTTGTGCAATTATGAGTTCAAGACTAGGAGAGAAAAATAATGGACTTCTCTTAAATCTGATGCATTGTAAATAATACTATTCATGTGCCTATGAGCAAGTTTGATCCAGTGTCTATGACAGTTCCTGTATAGTGTGTCTTGACCTTGGCTCTAACCTTGAATTCAGTGAAGTCTGAATTGTGTTAGTTAAAATGTAATTGTATCATCTGTAGGTGGTAAGTGCCAGAACTTGATAAACCATATCGTTTCTTCTGGTCTTATTCTTCTCCCTCTCCCCCATTTTTTTTTTTTGGTACCAACCAGGACTAGGGATTGAACCTGGGACCTCGTAAGTGGGAAGCAGGTGCTTAACCACTTGAGACACATCTGCTCCTGCTTCCTTCTTCATCTCTTCCTTCTTTCCCATCTTTTATGTTTGTGCCTTACATATGCCTTTTTAGACTACAAAATCTGGAAGAGGTTAACTCTTATGTTCCCTTGACAGCCTGACATGGTGTCTCACACATAGTAGGTTCTCAATAAATAATTGCTGAGCGTAGTGATGAGCTGACAAATAGTGAGAAACACCTTTTAAAAACCTCCACAGTTTGGCTAAACTACTTTATCAAACGGTTAAGGTATTTTCTGCATCTTTAAAAGAAAAATAAACTTGAAAAAAATGTAAGGGGGCTAGACCTAGTAACTTTCCCTGGAATATCCTGGCTATAGTTACCTGAAGTTGTTGCTAGACCGTGTGGTCATCAGAGTCAAAGCTGGTAGAATGCTGCTTTCAAGCTTCTCTGCATAAGGGTGTACTTTTAAGTTATTGGTAACTCAGGAGCACTTGATCTGATCTCTTTCCTTTTCTTGCCCAGATGAGTCATTTTTTTGGTAGCTTACCTTGCACTCCTCCTATTTATACACAGCAGGCCAGCTGGCATGGAAAATTGCATGCATCTGTCTTTCATATGAAATATATGTCTCTATGTGTTTTTTTCCCCCTCTTATATTCTTTTTCTTAATTTTCCATTTCTCTTGGCCCACTGTTTTTTGTCTAAACCTAGGGAAGTTCCTTCCAAGGTGAGTTAGTTCTAAGTCTGTCATAAAGGCAGAATCTCTACCACTGATAGAACTTAAATAAGAACGAAATAACAGAAAGATAAACTGCATTGTTTCCCAATGAATTGTCCAGAAAGACTTTCCACTTTTCAGAGCCTCATTTGTTTTCTAAATCCCCAAAGAGAAATTTGACTCAGCAGAAATGATCTTTGGGCCTTCTTCAGCAGCAGCAAACAGCAGCTAAGCTGTGGATCTTGGCTCCAGAACTGGCCTAGTTATTCAGCAGATACTGTCCCAACCAAGCCCTGGAAGAGCTTTTGGCCGCTGCTACAAAGGCTGCCTACCAACCGTTGCCTAGGTGAGGAGAGCCTTGACCGTAAATCCCCTCTCCCCCTTCTGCCTGATTCATTTGTTCATAACACACCATCAGAGTGGAAGGTATGATTTCTGTTTGCTTCCTTCTTCTTTCTTCTTCTTCTTCTCTGTCTGTCTCTCTCTCTCTCTGTCAGTGTACAAGCTAGCAAGTAATCCAGCCAAAAATGGAGTTAGAGAAGGAAGCAGTATCCATGGATCACCAACTGGCAAAACAAGGAAAACAACCGCTGGTTTTTAAAAAATGTTCTTCAACGTTTCCTTCAGTTGTTGTTGTTTAGTTTTTTTTTTTTCCCCTGAGACTAAGGGTTTGAATAATAGCTTATATTTTGTGGGCTTTACTTAAAGATTTGTCTTCCTGAATCTCTGTGGTTACAGGAAGACAATGGCATACTAACTAGTATGTCACAAACCCCAGAAACCCATTTAGAAAGAAGATTAAAATGACTTTTAAAACTATGCAAAGATGCCCAAATTCCTTCAGAGCAAATGAAGCAAAAATTAAAACTATATTCAGATACAATTTTTTACCAATCAGATTAGAAAAGACCCATGTTCAGGCTGTGCAGACAAGGATGTGGAGAACCAGGCACTTTCAGAAAGTGCAGGTGGCATATAGATTGGTGCCACCTCTAAGGAAGCAATTTGGAAAAATACATCAAAATTATAAATGCTCATGTCTTTTGACCCAGCAATTCCACTTCTAAAAATTTATCCTTTGGGAGCGGAGGTGGCTCAAATCATTGGGCGCCTCCCTCCCACACGTGGAGATCCCGGGTTTGGTTCCCGGTGCCTCCTAAAAAGAAGACAAGTCCACAATAAGCAGACAGCGAGTGCAAAACAACGAGGGGTGGGTGGGAGAAATAAATAAATAAAATAAATCCTTAAAAATAAAATTTATCCTATAGTATACTCATCCTTGTATGTAAAATGACATGTTTATAAGGTTATTCCTTGAGGCATTGTTTATATAGCAAAAGATTTTAAATAACCAAGATGCAATACTATTTGGTCATTCAAAATAAATAAAAAAGCTCTTCATGTACTGACATAGAAAGATCTCAAGCGATGTTATTAATTAGAAAAATTAACGTACAGAACAGTATGTATAGTTTGTTCCAATTTAGAGCAAAAGAAGGGAAAATTAAAGACTGGTGAAGAAAATATATTTGCTTATATTTGCATAAAGTATATGAAGGAAGGATGCCTAAGAATTAATACACTTGATTGCCCACGTGAGGGAAATAAAATGGCTGGAGGTATTATAAATGTTTTATACTATGTGACTTTACCACCTAATCAATAAATTGAATCAAAAAGAGTATTAGAAGAGAATGTGTCATAAAATAACTGTCAAATAGAAAAGATTGGCAGGAGTACACTCCACTTCAGCTGAGACATTTACAGCAGTGCTGGGTGCATGCTGCAATTAAAGCAATTGGTGGCATTCATTATTCCCCTTACATGTCTTTTTCTCTATTTTATTTTTCAATTTTTACCCTTCTGTTTCTTTCTCACCTATTTCCTCCTAAGTTTCCCTGCCCTATTAAAACATTTTTGTTATTCTTTTAATCTATACATGCAAATTCTGGCTTCTGTCATCGTCCCCAGAGCCTAAAGAGCATTAAACCCCATTTGTAATACTTCATTTAGGTTGACGGGAGACTGAGAGAGGGTTTAATGCCTTAGTCTGAGAATCAGTGGAGTCAGCAATATGTTTTTTTTTGTTGTTGTTTTTTAGGAGGTCCTGGGGGATTGAACCCGAGACCTTGTACATGGGAGGCAGGTGCTCCACCAACAAGCTACATCCACTTCCAGCATTATGGTTTTTGTCTTGTGTAGTGGAATTGGGCTTGGACAAAAGATTTAATCAAGTGGATCCTTTAATACCCGAGGAAATTTCCTTATAAGGACCTGACCTTAAGCCAAGGATACTGGCTATGGCCATACAAATTGGGAACATCTTTCAGTCCATGCAAACTCTACTGCAGTTTTGCAGACCTTTCTCTGAGTAATAAAAGAAGATTTATTGATGATCAGTGAGTTCCTAATCACCATGACCAGGAAAACCCCAACAAGCAAGAACAGTTTATTGGCAACTTGACCTTGCTTAAATAACTAAATCTCTCAGAGTTGCTGCATTCTCACTTATACAGTGGAGAATTATTACCTATCTTGCTTACACCATAGTGTTTTGGAGAGGCTAAACTATAAAAATGACAGCAATAACCACTGTGACAACCAGTCTCCAAAATACCCCCAGTGATCACAATCCTGTGTAGCTCCACTGCATTGTACCAGCGTTGGTCTGTGTGACTACTTCTGAGGTTAGGTTATGAAAGATGTTGTGGGCTCTGTCTTGGCTATACACACGTGTTCTCTCTCTTTTTCTCTTAGATCACTCACTCTAGGAGAAGCCAACTGCCTGCTAGGAGCAGTGCTAAGGAGAGGCCCACATGGCAAGGCATTAAGGCCTTTCCCAAGGAGCTACATTAGCAGATCTTCCAGCCCAGCCCAGACTTCATTCAGCCTTGGCTGATTCCTTGAGTGCCACCTTATGAGATGCCTTCAGCCAGAACCACCTGGCTAAGTTGCTTCAGCATCCTTGATCCTCAGACACTTTGTGATATAAAAAGAATGCTTAGTATTTTGAGTTGCTAAGTTTTGGAGTATTTTGTTATGCTGCAGTAGATATCTGATACTACCACATAACGATATCAATAATTACCCATTAATCAGGCCCCTTTTCTTTACAGAGAGAACTTCATTGCATTGCCAAGATCTAGACTTGGGTACAGTGATTCCAATGGAATGAGTCAAAATAAATAGCAAGATCTAGGTTTAAACTCAACTATATCAATTATCACAATAGTTGTGAATGGTATAAAACATCTCAATTTAAAGATAGATATCAAATTGATTTAAAAAAAAAAAAAAAGCAAGACCCATATATTTGCTGCCAAAGGAATGAGTCAATATCCAGCTGACTGAGGCTAAATTATTCTCTTATTTAATCACTTATTAGCTCTGCTATGTTGTCCCAATTAACTGCCACCCCTGGCACCCAATACACAAGTCCCCCATAACAGCTATTTGGAAAACAAAGTCACCCGATGGGAGCAGTAGTTTAGTTAGTCTTTGTTGCTGCTGATACCCAACCACTGCACCAGATTCAATGCCTTGATTCTGGATTCTGGATGGTTTTCATGCATTATATCCGGCTTTAGGCTGCCACAGCCATTCCTAGAACACATAAGACATGGGAAAATGGAGAGTACTCACAAATGCTCACTGTTTATACCTCTGTCCTGAACCACTTCTTCTACCAAGTTCACTCCTTACTTTTTTTTGGTCCTTTTTCATACCATTTGGGTCATTGCATTGTTTCTGCTTCCTTAATTCTGGTTTTCTGTCTTTTAGGTAACCTTTGTT
Source organism: Tolypeutes matacus (assembly GCA_026826555.1). Lineage (NCBI taxonomy): Eukaryota > Metazoa > Chordata > Mammalia > Cingulata > Chlamyphoridae > Tolypeutes > Tolypeutes matacus. The sequence continues at coordinate 1,968,819 of JAKSZT010054262.1, read as the reverse complement.
AAACAACTTACTCTGTTTCACTTGACTCTTGAATCCTTCTCTCCTGGCTCTGCCTCCATGGATAGAGGTTTGACCATATTTGTCTTGGTGCTATAAACAGGACCTACTCAGAGAAATTCTAGATCTGTTGCCTATTCTCACCTTTAAAATGTTGCCTCTGAGTATCTAGGTCAGACAGCTTTCCTCTGCCTTTTGTTTTTTTCAGGAGGTACCGGGGATGGAACCCAGGACCTCATACGTGGAATGCAAGCACTCAACCACTTGAGCTGTATCCACTCCCCCTTCCTCTGCCTTTTGATTTATCCTCATGCCCCTTTGCCTTTTGCTTATGCCAGAGCCTCTTGTTGATGATGCTCTCTGTCCCCTAATATAGTAGTTGTCAGCAGCTCTCAACCTTGGCTGTCATTAAAATCACCTGAGCATTTGAAATATATTCAGATGTCCAAGCTCTGCTCCAGATCAACTAAATTAGCATATTTAGGTATGGGGTCCAGGCATGACTAGTTATTAAAAGTTTCCTTGTTGATTTTAATGAGTAGCTAGACTTTAGAACCCATAGTGTGTGGCTGGGGCCGAGCAAGTTCAAATGCTGTACCGGCTAAACAAAACCATCTGGGGGCCAGGTTCATGCTCGGCGGCCAATTTGTGACCTCTTGACTAGAGGGTGAGTTGACTGTCTTGCTGGGAAGCCAGGAGCTTTGTTTGTGTACTCTCACAAGATCCTCCAGATGGGGAAAGGAAACAGTGAACCGAGAATTCAGAAGCAATTAGCTAGTGCAGATGCTTCCAGGAAAGCCCTGTTCCAAGAGGACATCTGATAACCTGCAGATAATTATAAGTTTATGGTGAACAAACCATTGCTGAAAGATGGCATTGCGCACATCTGTTGTTTAGGAGAAACTGTTGCAGAGCCGTTGACTTGGCGCTAGGAACCCTAAGCGTGGCTAATGGTGTTTTCCTCTGGAAAGTTCTGTTCGCTCACATGGAGATTCAAGATAGAATGAGTGTGAAAGCTAAAGAAAGAAGGAAACAGAAGCTTGCCTTTTTAAGGGAAATGAGAGAGTAGAAAATAAAAGTACTGGTATGCTCATGTTCATGTACGTTTTTTAACCTAAATATATGAAATGCCATATGTTAGTGTAGTTGTTAACCATAAATCCAACACTGAAAAATGGATTTGAAATTTCAGTTAATATGAACAGCAAGATTCTCAAGGGGAGTAAAAAAATCATTTTAACTGTTTTCAAGTTTAAATCCCCTAACACATTTATATAATGACCGCACTTTTAAGTGATGTTAATATACATAGAAGTTGATTTCTAGATGAATTGCAAAACTTTAATACAGCAGTTTATTGCAGCCGTTTAAGATGTGTTAATATAGCAATCCTCACTGCTATACCAATGAATGGCTAGAGGTGGTATTTACAATTTTTAAGAAATCAGTTAATTCTATTCCTAAGCATGGAGACAGATTAAACTCCACCTACAGTTTTGAGGAGTTTATAATAAAAGAAAATTCGATATTTGAAGTCAAGAGTTAAAAAAAAAATTCTCAGGATTCTAGGCCCATTCCCAATGACAACCTAGGTTACTCCTAGGTTGTCATTGGGAATGGGCCTAGAATCCTGAGAATTTTCAGTAAGAAGATTCAAGGTCTAGGGGAGCCTGCCTGGTCCAGCAGTCACCATGAGGCAACAGGCCCGTGGAAGCAAACAGACCAGCTTTCGAATCCTGGCTTCACCACAGGCAAGTTAGTGATTCTGGGTGATCACTTAACCTCTCTCACACTGAGTCTCCAAGAAGAAGATCATAATACCTGCTTTCCCAGGTGATTGTTAGAATCAGATATTGTGGCTCTAAAGCACACACCACAAGATTTGAGTAAGTGCTAAAGGAAGGAACAAGAATGATCAGGCACAGCCTCTGTCTTCTAGGAGCTTACAGTATATATAGGGAGATAACATAAAAGAGATGAAAGATAATTAAAAATACAAGGCACCGTGTTAAATTACAAAATAATACAATCATTAGGTGTTACCAAACGATTCTGTTTTCGGTGGTGACACCTATTTTTCATAATCTCCTAAATATTGCATTTCATATGCCACGAAGTCGTCAGTATTCTTTCATTAAATGGGTCCTCTAACCCTAATCTATGCATAAAATATGTGATTTAATTTATCCCCAAAATAACTATTGAAAAATATGTTATCAGTAAGAAGTAGGCTAAAAATTTTTATCTATAAGGTATGTAATTATTCTATGTGATTAATCAGAGATTCTGAATATGAAATCAACTGTGATTTGTACTTCTAGGTGAGATTAATTACTCCATCTGTATATTGAGAATATTAGGCCTGAGATATGTAAGCTGTGACTGTCAGTCTAAGGCTTGCTGGTATTTTTGGCCAAGTGAGTTGAGACAGTGCAAGAAAGCCCCATAGATGTAATGAAAGTCAGGTTTCCATAACTACCAGTGGTTTGATTGGCAGGCTGCTTTCCAAAGACTGATTTTTCAGTTTGTCTTGACAAAACCCTGCCTGAGCAAAATGATGGAACGTAAGTCATTCTAGGTGCTGGGTAGAGTTGAGAATATGAAGGTAATCAGGATTCTGCACATGAAAATTCTTTTTTGGGAACAAAGGAAAAAAGCTAAGAGGGCTCCATTTTTTTTCCTCTTTCTTCTGTGAAGTTGCTACACCACAAAGCTATTCTTTTGCATTAATAACAACTTAGTACTAATGATAGATCAGTTTCATGATGTTTTCTCAAAGATAGGCTTCATCTTCTTGAAATATTAAGCTTGATTATAACATCAGAGAATGCTGAGTCAGTGATGTTGTGATTAAGTATGTTTTCTATGCTGCATTTTTGAAAATCAACCTCCAAAGACAGATCTAAGTGCCAGGTCAAAGGTCACATAATAGAGATATGATTAGTAGCCCCACAGATTTTGGCTGTTTCTATACAGTAACAAAACAAATTGTTTTGACTAATATAATTAAAATTGTGTTCTATCAAACTTGGAGGGTTGTACAGTAGATTTTTTTTTTTATGTAGACCAAATTGACTCTACTTGGCTCTTTTGGCTCAATTTTTCTCTCGTTTTGCAACCTAACCAACAATATCTCATAATCTGATGAATCACTTGATATTCACTAGTACATATATGTATGGAACAGTTAACACAGGGACATGGTTTCTGTCCAAAGAAGTTATTTCTGAAATCCTGGAAGCTTTAAAAGACAATAAAATCACCCACTAAAGTGCTTAAAATGTGACTCCCTTAAAGGAGACAACTTCATCGTCTGAGAGATACATGAGACATGGTGCCTCAGAGCAAATTCAGATTCAGAAGGAAGGTCACTTTATTTGGAAATTAGTGTTCTAAAATGAAAGAAATTTGTGGAAAACGAGTGTTATTTTTTTTCCTTGGAAGACCTCTGGGGAAAATATGTCTCCAAGTGTCGTTGTAGAGCTGGTATCTCATGAGACAACATAGGAACCCCAAGTCCTTTTCGTTGCATGTCCAATGATGTTGATTAGATTCTCACTAAAAGCTGCTTATCTCACTCCCCATGGGCTCTGAGCTCCCCGTTCCTGAAATAGTGGCTCATTCTAGAAGCTCTGGCTCTAGCCCATGACTCACCTCTCTGCTGGAAGACTCCACAAGGGCCCTTGGGCTCTGCTGCCATCAAGCAGCATAACAGCCTCTTTTGATATCAGACATTACCAGGAATGCGGATACAGTAGCTAGCTCACTCTCTTAAGCCTCTTGTGGTTAACATGCATAGCATTCTTTCAATTGCTGTAGATATGAAATATCCAAAGTCTTCAAGCCAACAATTAAAAACCCAGAGTCATATTTCTGCAGAAGATGCTGACAATGTTTGAGTGTGGGGGTACAACGTTTTAAACTGAAGAATGATATGTATATATTTTCCATGCCTACATGTTGCAAAGTGAAGCAGGGATTTGTTGGTTATTCAGGAATGAGGAGACAATAAGAGAGTCAAGGCAAATGGTACACTCCTCAAAATAAAATATTGTTTTTTAATGACATTAACTAGCTACTTATCAAAAATTTATTTTAGTATGTGTTATATAGACTTATCTCCTCTGCTCCTCAGCCTCCACATCTGTAAAATGGGCATAATAATAGGTATTTCACAAAGTTAGAAAATGCTTATAACTTTTATTTTCTATGTGTAGAAAATAGGGATATTAATACTACCTACAAAGCCTGCTCCTTCCTATTTTTCCTTAAAAATTTAGAAGCAGAGTCAAGAGGAAATATGCTAACATTCTCTGTTGAATTGGTTTTCTTAGAAGCCTGTATTTTTTTTTTTTTTTTTAATTGCATACTTCTCAACTCCCATCTCCCACTACTTCCCTGGAGTACTTCCCCAATAATCACTCTTTCTTTCTTTTTTTTTTTTTTTTCCCAATTGCTCATGCTTTTATTTTTTAATATATTTTTTATTTTTAAAAAAGGTATTTAGATTATATAAACGTTACATAAAAATATAAGGGATTCCCATATGCCTCACTTCTTACACCTCCCAAATTTTCCCACATTAACAACATCTTTCATTAGAGTGGTACATTCATTACAATTGATGAAAACATTTTAGAGAATTGCCACTAAGCATGGATTATAGTTTACATTGTAGTTTACACTCTCTCCAGTACAATTTTATAGGTTATGGCAAGATATATAATGGCCCATATATGTCATTGTAATGTCATTCAGGAAGATTCCCCAGTCCCCAAAATGCCACCATATTTTACCTGTATTTCCCTTTCCCTGCCCTCAGAACCTCCAGTGGTCACTGCCTCCGCACCAATGATATCATTTCTTCTACCAATAATCACTCTTAATAGGTTCCTACCACTACCAACCAGCCTTCTACATTTACTTCATCTTACATGCTGCTCTCTCCCCTGGAAAAAGCCCCTTCCTCAGCCTAGTTAACTGCTCCTTCTCCTTTAAGGAAGTTCAAGGATCACCCATTCTAAGAACCTTCTCTGAGAGTCTCATCAGATGTAGAAGCCCTTCCTCCCTCCATCCTCTGTCAACCCAAGAAACCTACCAGCCTCTGGGTATACCATTGTCATGGTATTTGTTGTGTTGAACTGTAATTACTGATTTATGTGTCTTATTCTATCATATTTATAGTACTACATATATTTCAATTTCATAAGTTCTGGCTGAGTGTCTGACATATAGTAAGTGCTTATTAAATGCCCACTCAATCAACTAATAAACTAAATAAAATCAACTAAATAAAGTTAGTCATATATTTTATGCATTATTCAGTTCTAATTACCTTCCTCATTTTTCTTCTTTCTAAAAAGTATTGTACCCGAAGAACAAATACATAGGAGAAAGATCCATTCATCTGATAATATTCTATTTAATAACTAACTGTAAGAGCTGTATGGAAGAATGAAAGGACAACCTATGTGTGTGTGCTAACCCCCTGGTTTTTTTTTGAGTAAAATATATAAAAAACATAATAATTTAACATTACGTGTTAAAATAACTGCCACCAGGTCTTCATGGATTGATAAATATGTTAAGACGGCTAGTGCTACATTTGCCAGAGCAGGTAAAGCTATTCCTTTTAGACAGTTGAGCAATGGTCCCAGTTAGTTAGAGCCTGATATTGTGGAGACAATATGTCCCAGTTTGCCTTGGAAAGACCCAATTTATACCTGTTGTCTGAGCATACTTACTTGTAGCAGCCTATTTCTGTCTTAAAGGTGCCCCAGGTTGGAAAGTTATGGTCACTGTATTGAGAAGGGAAAAAGATCTGTGTGCAGCTCTCATGTGGGTGGACTTGTCTGCTGAGGAGAGCTCCATGCATGCGTTCCCTCTTATTTCTTGTCCACTGTCCACCAAGTAAGAACAATCTTCTGTCTAGTCATCACACAAACTAGATCATTTTTGCATCAGGATAATCATTCCATTTTTAACTGCTCAAATATCAGTTGAATAAACTGTACTGATTATATCATTAATTCAATTATGCAAGTAAAACTATGATCATTTTACTGAACTCTAGCCATAAGAGTTGTTTGTCCTCGTACATACTGAAGTAGAGTGGAAACACCCAGAATCTTCCCCAGAGATAAATTCTTATTTGAGCTTCCAAAATACTAAGTACCAGTAAATTTAGAGGAAAAGTAGGGCAGAATCAGGATAGACACATACAACAGCATAGAACAATTTTTTCTAGATGGACATTGCTGTTTAAGTTACAAGTTGGGTCTTTCTAATTGTGGTCTGCTTCATACATGGTCTGGGGTCAAGGTTGGAGAAAGGATAGCCACAGTGGTTGTGAACTCATCAGCTAAATTGAGGTCCTAGGATTCACTCCCCATATCCCAACCTCTTGGGAAAATGTTGAAGTTCATGAAGTAGGGTTTTCCAGTTTCAAGGGCAGTGTTCTGCCATCTAGGAAAGACCCAAAGGTTTTATTAGGCACTGGGAAAGGTTTGCCTGGTGAATAGAAGGGTAACAGATAGTGGCAGAAGCAGCTCTGATAAATTTTGGAGGATCTCAGAAACGTAAGAAAGCAGCATCAAAGTATTGTAAGAAAGAAAGAAAAAGCTTCTCCATTTTCTTTCTTCCTATTTCTGGCTACAAACCTGTATCTGGAGTTCTTTAAAACTGGCATAAATAAAGTAAAGATTACATTTTGGGAATAAAGCATCCCATTACAACCAACAAAATTGGGACTCTCAAAATTCTTTTATTCTACTAGAATTCTGCTAAATAGCATATTTTACTTGTATTTTTAAGTGTAGCCCTATCTTAATCCCTGTGGGACACACTTTTAGAATTTTATGTATATCCTTTAATTTTGGTCCTCTTTTTAACATTTGAACACACACACACACAGCTGTACATACAGTCAACCAACCTCTTGCTAATGAGCATGTAAGGCTAGAAGCCTGCAACCTCAGAAGACACAATGATTTCCATTTGTCTCAATCATATTGTTACTTACCAGAACCTACTCCTCCATTTCCACTCCTATTAGCACAACAATAAGGGAAAACTTCAGTGACATGTTATATAATCATACAAACTGCTGTACAGGCAGCCAAAACCAAACTATTTCCAGGCATATGGTAAACACTTTTCTGTTATAGCTCAAAATATTTGTTTGATGATAGATGAAGGAAAGTCCCTATCTGGCATAGCAAAAGCTCTTTAGAGATATCTAAAGGAAAGTGTAGAATGTGCAATAATAATGTATGAAAGGCCATCTACATATATATATACATACATTTATACACACATCTACTTATCTACACACATACACATACAGCTCCATGGGTGCTCAGGAATTCAGTTCTATAACTCAGTTTTCAAGGCCCTATTTCCCACAGTATATATAATGAACATTTAGCCAGCATTATTAACTGGTCTGCAATGATAGCCTATCTCCAGCAATAAAACAACAACAACAAAAACAATATTAAACAATAATTCATCCACACTTCTGTTAACCTAGTAAGCTTCGGGTCTCATCTTCACAGTGGCCTTTTCAAATCTCCACCCTATTCAAATTTCCTAACTCATCATCTCCATTTTTCCAACAGATAACCTAATTTCCTAATTCACTGAGAAGGTAGACATACTAGGATGTGTTCTCCATCCACTGCTGCCCACCCATCTGGGGGCTTTCCTATGACCACTCACATTGTTTCTTTCTCTCTCCCATTACACTGGAAAGATGCCCCTCATCTTGTCTAAAATTAATTACTCTTTGCATGCTTTGGCTCTCATTCTCTCTTGCCTTCCTAGGGACACCCTGCTCCTTCTATTTCCTCCTTCACTTTAATGATGCTCTTTACTACAAGGTCACCATCACCTTTTTGGATATTTATCAGTCTATCTTATTTGACTTCTCTGAAATAGACAACATTTTTGATCATCCCCTCTTACTTGAAATTCTTTCTTCTCTTGACTTCCATGATACCATGATATCTACATTCTTCTTTTCATTTCCCTGGCTATCTCAATTTTCTTTTCGTATTACAGACAAATCTAAAATAAATGTTACATAATTCAAAACTGCATCTCATATTTATGGATCTAGTCACTATTACATAACCTATTCCATAACTGAATTTGATTTAATTATATATATACAACCTTTTATGTACCAGATACTTGTCGAAGTGTTAAGGATAAAGCAGTGAAAAAAGAATAGACATAAATTCCTACCTTCATGAAGCATATTTTATTTCAGTGGAAAACATGAAAATAAATGCATTATTTGGTAGCTTAGAAGATGATACATGTAAAGGAGAAATAAAGCAGGGAAAAGAGATAAGGAATGCTGGAGTTGAAGACACTCCAATTTTAAATAAGGTGGTCAGGAAAAGCCTCAAATTAAAGGAGGTAAGAGAGCAAGCCATGAGACTATTGGGGCAAAGAGCTTTCCTGAGAGAGGGAACAACTGGTGCAAAAGTGCTGAGGTGGGAACCACTGGTGATTTTCTAGTATAAAGGAATACCCTAATCTGACTCATGTTTTAGCAGGATCACTCTGGCTGCTCTGTGAAGAATAGAGCATATGGGGAAAAGAGCAGAAGCTGAGAGACTAATTAGGAAGCTATTATATTAAGCCATGAGAAATAACGATGCCTTGGGTGAGATGGCAGCAGTGAAGTATTTGGGAGTACTCAGATTCTATGTATTTTGAAGGGAGAACAAATAAGAGATGGCATGGATGTGGGGGATGGGAGTGAAGACAAGGATGGCCCCAAGGTTTTTGGCCTGAGTATCTGGAAATAAAAAGCGAGATGAGGATGAGTGTGGGTGGAACAGAATGGAAGGGAAAGATCATAATGAACATGTATGAGATTTCACTCCATGCTAATAAGTTAGTCTGGCAGAAGACAAAAGTACTTTATTGCTAACAGCAAGAGCAGTAGCCAAAGGATTAACATTTTCTTATGCCAGTTCCCTTATTCTAAATTCCCACAGGCAACACAAAGAGGGCCAGCTGATACCTACACTTGTGGTGCACTCCTTTACAGGAGAGGGGCCTGAGCTCAGGACACCTGTATCTTTTATAATGGGCAGTAAGCATGCCTGCCCTTTGCTGCATTTACCAAGGTTCTGCATGATGCAAACATCCAAAGACAGTCTGTGGCTCTGCTCATGGGACATACAGAAACATGAGAGACCCATGGAAAATTGTCCCCCAGCAAAGGCTTGGATAATTTAGCCTGGTTACTATGAGTTTGAAATCCCTATTAGAGATATGAGTGGAAATTCCAGGTAGGGGATTAGATATACATGAGTATGAAGTTCAGACTAGAGATCCAGGTTAGGGATAAAAATTTGTGAATTACCAGTGTATAGGTGAAGTTTAATGTTATGAGATGGAATGAAATCTATAAGGGCAATAGACTTTCCTGGACAAACAAAAGTTGAGAGAATTAATTGCCAGCAGATGTGCAGCACAAGAAATGTGAGAAGCAGCTTTTTGTATAATTCCTATGAATAAGAGAAATAGCATTTATATTTCTTAGAAAATAGCAATATATTAATTAGGTACTCCATTGAAGTTCTCCAGAAACTAAGCTCCTAATTTCTTGCCTGGGTGGCATGTTCTAGGGGTGGTGAGAAAATCAGGAGTCCAAAACCATCAGGTTCAACCGATTCCTCTTTTAGTTTTTACGGTTAAAATAGGATGGTCCAAGGGACAAAATTAATTTGATCTGGAACACAATTAGAATCAGCCTGAGGTGGGCCTTCCTTCTGTGTCCATCCACGTGTGGAAAACCCAGGAAGCAGAAAGAGGGGAATTGGCTGTAGTGACTCCCAAGATTTAACTGTTTTAGTTAAATGAAATACAAGACTGTTAAGGAGGCAGACATTCTTTTACCAGAATGCCAAACGTTCAATCTAGCAGAGGCTTATGAGTCTTATATGTAGATACGATGATAATTATTAATTGAAGATTTACTTTCTCAATATGAGAAGGCTTATTTATTTAATTATTAATTTGGGGGATTTACAAAAGAAAAGAAAAATAATTAAAAGAACTTGCAGCCCAAGGTGTAAGGCCATTTTTGCTGTCCTTCCACTCTCTCTAACCCCTCATGAGGATTCAAATCACCCACTCCCTTGCCTACAAATCCAAGTGAGTGGAAAAAAATCTTAAACATTTCCAGGCTAATGACACTCTACTCTGAGGCCCTGTGCGTATATACAGTGGAATTAATAGTTTATTGTATTTTATTCAGGAATTCCTGCAGGATTAAAATGCTCCACTGTATAATGGGTACATTTGGAGTCTGGAAGTGCTGCAGCTGTGACACTAATTTACGAGAAGCTAGCCTGAAGTGAAACTGACACCTGTAGAAGTCATAGGGCATACAAGAGAAATGGAATAGAAAATCAGGTTCAATTTTTCTACAGCTTATATATCTGTGGAATATTTTTCCAGCAGAATGGCCATAAATAATTTCCATTCCTTGTTCTGGCTAGCTTGAATTGGACTTTCTGTTGCTTGCATTTCAAAGCATTCTAACAGATACATTGTCTAGCAGAAGTGGATGTTCACCATAAATGTAGAATTTGCTGAGCTGAGGGAGAGAATGAGTGCCCCACTAGTGTGGAATATGAAGTTATCCACCTCTGTTACATGTATGTTTGCCTGACAGCTGTTTAGGTTGTGGATTTTGTGTGTTGTCACTCAGACTACATGCTTGATGAGATTGTAGTATTAGGGGACTTAAGGAAAAATGCAACAGGTTGCTCATTTCTTCCAGCCTTCGGAAAGATTCTATGTGTAAGAGACAAGTCTAGGCTGAGAGTAGCTTGTCTGAAAGAGTATTCACTAAGTGCCTACTCAGTGCCAAGCACTATCCTTGTCAGGGGAGATATGGCAGACAAGTTCTGCCCACCTGGATTTTACATTCTAATATATAAACATATATTGGTAGAAAAAATACAACAAAAAGAAAAGTAAGTGACAAGTTGTACAAAGGACAAATTGATAGAAAATAATGTATGCTGTTATTTTAGATAGGATGACCAGGGCATCTGATGGAAAACTTCCTGGATAGAGAGGTCAACAAGAGTAAATTCCTTGAGGTAGGAGCATGCATGCTATTTCAAGGAATAACAAGCTATCTTTTGTTAGTGTGGCAGAAGCACAGTGAGCAAGCGGGGAGGAGAGGAGTAGGGGCAGAGGAGGTGGGCTAGATCATGTAGGACATTTCAAGTCAGGGTGAGGGACATTAGGATTTGTTTAAATTGTGGCAGATCCACTGGAGGGTTTTAGGGAGATGAGTGATCATGACTTCAATTAGATTTTAGAAGGATGTCTCTGAATGGTGAATGAAACACTATAGCTTGAGAGGGGCAAAAGAGAATGAGCAAGACCAAGTTAGAAACAATTTTGTTAGAGGAGATATTGGTGAATTGATAGAACCATCTAAGTACTGGTGGTAGGAGGTGGGAGAAGTTTACCAATTTAGGATGTTTATTTTAATTTCAAAATTTCTAAACTTACAAATACTTTATACCCACCAAGCAACACCATACCCTTTCCCAGTTTCCTCAGGCCCTAGTAACCTCTAATTTACTTTCTGCCTCTCTGAATTAGCTACTTCTAAACATTTCAAATAAATAGAATCATTCAATATTTGTCCTTTTGTGCCTTGCTTATTTCACTCAAGGTACAAGGTTCATCCACGCTGAAGCATATATTGGAATTTCATCCCTTTTCATGGCTGAATAATATTCCATTTTGTATTCCATTTTGTATATATACCACATTCTGTTTATCCTGTTCTGTTTATCCATTCATCTGGTTTTTTTTTTTAATTTTTAAAGATTTATTTATTTTATTTACTTTTATTCATTTTTTTACGCCCCCCTCCCCCATTTTTGCTGTTTTTGTGTCCATTCACTGGGCAATTCTCTGTGTTTGATTCCTGCCCTCTCCTCATCCTTCTCCTCCTGTCTTCACCAGGAATCGATCCTGGGAACCTCCAATGTGGGAAAGAGGCGTCCTACCGCCTGTGCCACCTTAGTTCCTGGTTTTTCGACACGTCTTGCCTTGGCTTTCCCTAGTATCACTCTCTTGTCATGTCGTGATCTTGCTGCATGGGTCAGCAGGGCCTGACAGCGCTCCTGTGCATGGGGCCTGGTGGCACACCCTCTTGCAGGGCCTGGTGGTCTGAAAGCCTTCTATATTTTTCTTTATTTTTACCAGGAGGTCCCAGGGATCGAACCCAGGTCCCTCCATATGGGAGACAGGCACCCAACCATTTGAGCCACATCTGCCTCCCCCCCATTCATCTGTTGATGAACACTTGGGTTGATTCCACCATTTGCCGCTTCTATGAACATTGGTGTACAGATGTCTGTTTGAGTCCCTGTTTTCAATTCCTTTGGGTATATGCCTATGTGGTAGTTTGAAATTATTTTATGAATCCCCAAAAGAGAAAGATTGAGTTTGTGAACTAATCCATTCCTGTGGGTGTGAGACCCATTTGACTGGACTACATCAGTAAGGTGTAACTCAGGTTAAGTGTCCACCCTCTTGCTGGAGATGACACAGACACAGGAAAAGGAAGCCACTATGTTTGATCCTGCCATGTGAGAGAAAGGACTCCAGTTTTGCCTACAGCTGAGCTGCAAGGAGAAAAGACCCCAAGAGGCTCAAGGGCTGAGGCCTAGGGAGAGATGAGCCATATATCTGATACCTTGGAGCTGAACTCAGGAATAAAGCAGAGCAGCTGAGACTGAGAGAGGAGACCTGCTAAGAGACAAACCCAATGCCTAGTTCCCCACCCCTGAATTCCGCGAGATGATGGTAGATTCTGGAGGGGAAGGCAGAGACCTTGGCAAAGATTGGCAGCCATCTTGCTTCACCACATGGCAGCTGACTGATGAGAAAGCACCTCTTATGGTTCCTAGAGTTGGACTTTTCATGGCCTTGGTAAGCTTTTATCCCAAATGAATTCCCTTTATAAAAACCAACGCATTTCTGATACCTTATATTGGTAGCTTTTTGGCAAACTAAAACAACCTAGGAGTGGAATTGCCAGGTCAAATGGTAATTTTATTCTTGACTTTCTGAAGAACTGCCATACTGCTTTCCATAGTGGCTGCACTACTTTACATTTCCACCAGCAATACATGGTGGCTCCAAATTCTCTGTATCTTCTCCAGGACTTATTTCCACCACCACCCTGTCCCCCCCCCACCCCCTTTAATGGTAGCCATCCTTATACGTGGGAAGTGCTATCTCATTGTGGGTTTTTTAATTTTTAGTTTTTATTTATTTATTTCTCTCCACCCCCTTATTGTTTGCATTTGTTGCATCTATTCATCTTCCTTGTTTCCGTAGGAGACACCAGGAACTGAACCCTGGACCTCCAATGTGGGAGGGAGGAACCTAATCACTTGAGCCACCTCCATGCCCTGCTTTGTTGTGTCTCTCATAATGTTTTTTTTCTTGTGTCTCTCATTGTGTTATCTTGTTTTGTCAGCTTGCCGCAGCTGCCTATCACACCAGCTTGCTGTCTTCTTTAGGAGGCACCGGGAACATCCACTCCCTACTTTGCTGTATCTCTCATTATGTTTTCCTCCCTGTGTCTCTTGCCATATCCGCCTGCTGCGCCAGCTCACTGTCTTCTTTAGGAAGCACTAAGAACCAAACCAGGAACAGCCCATGTTGTAGATGGGAGCCCAATCACTTGAGCTACATCTGCTTCCCTCATTGTGGTTTTGATTTGCATTTACCTAATGCCTAATAATGTTGAGCATCTTCTCATGTACTCATTGGCTGTTTGCATATACTCTTCAGAAAAATGTCTGTTCAAGTTCTTTGCTCATTTTTAATTGGGTTGTCTTTTTGTTGTTGAGTTGTAGGAGTTCTTTATATATATTTATATATTATAAATATTTGGATATTAAGCTTTTTTCATATATATGATTTGCAACCATTTTCCTTTTAATTTATTGATGCACAAATACTTTAATTTTGATGAAGTAAAAGTTATCTACTGTCTCTTTGTTATAGCAGAAGTTGCTCTTTTGGAGTCATATCTAAGAATCCATTGTCAAATCCAGGGTCATGAAGAATTGGCCCTATATTATCTCCTAAGGGTTTTATATTTTTAGCACTTATAATTAGATTCTTGATCCATTTTGAGTTAATTTTTATGTACAGAGTACATCAATTTTATGTACAAAATACATCAATTTTTAATGTATTTTTAAGATAAAGCTGACAGTTTCTCCTTTTGGATTGGATATGGCATATAAGAGAAAAAAAGGAGTTAAGGAGACATGTTTTCAGAATCCAGTAATCTGGAATCAGGCAGGGACAAAAATGTCACATTCTCAGCATATATTTACGGTTGGGGACAATAGAGGCAGGGGCCTGGGGGGATTTAGGAGGAAATAAGAGTGAGACAGGGTTTATCCCAAAGCTTTTCTTGCTAAATATTCTCTGACACACAAAGGAAAGAGTCATGCTCCCTCTGAAAACACAGTTATGGAGTAACCAAAATATAAGGAATATATTATTAGACTCTCCAACCGCAAAGGCATTTGTTTTTCAAATTGCCTTGATGCACAGTCCACGAAGATGGTAGCAGCCATAAAACCATGGGCCATGCGATGGGCAGAGCATAAGGATATGCTGCTCAGGAGGCAAATTAGCCTAAAGTTGTAAAAACCATGAACTGACAAGGAAGTTGGCTTTGATACCAGCCCGTGGGATTGATCACAAGCAAATCAACCCGAAGTTTCCTCTACTGTTTAAACCAGTTGAAGCTGGATTTTTCTTCCCTGGTAATAAAAACATCCTAATTAATATTCTCATCAGTGGGCCAAAGCTGAGTACAATTTTGTCTTTGTTTCAGACTAGTAAATGGCACAATCATGAAGTCATAGTAGTAACTCAGGAGGTTGTAAATGTGTGGTCAAAGACATCTGCAAACCTCCAAGACAGATCAGGGAGAATAGATTATAGGCTCCTGATATATCTGCAAGAAGCCAAGATCAGAATATGATCTTAATGAGCTAAGCTAAAACTTAGCCAACTAAATTATAAATGTCTAAATAAAGAATATGTTATCAGAAGGGATATGCACAGCATGGGACCTAGAAATCATGTTTTCTAAGAAAAAAGGATTTTTAGTGTTTATTCAATAATGTCCATGTGTCAGAAACACTGAGTCTAAGACTCATGAGCACTCTCAAGTATCCACAGAATGATGTATCAGGATCTCCAAATAGTCACCAAGCCAATCCATCTCTTTTTGCTTGCATTCCATACTTTTCAAGCACCTTTTGGGAAAACAGAAGTATAAGTTCACTAGAAAAGAATATCTTCTAGTGTAAAGTTTTCTTCAGGCAGTGCAGCTATAAAATGGAAAAACTTAGGCATATCAAAATTAAGCCAGTTATTATCTTGTCAACTGGATAGTTTTACATCCTAGAGGAGTGATAACATTTTGACATCCATTCATAAGCTAGTACTTCTAGATATTTATCACATCCTCATGGTTATGTAAAATTCAACAATTTTAATTTGATAAATAGAACCAACATTGTGACAACTCTGATTTGGCAATAAATACATTCA
The DNA here is from genome assembly GCA_026826555.1 of Tolypeutes matacus. Taxonomy (NCBI): domain Eukaryota; kingdom Metazoa; phylum Chordata; class Mammalia; order Cingulata; family Chlamyphoridae; genus Tolypeutes; species Tolypeutes matacus. The sequence goes on along the minus strand of JAKSZT010054262.1, from coordinate 1,953,177 downwards.
TCACCATCACCATCATCATCATTATCCTGAGAACTAGGAGATGGGTTAGGGTGGTGGTAGAGAAGACATATACAATTGTCTTCTCCATGATATGCACCTATGAAAAGTACTTCACACATTTATGCGTTGCTTCACAATATATTTCATGTGTTATACTCAATAAATATTTGTAAATTTTTTGGATGGATGGGTTAGTAGATGAATGATAAAAATGAATGAATGGTTAAAGCAGGATTAAACCAAACACCAGAAAATCTCAACGCATAGAATTATAAAGTTTAAAAAAGTGCCTTTAAACATATCATCTTATTTAGTCTGCATAATATGTAAGGTGAGTATTATCTCCATATTATAAATCAAAGTAAGTCTTGGTGACATACATTCAGGAAAATCACCAGCTTCTCCGGTGGCTCAGATGGGATCCTGCTGCTCTGTCAGATGGCTTACAGCTTAGCTACCCCCTGGACTGGTGCTGATTCAAGGATATCTTCTTGAAAAGCTGGTTTCCACCTTTCCTGGTCTGATCTCCAGGCAAGCCTCTTCAACAACATAATCATCTCCCTTCTCTCACTATTACCATTATTAGTGCCATTATGTTGACATGGGTTTGAAAAAGTAGTGGTGTTAGCCTATCATTATTCGTGAACATGTAGTCACTAGCACCAAAAGGCTTTTCCTGCCTGTGAAAAATTCCCTTTCTCTTTCTGTTTTCCTACTTGCCAACATTGTTGATAGGCTCACATGGAGGAACAAGAAGTAAAGACTTGGGCCTCTTATTATTTTAAAGTAAATATAAATTCTGCCAGAAACTTCAGTAAAAATAAACTTAACACCCACAGAACATTGCATATTTTAATTTCAATGGAAAATGAGACATTAGAGTAAAGCTAGTAGACTCATTAACCTCCGAATAAATGTGTCAATATATTGTTGTTTATTTTATTTGGGTATTTGAGAATTATCCTTATGGAGTAACCAGCATCATCTCCTTGAATTATTCTGACTGATTATTCGTTTATTCAAATGATTTCCATGACACTGAATACGACTAATTTGATGATTTTCTCTTTGTGTTGACTAATTGTTTCCATAAACTGCCTGAAATCTGTGGGTTGTTTTAGAGCTGTGTAAAGAAAAACAATGTAAAATCTTTCCGCACCCGCTCTGCTGGAGAAGTGAATCATCCCCCTAGCCATAAACACAAAGACATTTATTTAGATGAGGAAATAAAAGAGCTTAATGGAAGAAAATTAGAAAAAACAAACCCCTCAAAATTGCCTACTTTATCTGTCTAAAGATTGCCAAGTATTTAAATCACATTTTAAGAATGAAAATACACCCCAAACATTCTATCCAAAGTTACCAACTAAGAAAGATCTTGGACAGAACTGGTGAACAGTATTCGGTCAGTGTTTTGAGATAGTAAATGTGTGAGCAACTGGAGGGTAAAAAGGATGAATGAGATGCCAAACTCCTGGCTCAAGTTTCAATAGCCCATTTATGTCTTCCCTGGCTTGTGAGTCCTGTGTAGACTCTAAACACAAGCTAATCTCAGTCATGAATTTCAGTAAAATGGAGTACTTGTAGCTGTCTACTTTATTGTCTCCTCTCACCCTTTCAGGTTCTTGGGAACAGCTGTTGGTCAGGTCTCCCATATTCACTGTGTGACTGGATCTGATGCACATTTTTTTCATACTCCCATACGTGATCTCTCAACAGCATTTGACACTGTTGTCAGGCCCTCCTTGAAACACTTTTCTTCATGGCTAGTGTGACTCTCCATTCTGTCCCCTTTCCTCCTACTCTGGCATTCTATATCAAATGACTTCTTTCTATCAGATCTTTCAGCATTGGAGTTCCTCAAGGCCAAATCCTGGGTATTCTTCTTTTCCCACGGCATTCTGTCTCCTTAGATAAACCCATGCCTTTGATGATCATGCATTCTTTCAAACTTATATCTTCATGTCAGACTTCTCACCTAGTCCCTATATATCTGATTGCCTACTCAAAATAATCCACTTCGATGTCTGTAGGCACTTTATATTCAACTATCTAAACCTGAACTCCTAGTTAGGATTTAGGGAGGATCAGGGATTAAATGGGCCTCTAACTCTTCTCTACTTTCATCACCAATGAATCCACTCATCTGCATGTAGCACAACAGCAGATCTTGAGGGAGAGGGTGGCTCCTGGGTCTGCCAAATTAATAGGAGTCTCGAAGAAGAATCTGATATTTTCTCCCCTTTGGTTTGAACAAGAGCTGGGGACTTTCATCCGAGAGCAGGGCGGTGAGGAGCAGAAGGTAATGTCTGAATCATGGTGAGAATTTGGACACAGAAGTCTTGGGAGGAAACATGACAATAGCTTACAGAAATGTGGTGTTCACTCTGGCTCCCGTGAAACCAAGCATGACCTGAAAGGAAGACTGAGTTCCTGCTAATGTGAAGTATGGGGCATGAGTCTCTTCATTTGAGGATCTGGGGAGCAAAAAGAATTCCACCCAGTACCTCAGAAAGAGCCAGATGACCTGCTGGGTACCATTGCACCTTCCCATAAGCAGGGGCACCAATGCCACCCCTCAGTCTAACCCCAGTGGACTCACAAACGTTCTGTTTCTGAGGTATCCAGAGACCAGAGAGAAGAAGAAAAACAAATCGACATGATGAACACAGCTAAACTAGAACTGCTGGGGGAAAAAAAAGAGCAGTTAGAAGCAGATATGAAAAGCACAAATCAGATTTTCTGGAATTAAATTATGTGATTTTCAGACTCAAATAAAATGATCCATGAAGATGAGGATCATCACTATTGAGCCATAAATTTGTAGCCTGAAAAAATACAAAGAAATAGAAATAGTGAGGTAAAAGATAAGAGAATTTGAGGCTAGATCCAGAGACCTAACAATGGGAATAATAAGAGTATCTGAAGGAGAAAAAGGAACTTCAAGATTTTATTAAATAACTCAAAATTTTGAGCTATATTTTATTTTCCCCCTCCATTTTAATCAAATTAATAATATATTGATATAGGAATAGGAAAATGAATCAGAGGAACAAATTGAAAGTTCAAAGAGAGATCCCAGATTATAAACGAGATTTTAATAAACGGTAAAGTTAGTATTTTCAATACGGTGGGAAAAAATGATGCTTTATTTAATAAATGGAGCTAGCATAACTGGCTCTCTCTGAATAAAATCATGTTGAACCCTACTTTACATCAAAATAAAAACATCCAGATGGAGGAAAGATTTAAATGGAAACAAATAAAACAATAAAGAATGTCAGTGGAAATCAGAGAAGATGACACATTCTTTCTAGGATATAGGGATAATTTGGACCATGACAAGAAACTCAGAAACTATAAAAGAACTAGAGAAATATTTTACTTTATAATATTAAAATCTGGTAAAGTAAGTCACAAATGATAGGTTTAGGAAAAGCAGTGCAACACAAATAGAGAAAAAGATTTAATAGTTTTAATACATAAAGATTCTTATAAATTGTTACATAAAAGAAAATAAAAATGGCCAAAGATTATAAATATGGATTTCACAGGATAGCAAATCCAAATAACCAATAAATGACTCTCAAAGTCTCTGGTAATCAGGAAAACAAAAATTAAAGTAACAACGAGATATCACTTCTTAGTAATCAATCTGGCAAAAATAGAAAAAATAATGGTTACTGCTATTGGATGGTAGAGTTCCTTCATGCAATGTTATTGCAAATGTGAATTATTTCAGCCTTATTAGAATATTTATTTATTTAAATTACAAGTAGGTGTATGTTTTGAAAAAATACAAATTCTATATAAAATAAAAATCCCAAGATGTAAGAATAGTGTGATGGTTAGGCTCACATGTCACCTTGGCCAGGAAATGGTGCCCAGTTGTTTGGTCAAGAAAGCACTGGCCTAATTGTACTGTGAGAACATTTCATGGACTTAAATCTTCAACCAGATGATTTGACTCTGGAAAAGAGAGGAGAAATGTACCAGTTTCAATTATATTTTCTGCTCTGTGCAGGGCAGATACCTCCCCCCTGAAATGTAGACAAATAGAAGTTTCTATTTATGTAAAAATGTAGAGGTGTGTAACGAGGAATATGTCAATCCATCAGAGTGAAAGGGCTAAGGCTTCTTTGCTCTTTTCACTCCATCATCCCTACTGAGTGGTCTGCATCCTCTTGGCATCTCACTATGGTTGGAGCTCCAGCAATCATGCCTGCATCTCAGGTAGCAAGATGTAAGGAGTTAGGAAGTGAAAACTGCCATCCAACTTCTCCACTTGAATATTATTGATTAAAGGTAAGTTCTATGGCCACACATAGCTGCAAAAGAATTTTTGAACTATAGTTGTTATTCAGGATGGCCATCTATGCTGCTAAAAATTTAGAGGTTCAGCTATTATAAAGAAAAGGGAGAACAGATACCAAGGGACACTGTCTCTGATATAAAGATAACTAACCCTCCTTCTTTCTCTCCAGAGAGTAGGGCAGTGATGCTCTTCATTAGCATCAATAAATTGCAAAACCTACCATTATTAGCAGCAAACATTTTTGTGGACATAGAGTTTTCTATGCCATGTTCTAGGGATTAATTATACAAAAGGGAACAAGTGGCCTCCCTCAAGTGGCAAACTTATAGTAAAAACACAGAGTTTTTATATATTTCTATATATATTATATATGAGATATAAATATCATTCTAGAATAAAACTGATGATGATATTATAGATGCTATGAATCTCAGTTAAAAAATTCAAGTTTCTAACAAAGATTGACTACTGAATTGTTTTCTAAGATTATCCTCTGTGCTCAGAGGAAACTTGCTAGTAAAATGTCTGTTACAATCCTATGCAATCTAATTACCTTTGCTGTAGTATTCCTGCCCACACTCAAGGGGAGTGGATTGCTCAGAAGTGTGGGTACCAAGAGGTGGGGATAACTGGAGGCCATCTTAAAAGCTGTCTACTACCTCCATTCTCCGGGGGAAGAGTGTCGAGGAATATGTGGCCTTCTTTAATCTGCCCCTTTTCAATATGGCCTCCTGAATTATCAGCTTTCCACTGTTTCCACAGCATGTTTTAGATATGAGAGTTATGTTTTCAGGGTATCTATTATCCCACCTATCTTCCCAAACCTTCCTCCCCAGGTTCTTGTTACTGACCCAAGTCAGTTCATTCATTCACTCAACACGTATTTATTTAAACAATTTATTGAAGGATATCATTCATATATGAACACACATAAACTATAAGTGTTCAGTAAACATAATGAACTTACAAAACAAACATGTATGACATCATACAGGGCTCCCACACATCACCCCCACCCCCCGCCACCCCAAACACCATGCATTATTGTGAAACATTTGTTAACAAATCATGAAAGAGCATCATCAAAGTATCACTACTAACTATAGTCCGTATCTTCCTCCCCTATACATTTTTTTAAGGATTTATATATTTATTTATTTACTTTTATCCATTTCCCCCCCCCCACCGTTTTTGCTGTTTCTGTGTCCATTCACTGGGCAACTAACTGTCTGTGTCCATTTCCTGCACTCTCTTCTCATCCTTCTCCTGTCTTCACTGGAATTCGAAACTCGGAATATCCGATGTGGGAGAGAGGTGTCCTACCACCTGTGCCACCTTAGTTCCTCATTTTTCGGTGCATCTCATCTTGGCTATCCCTTGTGTCACTCTCCTGTTAAGTCATCATCTTGCTGCATGGCTCGCGGGGCCGGGCAGTGCACCCATGCATGGGTCTGGTGCTCCCCACGCCTTTTATATTTTTCTTTTTTTTCTTTTTACTGGGAGGTCCCGGGGATCAAACACAGGCCCCTCCATATGGGAGACAGACGCCCAACCACCCGAGCCACATCTGTCCCCCTGCTATATCTCTTAAGGTTGACCAAAGATACCTAGAGTTACAGTCATTTCCCATACAGGATGATCATTTAATAAATCAGGCTTAGTTTTATCACCAGCATTCTAAAAACCAGACCTAGGGAGAAAAACTAGGTCTGGGGACACATGCATGGTTTCTAATATAGCGAATGTTTAGCCTACCCTGATTATCACAAAATCAGGTCAGTGAGAATAATTGCATCATGTATTTATTAAGTGCCTATTGTTGAGGCTCTAAGAATAAAACAATGAATAAAGGAAGCCTTCCTCCTCACAGAGCTTGCATTCCAGTGGTTGAGTTCCTGCTTCCCATGTATGAGGTCCTGGGAATCAAACCCCAGTACCACCTAAAAAAAAGGTGTGTCAGGGAGGGTGATATTATATGATCACCTTAGCAATGAGTGGGAGGAAGAGTCATTCTTTTAAGTAAGTTGTACACACAGAGCTCTATCGTAGTGACATTTAACTAGTGACCTGGATGAAGTAAAGAATTAGTTATATATATACCCCAGGTAAAAGGGGACAAGTGCAAAGGACCAGAGGTTTGTTTGAGGAATAGAGTGGGGGCCAAAGTGGCTGGAGGACAGTGAGTGAGTGGGGTTGGTATTAAGAAGAAGTGGAGGGAAGCAGATGTGGCTGAAGTGGTTGGGCATTTGTGTACCATATGGGAGGACCCGGATTTGATTCCAGAGACCTCCTGGTAAAAAAAAAAGGTGAGCAGGCGAGCTGGGCCCATGCGATGAGCCACACAGCAAGATGATGGCGCAACAAAAGAGAGATGCAGGGGAGAGTCAAAGCACAACAGCGTGCTCGCTTCGGCAGCACATATACTAAAATTGGAACGATACAGAGAAGATTAGCATGGCCCCTGCGCAAGAATGACATGCTAATTCGTGAAGCGTTCCATATAAAAAAAAAAAAAAAAAAAAAAAAAGCACAACAGCCAGAAACCTGTTAACTGAGGTGGCGCAAGTGACAGGGTGCCTCTCTCTCACATCAGAGGTCCCTAGGATTGAATCCCGGTGAAGTCTGAAGGAGAAAAATGAGAAGAGAAGGCAAGAAACAGAAACAGAAGAGGACACAGACAGCAAGTGTGTGTGTGTGGAACTCATAGAACTATATACATCAAAAAGAAAAAAAACAAAGTCAATTAAAAAAAAGAAGAGGAAGTGGACGAGGCAGTGTGGGGTGGGGGTCACATGGGACTAGTAGGTCGTCATGCAGACTTATGCTTTCACTCAGAATGATGTGGAAGCTGCTGGAGGGTTTTGAGGAGGGGATGGTATGGTCTGCTTGTGTTTTAACAGGCTCACTCTGGCTGCCTGGCTGGGAATAAATTGTAGGGAGACAAAGGCAGAAGTGAGGAAGCCACTTAGGAAGCTACTAAAATAATTCTGGCCTGGACCTCCATTTGGAGATGCCAAATCTAGTCAGATTGTGAAAGCAAAGCTAGGATTTTCTGACTGATTGGATGTGGGATGTGAATCAAGATGACTCCGAGGTGTCACCCACAGATTGTGGGAAGATCAAGTTGGTGGGGGAAGTTGAATTAATGTTTGGATTATTGAATTATAGCTGTCTAAGGGACTTTTCTAGTGCTGCAGAAAGACCAAGTCCTGGGTCTTTAGAAACCCAGAATTCACATAAATTTCTCCCATCATTGTTTTTGATTTTCTCAATGCTTATCTTTCCAACTTAGGTATCTCCTTCTTGTGAGGGAAGATGGGAAGGCAGGAAAGAGAAAACCTACTTTCCATCTTGTTTCTTGATATATTCTACCTCTCCTCACAAATTTCTTTATCTCCCCATACATCTGCTACCATCTTCTAAGAGTTTCAGTCTTTGGAGAAAGAAACAAGAAGGTACTTTGGGTGCTTTTTTTAGGTACTTTGGCTTGCACTCGACATTGACCACCCCAGAGTAAACGAAGTACATCACTCTAAACGTTCTCCAGCCCCATTAGTGTTACTTAGCAGCTATTTAGAACAATTCCGCTACAGAATGCACATTATTTCATTTAATTATCTCTATAATTCCTTGGTTGAATTCTGGTACTGGCACTTACTATCCTGTGATTTGGGGAGATTTTCCTAAGTTTGCTAAGTCACCCTCCTTGATTGTTAAATGGCCGGAGTATTTATCCCCTTAGTGTTGCTGTGAGAATGATATGTGATGCTGGCTTTAAAGCACCCTGCAGAGAACTGGCACTTAAAGATGTTCTTTAAATGTTAATTGTCTACCTTATTTCCCACAAAGGTTGTGTTTCTTAAGTGAAGTAATATATGTAGATTTCACTTTTAGTTAATAAAGAAGTGGTTGCAGAAAATGGATTCTCACCATCCTCATTATTTCAGTTTAGTCTGAGAAACAAAATGTTGGTAATAGTAAATACCACATGTTAAGTGGCTGTTTAATGCCATAGTCCAGAGAAGAAAGGTGCTAGTCAGGCTGAGGCAATCAAAATGTGTAGGAAAACAAGTCGTGGAGAGGGGATTGTGGATGATTTGTATGGAGAACACGAGGTTTAGAAATAATAAGAGGGACCAGATAATTGATGGTATCTAATGCTAGGTGAGAGGCTTGGAATTTTCCTTAATAGGGTAGTTATTAAAGGCTCTTGAGTCTAGAATTGATAATCAATTATAGCACACATTTTATGAAGTAACTACCATATTCAAAACTGAATTAATCATTCAAAGAGATGCCATATAAAATTATTTTGACTAAGATATTTCACTTTGATTATATGGGGTAAAGAATGGAAATAGGGATCCCAATCGGGCAACAAATACATGAGATGAGGCTTGAAATGTTTGGGACGAAATTAAGATGCCAGAGTGGCAATTTAAAAAGAAAGAGAAGCTGTTGGAAAAAATAAAAAGCAAGAACTGATAAAACTTGTAGGGTAGATGGATGTGGTGGGAGAGAAGGAGGAAGAGGGTATCTGAGATAATTTCCACATGCTTAGTGTTTTAATTTGCAAAAACTGCCAGAATGCAATATACCAGAAAAGGGCTGGCTTTTACAATGGAGATTTATTTGCTTGCAAGCTTACAGTTCTTAGACCATGAAAATGTCCAAATCAAGGCTTCCTCAGGTGATACCTTTTTCCCCCTGAAGATCAGATGCTGGTGCTTCTGGACTCTTACGTCAAATGGCAAGGCACATGGTGGCATCTGCTGATCTCCCTTCTCCTCTGGGTTTCCTTCCTTCAGCTTCTGACTTCCTCGGGCTTTCTCTCTCGGCTTCTGCAGGTTTCTCTCTGGGTTTCTCTTTCAGCTCCTCGGGCTTTCTCTTTGTCTCTCTTTCCATATTCATCAGAAGGCCCTTAAGTGAAGTAACCTAATCAAAAGAGCCCACCTGCAAAAGATTTACACCCACAGGAATGGATTAGCTTTAAGAACGTGATCTTCTGGGGGCCACCCAGCTTCAAACCATCACACTTAGTTTGAGTGATGGAGAGAATCATAATACCATGGACAACAAAGAAGTTGTGAAGAAAAGTTGGCTCAGAGGGAAGATAAGGAATTCTTCTTCAGGTGATACCTGCCTGTTATAGATATTGATTAGGAAGAGAAGAAAAATGAGTGTGGTAGATTGAGTTATGTATGCCAGAAAAAACCATATCTTGATTTTACTTTATTCCTATGCATGTCAACCAGCTGTAAATAGGAGCTTTTGTGAAGATGTGGCCAACTGAATCAGGATGGGTTTTAATCCTGGTACTGGAAGCCGTATAAAGAGAAAGCCATGGGGAAGAGCCAGGAGCCAGAAGTCACCTGGAACTGGAAGAGAAAGGAGGGCATATAGCCATGTGGCAGGAAAGCCAAGGAGCCCTCAGTGTGGCCAGCCTCTCAGAGCACTACCCACCCCGGAAAGAAGCGAGCCTTTAAGCCGCCAGAACCATGAGCCAGCAAATTCCTGTTGTTTAAGCCAATCCATTGTGTGATATTTGTCAGAGCAGTTGGGAAACCCAGAGTGAAATTATTTTCTAGCCATTCTCAGAATATTTTCTGTCAGATTGGAAAGAACAGGCTTAAGCATTAACTAGGAAAGAGTGTATCTATGCCATATGAATCGATTTGCTTATAAATTAAATTGGGGTTTGTATTATACCTAAATTAATGATTTGAAATTTTACATTTTATTTTCATAACGCGTTTTCTCCAAATAACCAAGCTAATCATGCTAATCACAGATGAGCATTAGTATGAGCTGAGAAATGCTACGGCAGAATTGATAATCCCTCTTCCCACTGCCATCTGCACATTTCGGATCTGCTCAGACAGTATACATTTGGTTTAAACATACAGACATGTAATCACAAAGTAAAAATCCCAGAAAATGGGGCCAGAGGATCCTGTGGGAGTCAGAAGAGAGCTTAGAGATTAGCTAGTACTGGTCCCTAACAGTAGCTTTGTGTTGTATTTTGTTTTGCTTATTTGTTTGCTTGTTTTTGATCTAGATAGGTTCCAGGTACTGAGTTCTCCTCCTTTGGGGGCCCATATTATAAGATTATGGCTCACTCTTCAGCATTGTTTCCACTCCCTATATATGGCCTCTGTCTGTTTCTACTCTGCCAAACTGCAGTTTTTTTATTAGGCCAAACTCCCAGGGCTGCGGTTCTGTCTGTGCATATGCACGGCATACTGCTTGGTTATTACTTTTCCAATATAGAAACGGCTTTAACTTAGAGAGTTACGCCTCATTAAAAGGGAGAGAGGAAAAGTAAGATAAAGGGAATAAAAAAACTTTCAGAGCCATTTTCACAGTCTTTAAAAAGTCTTCAGTCTTTTCTTGACATATGTATAGCATTTACTTTTGTCTTTAGTTCTCACATGCATTTAGAGAAAGGAGAATAAATTCCCTGTTTGTGCACAACCACAAATTGCAAAATGTGATCATGCCCTGTTAGTCTCTAAGAAGTTGGGGTATAAATAACTGATAACTCTAGTAGTGGAAGTGGATTGAGCTTGTTATAAATGTGGAAAGCATGCTCTAGCAATTGAAGTGGGTATAACCTTGTCCTTTGAATTTCTAATAGAAAATTCCATATATATATTTGATCATTTTAAATATGATGGGATTTTTTTTTTTTTTTTTTTTTTGACTGGCTTAAGAACAGCTTGAGAGAAGAGATACATTGTGTGTTTTATGATTTTAAAAAGGAATCAATTTAATATTAATTTGATTTGGGGTGAGGGATGGGAGGAGGAAAAATACCAAATGTTTTTCAGTTTCATGGTCATACATTACTTAAAAATGCCAGGCAATGTGAATCTAAAAGCTTTACCAAAATGACGATTTCATTTTTTATGTGGCTTAACTTGGGCTGAATGGGCTTGTTTGTTGGATTCTGCCCTCCCCCTTTCCTAGGATTCTAGAGCCAAATGTAAAAGGAAAACTAAATTCAGAATTAGGATATGAAAGGGAAAAATGCAGATAGGTTTCTGGCATCAGCTGCCTCAGAAATGTAGGCCAGAGAGTGCTTTGCATTTTGTTGAGAATATTTGGAAGGAGATCTAAATTTCAGAGATGCCTACCTCTGGGAACCAAATCACCAGGCAAAAAAATCTGCAAATGCATGGGAAAGACGATGAGTGGAGCCAACAACTATTTTTTTTCCTGTGGTATTATGGTACAGGGTTGTTCGATGTTGCCCACCCACGTTGCATTCTCCCCCACACGCCATTGCAAGCTTTCTTATGACCTGAACGGAATCAAAACTGGGCAGGGCCCTTTTCTTTGGCAGAGTCGAAAACACATGATGAGGTGCTTTTTGGCTTTTGGAAGCAGCAAGGCTTGGTAATTTACAGCTGATTTAAACTTTGGAACTGGTTCATCTCTTGCATGGGGGGAAGGGGGAAGGTATAAACTGTCTCCTGTCTGAATGGCTAAGGCTAAGAACATAGGGAAAGCAGGCAAGAAGAGTGCTCACTTGGACCCAAATTTGAACTAGGATCTTGAGGAAAAACTAACCTTCCAGTGCCTCAGCTTCCCTATGCATAATGTGACTGGCTTCCCTGAAAGAAACCTGGGGAATAGATCATGGCTTAAATTTCACTTCCATTTGTTGTTTATTTTTTCTTCCTGTTTGCCTTTTTATCCTGCATCTCAGCCTAGGTTTAGGGGTTTGGTTTTGGGAGGAAGACAAGCAACCACATTAAACAAAAGGATGGGGGAAAGGTGTGCTGCCAAGTTTAGAACCCACTCAACTTTGTGGGTTTGGAGTTTTCAAGCAACCTCCTGCCTCTTGAGCTTTCAGTTTGTTTATTCTTGGCAAAATGAGGCTTCCTGTTTTTAAGAAAAACAGCTTATAAAAATGCTTGAAAAGTCTTCTTGGACATCAAAACATCCTTACCAAACAATATTTTGATGATTTAACATGTAAATGAGTCAAAACAGTATGAGCAACATTTCCTATAAAGAACGTGTGGGTTTTAAAAATTAAGGGGGTAGTGCTTAGCTAAACATACTTTGGTTATAGAAGATCAAAAGCATTTGAAAACCAGTTTGAGATGTTTTCTAAGTCTATAATAAGGCCCAAATCCAAACACTCTCAGTTGAAATGCAAGCAAATAATTTATTATTAAAGTAGCTCATGTAGTAGTCTCTGTCCTTGTGACTCCTGTAACCAAAATAATCTCCATAGTGTGACTGTAACCATGCTTATGAACAGCCATGGGACAAGAGGTCTTGGCCTATCTGTGGAGTTGGAGGAGTGACTCATGGGCCAATTCATTTCCATGGTCGAGGACTGGTCTCAGGAGCTGTGATATTCTTGAAATTGTTGATTGGGTGGATGATTTTTGTCAGATGGGAACAACATATCTACCCTCTCTGATTCCTACACTCAAGTCTCTAAGTCTACGTGTGGGTTCCGAAACTGAGAAAGATAGCATCGCACTGTGATGGATTGCTGCTCAGATTTATAATTTCTCCCAGCCAGGATTCTGTGTCTGTGTAGATGTATTTGGGAATTACACCAATTCCATATTATTCCAACAAGATCTACAAAGCATCCAGCGGCAACTGCAGGAGCGGATAGTCGTAGATTCTGGATTAATCCATGGATTTTATTAAGCATCTATTACTGGTAAGGTATTGTAATTGGTGAAATGCTGAATAAAAATATGAGTAAGAGGTAGTCTTTTGACCTTAAATAACTTTTAATCTAGTTGGAGAAGTTCTGTGACAGCAACAATAGATAAAGGTCTGTGTGATAAAACCTCATGGAAGATATCCTTGAAGATCTAGATTTTTCAGATAAGGCATAAATCCTTCTCTTCAGGATAATCATAATTTTTTAGAATTTCTGAATTAAGGTGTATGGGTTAAGTTTACAGAGGCATAAATATGGGAGAAGATGGAGGCATTCAGGTAGAATCGAATAATTTGAGTCAAAGGCCTGAAGAAGCGAAGCATGTATTAAATTAATGAAAAAGTCTGGGAAGGCTGGAGCAAAGGGTCAGCACAGTATTCCCCAACCATGGTCCTCTGAATATGTGTGGTCCTTCAGAAAAGGAGTTATAGAATTAAATCAATTTGGGAAGTTCTGTGTCAAAAAACTAAATAACTTCTTTATTGCAGGACTTTTCAGAAGGTTTAACATGTTAAGCTTTATTATCTGACTCTCCAAGAGAAAGCATGCATCAATACAATATTTTTATTTACTTGATACAGTTAACAAATATATGTAGCAAAAACACAGTATTAGTAGATTTGCAAATCAGAGAAATATGGAGCACTTTAGCAGTTGCAAAGATTTAATGAGATTTAATATGTAAATCACCATTATTTGTTCCCCAGAAAAGTGTCTGGCACATACATACACAATAGCTGTTGGTTATTTTTGTTATAGTTGTTGTTACCTGGACAAGGCTTTTGACATGGATTTCTATGTCATCATTATAAACAAAGTGGATAAATAACATCTCAATGATACTGATAATTAAGGAACCTTGCAGTTGGTTGAATGGTCAGGCTTGGAGGATGCTCACTAACGAACACTGTCAACCCCTGGGATCATTTAAATTTTTTTTTTGTTTTTGTTTTATGTGTGTCCATTTATTGAATGCTAGAAATACAGCCTATTGAGAATACATGGCATGCATTTTGGGGGAGAAATTAACTAAGTCTGAAATGAAGCCATTCAATAAGCCTGCTGTGAGTTAATTAGGTAACACAGATTAGAACTGAAGACCTGATGGGGACAACTCAAGCAGCCACTTATAGTTGTTATTAAGATTCCAGCTACAAAATCTTTTAGAACTCATTTATTCTTTTTTTTAAGATTTTGTTTATTTATTCATTTATCCCCCCCTTGCTGCTTGTGCTCGCTGGGTCAGCTAACCACACCATGCGGGTGGGCTTGCCCTCACCAGGAGGCCCCGGGAACGGAAGCGGAACCCGGGGCCTCCCATATGGTAAACGGGAGCCCTACTGATTGAGCCACAGCCTCTTCCCATCATTTATTCTTAATTACTTAAGAAGATCAACCTGCCTCTTTAGCCTAAACCAATGCTGGGAGGGATGCTGTGAATCATTTAACTACCCAAAACAATTCATAATGTTACTTTAAATTCTTTAACACAATTCCATGTTTCCAAATTCTTCCATATCAATTCGTCTGTCTCAGAATTATAAGCAGCTATACAGGTTTAGAAAAGAGTTATCACATGCAAGAGACTGGATTCATTTGGTCTCATTATCTACTGCTGATTTATATCCTATTCTAAAAGTAGCAAATTTTCACCCCATATTGTCCATTCTTATTTAGCTCATTGATAGAATGAAATGGTATAAAAATTTAATTCCAGTTACACTGAAAAGGACAGAAAAATTAAGTTACTAGTATGCCTTAGAACATAATTAAAAACTGTTTAATTAAATACATGGTGTATTTGGATACCAAAGTGCTGAAATGAACCCATAACTGCAGGGTTACATGCCAGAAAATTTGTAATGGATTTTGTTTCTTAAAATGACAACATCAATGTCACTTGATGTTCAAATAATTTGGAAATGCTTTTTATGGTAGTGAGAATAGAAAACAGAAAGAGAAAACAGAGTTATACCCTGTATAAGTGGAGAACAAAATGGGAGATTTTGGCTTTTTTTTTTTAAAGAGACTCTACGTTCTTTTCATGAACAATATTCTTTCCTAATGCTTCAGGAGGAATCAGTTATGGCTTGCAGAACTGGACAAATTGAGTATATAAGTATACAGCTCTGATGTGATACCTCTTCAGAATCCAAGTTAAGGGTTGTTCCAAACCCAAGCCATGTCCTCCATGAGGACATGTTCCATATTTCCTCTGATCTGAATACCAGTAATAGTGTGTGGGGTCAATCCCTTCCCTTTTATAACCTGCCAGCATTTCTTCACTGTCTCAGATACTCATTGAGCCTTCCACAATCTCCCCAACATTAGGCATCAATCTGTCAACAGATTCAGGAAGACAGGAATCCTCAGGGCATGGCTGAATATGGAAAGACTTGATCTCTACTGGAAATCGACACAGCAAGATTGGTTCATTAATGGTGTCTGTCATGAATTGCTCAGGACCTTCTGGGATATTGTCTCCAAATTCATAGAAAGTTCCATCTTCCTTCTTTATATTGTGTTATTTTAGCCACACAAGGGCATGTGAATAGTTCATCCATTTGAAAGGCCATTTGGGGCTCTTGAAGTTCAGGTTGAGGGCATATACCATGCTTGCTGGGGGTGATTCCAAGACTCTAACTACCATGTCACAAGTCAAGTCTTCTCATCAGTAAAGAAGCTCCTCAAAGGTCAGGAAAGGGCACTCTGCTTCACTGTGTGTGTCTTGAATTGCTCTGCCCTGTAGGACTGGGTAAAACAGAGCAAGTTGCCCAGAGCTGAGATACAGTTCTTCAGGTACAACTGAGGATTGAGTCAAAAGGCCACTTCCCCAAAATAGTCAAGCTTGAAGAATGTAACACCGCCTTCCATTTGTATTTGTACTAGTGTCAGAGGAGTGACTTCACAGTATCCCCTATCAAAGAAGTGATCGCGAAAGCACCTGGTGACCAAGTACCATGCTTTTAAGATTTTGGACATGTTTTTTCCAAAAGATACATCACTATGTATCTGTTGTTAAGCTGGATGTCAACATCAGACTCTTCGTTGATCATCTTATCAGCAACTCCAGCAGGGGTTAACTCAGTTAGTTTCCAGAAATCACAATTCAGCTCATGGCCCCTGATGCTTGCTTGCCCTCTGGCATAAGACTGAGCATTCCATACATGGCAACACTGCTCTTGGTGGACAGGACCACCCCGATGTAACACTGACACAGCTCATCTGACAAGACTCACTGCAGATAACCCCGTACCATCCTGCAACACCAAAACCATTAAATTCTTTCTTTGCCTACGTAGCCTGTGGACCCAGCCAAACACCTTTGCTCTTTGGCCTCTATGGGCTTCTAATGCATGAATATTCACACATTTTGGCTGTGGAAGACTTGGATTGTTTTTAATGGTAATTTTCTTTGCTTCTTCTAGGTTTTTTTTCTCTTCACAAATTGTCTTCTGCTTCTTTCTTTTCTGGGGAGTCACTCTTCTTCTGTTCTCTATGACACATTTTTTTAAATGTTCATCTGTGGTTTAGAAATAACATCCCACCTCTCATTTTCTTTTTGTGAATCTACAAAAATGGTAGGAAATGGTTCTTTGCCTACTATCATCAGAGCCTCTAGACTTGTTTTTAAAAGTCTCTCCTTTGTTCCATCACTGGTAGCACCTTTTCCTTCTAGATCGGAGGCATGTAGCTCTCCTGGTACCATACCTGCAGTCGTCTCGGTCACCCCCAAGGATACTACTTTCAATACTTCTGCTGCTTTGCCACCTGTGGCTTTCTGGACTTGGGGCTTGCATCATGTGGGAGCATTTAATGTTATGCTGGGAGATTAGACCTTCATCTTTGACTTGGTGGACATTTTTAGTAATGACTCCAGTTACCTTACGAAAAGAGTGCTAATAAATGTGCAGATTATGGAAAGTTGGGAAGGAGAGTAGTTATTGGTTCACAGGATCTTAAAACCATAGTCTCAACAGATAGTGATGGACTAAAATATATAAAAAGGAAAAAATATAAAATCTTATGTTTGTTCCTCAAAATAAACTGTATATATAGAAAATGGCATGGTGGAGTGGGGGTGGCCATTGTCAACAATAAATTAGGAGAGGTCTTGGAAGATTTTTAGAAGACTGTTAACTAAATATGTTTCAACAAATAAGATGGCTTATAAAAAATTTAATGTACTTTCCATTTGTTGTGGTAGACATACGGTATCTCGATTTAGGGACGTGGGCGTTCTCTTTGACCTACATAGGTCAGATCTCACATTGTAGTATTTTATCCAGTATTTTTGATAGATGTAGACTAATTAGAGCTAACTGGAGGCCTGTGACCAAGATGATGAGTGGCAAATGGGCTTTAAAAATGACCCACATAATAAAACAAAACCCAAAAAAAAAAAAAAAAAATGAAATGAATAAAAATTAAAAAAAATGACCCACAAATAGTTAGTGGTAATAGTTTCATGACATTATCTCATAATCTGTAGTGTGGTGTGCACCTGGTGAAGGGGTGTTATATGGGAATTCTACACATGTGCATGATTGTTTTATAAGTTCACAACTTCTGAAATAAAAATATATTAAAAAAATAAAATTAAATTAGAAAACAAAACAAACAAAAAAATGACCCACAAATAATTGATACACTGGGAATTTTTAGTTTAGTGAAGAGAAGATTCAAGAGATAGTATAGCAACTCTTTAAATATTTAGAAGGTTTTCATTTGGAAAGAGACCTTGGATGTAATTTCTATAATTCCACATGCTAGAATTAGGTCCAATAATTCCATAAAAAACCTTTCAGAAATATTTATTGAATGCCATCTCTGTGTCAGACATCATGCTAAGTACCCAAGGAAAAAAAATACGAATAAGATAGGCCTCTGTCCTAAATGAACTTATGATCTATTGAGAGATAGACATGTAGGCAGCCTTAACACAGCATGATATGTAGTGCCTTAGATGATTAATGCACTATGAGAAAAAAGGAATAAGCAATTAAATCTGCCTGATGGTGTCTGTAATTTTTTTGACCAATGTTATACAACACACAATTTAAACATTCAAATAGTTCTTTATGATTTGTAAAACTTAAAAAAAATCACCATTTTCTAGCTCTTATCCTGCTTTTCTCTTTCCCCAGAAGTAACCATTGTCATCTCTTTTAGCTGATTATTGAATTATTTATAACCATGTCTCTAAATAGCACCATTGTACTACTAATTCTCACTTTTTCAGTTTTAAGCTTTATCTATTGATTTCCCCTTATGGAAGATGAGGATTTTGCTCTATTTCCCCTTATAATAGATGTGTACCCTTTCATCTTCCATCCTCCCAACAGAAGAATGTTGTATTTTTTATTCAAATAAATCTTCTGTATTATCAGTACTATGAAAACAGTATTCATAACTGAGTCATGTAAGATATAATTATGTTTCCTTTCCCATACAATCTTTTGTTTTCCCTAGACTTAATATTTGTCTCATTTTTAAATTTACTTCATGTGTGCTTATCAGTAATTCCACTCCCAAAACTTCAGCAATTGTTTAAATTTCTTAAGACATTCAGAACCCTTTAATTTATCTTCCAGAATTTGTTCTAGAGTCTTCTGAGCTGCTTTAACTGGACGGCCACTGTCAGGTGCCTGAGGCACAGCTCCATCCTGTGATATCCTTGCACAATCTTCTTGATAGTTCCTTTACCTTTCTCCTCTGCTGGATCTCATATTGCCTGGATTCCATGTATTTTCCTCACTTAGTTAACAGTTCTGGGGGGGGGGGAGGAGCACATGTTCTGATAGCTTTCCTTGAAAGGGTAATTGGAAGATAATTTTTTTTTTAAATATTTCTTTTTATTTATTTATTTATTTCCCCTCTCCCCTTGTTTTGTGCTCACTGTCTGCTCTCTGTGTGTTCTTCTGTGTCTGCTTGTCTTCTCTTTAGGTGGCACCGGGAACTGATCCTGGAACCTTCCGGAGTAGAGAGAGGCTGATCAATCTCTTGTACCACCTCAGCTCCCTGGTCTGCTGCATCTCTTATTGTCTCTCCTCTGTGTCTCTTTTTGTTATGTCATCTTGCTGCACCAGCTCTCTGTGTGGGCCAGCACTCCTGCGTGGGCCAACATGCCGAGTGGGTCAGCACTCTGCATGGGGCAGTGGGAAATAAATTTTTGAGACAATGTAGGTCTGAGGATATCTTTATGCTACCCTCAAACTTAGTTGATAATTTATCCAGGTCCAGAAATCTAAGTTGGAAATCATTTTCCTACAGAATTTTGAAGGCATTGCTCTATTGACTTCCATCTTCTAGGGTCACTGAAAAATCTAATTCCTGGTTCTCTCTGTGTGACCTAGTTGTTTTTTTTCATTTTGGAAACTTTTGGGATTTCCTCTTTGCTGAAATTTCACAATGATATGCCTTGATATGGGTTTTTGTGGTTATTATTTTGCTGGGTACTTGGTAGGCTGTTTCACTCTTGCCCTTCCATTTTGAGAATTTTTCTTGAATAATTATATTGATACTTTACTCTTATCCATTACTTCATTATTTTTGGAATGCTTGTTTTCTGGATTTTGGTTCACTCATCCTGGTGCACTTACTTTCATTTCTTTCTCCTGTATTTTTCATCTTGTCTTTTTGTGAACAAAAAGATTTTCAAAAGATTTTTCATCTTTTTCTTTAAATTTTCTATTAGATTTTAAAAATTCCTCATATCTGCCATGGTATATTTTATTCAAAAAACTTTTTTTAATGTTCTTTCTTTTCTTTTTTTAAGTAATTTATGATTCTTATTACAAGGTTGCATTTATCTTTTATCTCTCTGATAATATTAATGAAAGCTTTTGTTGTTGTTGTTGGTTTTATTCTCCCTGAACAATCTTTGCCTCAGCCAGATAGCTTTGGGCGATGTGCGTGCACAGAACCTACCCCACCCCCCTCCCCGTTCTGTTCTATATATTCCATGTTGAAGGCTTTCTGCAGGAGTCTGGTATTTTTCATGTTTAAAATCAAGGCATTCATAAACTGATTTTAGTCTCTGAGCACATGAGTGGGGACTGTGAAATCTAAGTTTCATTCTAGATTGATTTAGCTGCTTATTTTTGATGGAGAATCTTCATTGTCAACCTTTTAATATGATTCTTTTTGGCAAAAAAAAAAAAAAAAAAAATTCCCATAGATTATTTCTCCAATGTCCCACCAGTTAGTGTTCTGGGAGCCAAGAGGACACAGAGAGCTGGGGATTTTGCTTTCAGGATGTGTAGGATTACTTTTACAGTAAGACATTCACACTATCAGTTGTGCCTGCTGCTCCTTAAGACCTTGCATATTATCTTCTTTTTTTTTTTTTTTTTTTTTTTACCGGGAGGTCCCGGGTATCGAACCCAGGTCCCTCCATATGGGAGACGGACGCCCAACCAGTTGAGCCACATCCGACCCCAAGCATATTATCTTCTCAATGAACCAGAGAGGGACAGTTTGGCAGAAAGCTAGGGGATTCGGTAAGCTGACCATTCTTAAAATCTATTCTCCAGCATCAAGTATAGGTTTAAATAGAAGGGACAAACAAGCCATGTGCAGCAAAGCCATAATTGAGTCCAACTCTCTCACACTAATAAAGGATGTTGTTTATGTGGGAGGGTGTGGGAGGTGTGAGGAGTGGGGCAGATGGGAATCCCTATATTTTTTGTGTAACATTTATGTAAGCTAAATATGTTTTAAATAAATAAATAAATAAGCTATTCTAAACTAATCCTTCTTATTTTACCCATCTCTCTTCACCCCTACTTCTGAAGGCACCTGACATGGATAAATTTTGAGCTTCTGTGGAATTATATAGTATAACTCCGAATTGGTTTTCGGTGTTCCCTTCTGCTGGCTTAGTACTTCTTCTCCTTGGGTGTCCAAGTCATTTTCCATTAACTCATATGCTTTCTAGCTTCCAAAATTTGTTATTTTCTTCTCTCCTAGTCCTCTTACCCTTGAGTTCTTGTGCATTCCAATACATATATTACTGTTGCCTTAGAATGTTTTCTAAAGAGATCAATTTTGCTTGTGTGTTCAATTCACCTTCTTTACCTGGAAGGGTCTGAGATGTTTTTACAGCAAGTGCCATTTGAGAAGGACTTTGATGGGAAGTCATATTTTACCAAGCGGTGAAAGCAGTCAGGAAAAACAAAAGAGATGTGAAAATATTCACGGAGTATTCATGGAATAAAGAATGTGGCTAGGACATTGGGTGCTTAGGGGGTAGACTGAGTTAGTAATCAGCAAGACTGGAAACAAAGAGTAAGCGCAGACTGTGAGGGAAAGTAAGGAGACAAAAATGATTCTTTAGTTTCTAGATTGGAAAAGCGGGTGGTCAGCACTTAATGAAACCTCTGGAGAATGTAATTTTGACATAATTTAATTAATATGTATTCCATAATGGAATGTTGGCTGAGGTATCCTCTGTAGGTGCTAAACCTTAGGTGGACAGTGTTAGAGAAGAGTCAAGATTGCTCAATCTATGGAAAACAATTTTCTAGCATACTTACGTAACTTTTTTATGTTACTTGCTCTCAGTTAAGGCTAGCAAAGCACAGGGAGCACAGAGAAGGACAAGGGAGAGAGAAATAAATAGAGGCAGAGAAAGAAGAAACACAAAGAAAAATCATTCATAGTGATGACCTCATTGCTATGTTATAAAACTGGTCTTTAAATCTGTAAGAATCATTTCTGTTCTATCTCAATAGGGAGAAACGTGCTGAGTTCTTGGGGTCATTGACTAACATGTCTACCAGATGGCTCCTGGGGTTGACTGCTGGAGCAGATCATTCCATCTCAGGGTTTAAGATGCAACAATGCATTATTAAATCTGTTTGCAACACAACATGCATAATGACATCATGTCCCTAGGTGTGTGTGACCTCACCAAAAATGTGTGCCCTGCTGTGTAGGAAAAGTGGAACCCCAGACACAGATGAGTTAGGCAGAGTTATAGTGCCATATAAATAGCTTTCCCAATATTTCTCTCTTCCCTCCCAAACCCGAAAAGCTCTTTAAAAGAGGAAGAAAAAATATTTTATGCAATTCTGCATCAAAAAAAGATGTAATAAAAAAGACTGAGAAATAAGCATGTGAAATGAATGAAAACTGGAGATAGCCTCAAGAGATTGTGATTTTTAGTCTGGTATCTCAGTCATGGTCTGCCAGGAAATAAAAACCACTGAATATTTAGAATAGTAGGACTTTAATGCAAGGAATTTGTTTTCCCATTGAAAGAATAGCTAAGAAACCACATATGACAGTGAGACAACCCAGAAATTAGCAAAGACGGGAAGATGCTACCACTTCTAAGTTGGATGCAGGAATTATGAGAAGCCCGTTAGGTGGATGGAGAAAATGTAACTGCTTCCAGAGATGCCAAGAGTCAGAGAGAGAAGTGCCATCTCCTCTCCCTCCCTTCCTCACGTCTTCCAGGCTCCTGACAGTGTTTCTTTCTCAAGGAATGAGCCCAAGGGGAAGCCAGGTGACATGGGAGCCTATGAAACCTTGCCTGCAGTGGCCATTCCCCGGCAAAGCACAGCAGAGCAGAAAAAGATTGAGGGATACATCTAAGGACCAACAGAGCCTGTTTGCTACAATAAAGGTAAAAATCATTAGTGTCTGCAAAATCATCATAGACCTAAGCATAGAGAGGAGATGATTCATCTGATCCAGAATTAGATATAGAAGAATTAAGAGCTAACTTTAGAGTTGACCATTCTGGAAGGCCACTGCATCTACCACCTTCCAAGTCAGGATTTTGAATTGGATTCTAGCAGTGGACCTACCCAGTATGTAAGTCTTTTGCTTGATGATAAAATCAAGCATGGACAACCATTATTTTAGCAGGAAAAATTAAAATTTGCATTTTATAGATGTGATCTTTGCTGCTGCTGTTGTTGTTAAAAATACTGATATCCAGTACTCATGCATTTACTTATAACTCAACAACTCATTGCTAGGTAATCATTATTGTTTTCATAGCCAGTCCTGTTCCCAGACATTCCTAATGCAAGATTGAAGTAATTTCTTTAAATGTGATATTCGGCAGTTACCGTTAAAGCAATGTTCTATTATTAACTAACATGTAATTAGTTCATTAAAAAATACCTCAACTGAATAGTGTGTAACTTAATACAATCTACCAAAGTGGAGAAATCCATAGTTTCTCAAAAATGGGAGCAAAATTACAGTGCAGGGAAACTGGAAAGTTGAAGATGCCAGCTGGCAGGACACTAAGTGTTTCAGATTACTGTGTGTTTATGACCTCTATGTTCTAGAAAAAAAAAATTAGATTATGCTATTTGAGAATCTTGGAATGCCATGGCTCTGTGCCAGCCTTATCAAAACCACACATCTGAAGTTTAATTAAGCTGTTTTAAATTTCACCAGTGTTTCTTAGTTTTTTAAAAAAAGCAATAAATGTAGGAACTAATAAATAACAGTGGAAGAATGCTGAGATTCCCTCAGATGGCAGCTTTCAGTGTAAAATTATGGGCTGTTCCAAAGTCTATAATACACTCCTTTCATTGAATGTAAACATGATATGAAGCAGCACTCTTTGTTCAAGCATATTTGGAAAATAAATGGATGCATTGTGGGAAATAAAATTGTAGAAACTTATTAAGTTGTTTTTGAAAATCCAAGTCATTCTCCACTTAGCTTTTCTACATCTCAGGCTGGAGTCTAAAAGGGGAAAGGCTTGAGAGTGCCAGCATAGAGAAAGGGAAGTTTTTCGTGAAGATTTGTTTCTTGTTCACCTGGCTGAGATATTCTTATTGACTAATCTTCTATCTTGTGTCTTCACAAGGGAGAAAAATATATCAAATCTTATAATATGAGTAGGCTTAAAATTCTTTTGTTAATTGCTTTCCAAACATTTATAAATGCTTTTTAAATTTTGTTAGGAATATTGGGTCTTATTAGTTAAGGCCTGAAAATATGCAGGACACAGCATCTGTGTCTACACACATGGGAGATGGAATGATCCTGCCATAAGGCCCTGCAATTCAAGTCTCAAAGGGGCTTGATTGTGTCAGCAGATAAAAAGACTGTGACTGAATAAACCAACTGTCCAACCACATGTAGGGAAAAATATTGTCTCAGAGAAAACCAACCAACGTGGCAGAACAGAAACTGATGCTACTTGGATACATGTTGATTAAGGCATTTCATTCATTCATTCAACAAATATTTAATGAGCACCTAATTGTGCCAGATATTGTTTCAGACAGTGAGAGATTCGTGGTAAACAAATCTCTCTCTTATAGACCTTAGATTTCAGTGAGGGAAAGTCAATACACAGACAAATACACAAACAGATGCTGATAAATGCTAAAGATAAGTAAGGTGGAGTGAGTATAGCTCTGTGGTTGAGCGCCTGCTTTGCATGTATGTGGTCCCAGTTTCAATCCCTGGTGACTTCTAAAAAAAAAAAGCATGAATCAGGAAAATAAAAGTAGGTTTTGAGACCCTATTTTAATATATCTTTCCATATATAATTGGAGACAAAAGGAGGAGATCTTCTTCAAATGGGAGCCCCATTGACCAAACAAGGCATTGGATCTCAATCCCTCACAATGATGGGACACAGATGCTCTTAGTATGAAGACCTTGCTTCTCTTTGCTTTTCTTTCTTTTTTTATCATGTTTTCTTTGGCATCTTCCCTCCTTTTCATCTTCTTCTTCACTTCAATAACCAGACAAATGACTAAGGCTCCCAATCCATTACATTTCTCCAATAAATAAGAATTGGAAATCTGCCACTGTGGGACACTGTGCTACTTGCTGCAGGGAGTCAGGGATACATAAGGAACAATTTATAAGATATATAAGGTACAGAATTTGTTGACAAATAGATTTGTGATTGTAGAAGGAGACAACCAATGTTAAGTGTCATGTGAATGGAAGAGGGGAAAAGTGCTTTGGGAAGTTCAAGGGATACCAAGTTACCCTTTATTAACAAAATCAGGGAAGAATTCACAAAAAGTGTCACTCTAGGATCTTGTTGGAGTAGCAGCACAAAATCATGAAAGCTAATAGAAGAGAGAATCTCAACAGGGAAGAGATGCACTATATGTCCAGTGCTGCATGCAGAAATGTTGAGGAGGAAAGACATTGAAAAGGATTGATCATTAGTCTTTGAGACTGTGTCTATGTGGGAGAAAACAGTACCTGACTGGAAATTAAAATTCAGTAAATCAGTTGTCTAAATACCAATTCACATACTTGGCTGACTTCATCATTGAATAAGCTTATTCATCCATCCATCCATCCATCCATCCATTCATTCATTCATTCAACATATATTAATTTATTGCCTGCACAAAACAGAAAAAAGCCCTGCCCTCATGGAACTTTATATTCTAGAGAAAATAGACTTTTAAAATAACAGTAAATATAGAATGTGTTAAAAGGTTAAAAGTGCTATGAAGGAAGAGAAAGCAAGTAATGGGAAATCAAGTCTTGGGTCTGAGCAGGGAACATGCCTGCCTAGTATGAGGAAGAAGAAGGTCATGTGGCTAGAGCACAGAGCAAGAGAGTGAGGGGTGGGAGACATGGCCCAATGAAGCAGGGGTCAGATCTTGTAGAGCTATGTAAGCTGACATAAGGACCTTGACTTTTACTCTGAGCATAAGAGGAAATGAGTGGAGGGACTTAAACAGTGAAATGATATTATCTGACATGTTTTAGTAAGATATCTCTCCAGCTGTTGTTCTGAGAATAGATTGAAAATGTTTGCATAGCTGTGGAGTAGACAAAGTCTGAAGGTCATTGTTAATCATATACTATCATTGGGCATTGATATTTGATTCAGTCAAAACCTTCATACTAGCTATGTATTATCTCTAGACTAATGGTGAGATGACATATCAGTCAGAATTTCACCGGAAAAACAGAACTTTTGGACATGGCTAGGCAAGCCCAAAATCTGTAGTGCATCAGGAAGGGCAGAGGCTGGAAACCCTTGGCAGGAGTTGATGATGCAGTCCACTGGTGGAATTTCTTCCTCAGGGAATTCTTAGTTCTATTCTTAAAGCCTTTCAACTTATTGGATTAGGTCCACCCAGATTATCTAGGAATCAGTCGACTGAATGTAAATGTTAATCACATCTAAAAAATACCTTCACAGCAACACCTTATTAGTGTTTGATTGAATAACTGGGTCCTGTAGCCTAGCCAAGTTGACACATAAAACTGAGCATCACAGATGACTAATCAATTTTTACCCAATAACAAATTGGCTTCTTTTTAACTGGCTCTTTTGAATTAATGCAGACAGCCTCAGACTTGGGTTTCCTGTCTGACAAGTTGTAATCAGGTTCCAAATGACAAAATATTAATTAGCAGGACTGGACACAGTCTTGTTTGCTAACTCATTAGCACTAGGAGCCTGGCTTCTGCAGTTGTATGCCCCAAACTCCAAAGGGATAAATATCAGCCCCCAAATAGCAAATGTCTAGAGCTCACATCCGTCTTTGTGGCCACTCTAATCTTCAACACTTTAACATAAGAAGAGTGGTGTTTCTGCACTGCTGTCCACAATTTGGTATTCAAATACCTCTTTAAGAACAAAATAGTCCCTGTGTGACCTTGTATGTGTGATGGAGAAGCTAAAGGCATGACTACCATCTCATTCATCCCATTGACCCCAATGAACTCTGCTTGATAAATATTTGCAGAGTTACTGAATGCCAGAGCATACCTTGAGTTCATGCAACTTGGTGACATTTCCACCAGTAAAACTCTGCTACTACAAACTTTATCTTGGAGAACTCATGATAGGTGGTAAAGTTCCTCTGAACATAGGAAGCTGCTATTGGCCAAATTATGTGCTCTTGGAAAGGAACATTTCCTGTGTATTTTAAAAAAAAAGGGGGGGGGGTGGTCAGTATGACTAATATGGTAAGAATGCTCTCATCTTCTCCAGGAGAAGAAAGGACTGCAAACAAGCCTCTGAATCAGGTAGAGCTTTGCAACAATCCGTGGTCACAAACCTCAGTAGACACCCAGGTCATTAACTAACCACATGCATGTGGCACAAGGAATGGAACGACCCAGGGCTCCCAAACCACAGGCATCTATCTGCTGGATTAAAGGAAGTAGTCTCACAGGCCCAGACAGAAAAGGGATGTGGTGAATTTTCAAATAGTTCTGATTTATAGTCAATAAGGTGCAGGCTCATGGCATACAGAGTAAACGGACAGCTTACACTTCTCATCACTCCCTTCCGGAAACCCTGGCTGCTGCTGATTTCTAGGAAGGTTCCAAGAGTGCTGCCATTACAATAACCATGCCCGGTCTTTGTTCCTGTCGTCCAGCCACACATCCCTGAAGTGATCCTGCAGGAAAAGCCATAAAATCCCTGCCTTTGGTTCTCCTCAAAGCGAGGGTGTGATATTTTTTCCTGTTTAATTAAAAAGAGAAAAAGCCTTGCCCATTTGCCTTTGCCAGCTATCTGAAAGTTCAAAAGGTAAAGAACACTTCCCTCCACAAATAAGCCATGGAATGTATTTGGAAATGGAGTTTTCATCAGCGGTGGCTGTTTTTGAGCCCCTGATCATGCTGCCGAGGAAGGTAGAATGGGGAGTTCTTTCTTGAAAGAAAGGAAAAAAAAAAAAAGAGAAACTTTCATAATTTGACATCTGGGCAGTGGCGGGGGGGGCGGACGGGGACTCTAGGACTTTTGGGCCATCTTTCAGGCATTAATATTGGGTAGTAGCACACGCAACCAGGAGGTTTTGTCATCCCCCTCTTGACATAGAAATAGTTCATATTTCCTTTCAGAAAAAAATAAAATAAAATAAAATGAATTAGTCCTCATTCTGAGGCCTTCTGAGAATGGACAATGATATTTTAGAAATCAGTCTTCCTCTAGCAGAAGATTCTTTTTGTAAAGCTATAGTTTTAATTTATAATAATGCTAACTGAATTCCATATTCATCAAGAACTACCCATTAGGGACCAAGGTTCCTGTCCAGGGACGTCTTTAGGTCATATATTATCTGGAACAAAATGATTCAATTGCTGTTTCCTTTGAGTCACTAAGGCAAAATAGAGGTGACATTCGAGGCCAGACCATTTTATGCAGAACTTACAAAGTAAAGGACAGAGACTAGATCTACTGCTATTGGATTCTCCTTACAGAATGAGAAGTTTTTAAAAGTTTGGGAAGTGGAGAGGGCTGCATTTCTGAATGTGGAGAGGGAAAGGATATTTTTTAGGGATTTCGTGATTCAGAGGGGAAAAAAAAACCCCTCTCTCTTCCAGAACCCATACAATCCCTGAAAAAGACTCCTACTGGCTTCTCTTGAGTCAATGTCTCCCACCTGTGTCAAACTTTTAACAAGGGGGCCACATGGTTATTAGCAGCCCTACCTGGGTCTCCTGGAAAAGCAACGGACAGATTCCAAAGGAGGGTGCTGGCAGCATCTCTGAGAGGAGGTGCCAGCATGTGGATTCTCAAGAATTGTAAGTAGAGTTCCTCTTAGGAAAGGGAAGCTGAGGATGAAAACAGAGCCTCAGATTCCATAGGACAGATGGTGGACAACGTGTTGGGAACAGTCCATGGGGCCTTCTGGAACTAGACTATCAGAAACCCAGCAATGTGGAACTCTGCCAGGTGGGGGCTTCACTGTGGCCTTTATCATTCCGTGTCACCCACATCAGCATTTATATACCACTTTCTCTAGTCTTGTAATGAGAGCAGGTTACCCTGCCTAATATACCTGTCGGACAGGGCAATGGGCTGGAATCACAGCCGTCCCCATGATTTGACCTAAACCCTAAAACCCTACGTTACTCCTGGAGATTAGCTTGGTGAGGTCATCCAAGGTCAGCAGGTAGATGTGAAGACGGTAATACTTCCACATAGTATTTCAGAAAAAAAAATGAAAGCACTTAATCATCACTTAAAGGGCACTTCATCTTTCACATGCCTTGAGTTTTGCATATTTAGGCTATATCTATTTTACAACCTGACTATATTATAAGCACATGTTAGAATCTGGGAGCAAAAATGTATTTAAAATAACATTTACAAATTTGTCTCTTTAAGCAGAATGTAAATTCCACTACAGCAGGGATTTGTCTGCTTTGTTCATTACTGTGTCTCTGGTACCTGGAAAACCCCCTGGTATATAGAAGGAGCTCAATAAATATTACTTGATTGGATAAATCAGCATAATCGGGAAGCGGATGTGGTTCAAGGGATTGGGTTCCTGTCTACCATATAGGAGGTCCACGGTTCGATTCCCGGGGCCTCCTGGTGAAAAGCAAGCTGGACTGTATGGCCGGCTGGCCCACGGAGAGTGCTGACCTACGGGAAGAGCTGGTGCAGCAAGGTGAGGCAACAAAAAGAGACACAGAAGAAAGACAATGAGAGACCCAGCAGATCAGGGAGCTGAGGTGGCGCAAGAGAGTAAGCAGCCTTTCTACACTCCAGAAGGTCCCAGGATCAGTTCCCAATGCCACCTAAAAGAGAAGACAAAGCAGACACAGAAGAACACACAGAGAGCAGACAGCGAGCTCAAAACAATGAGGTGTTGGGGAGCAGGGGGAGGAAATAAATCTTAAAAACAAAAACCCAGCATAATCACTGCCCTCAGGGAGTGAGACCTGTTCGAGTACTCCTGGATTCTTATCACAGAATGAAAATTTTTTGAAAGTTTCGGGAAGAAAGACATGTAAACACAATACAGAGTGGTATGTTCCGTGACACAGGAAATCATAAAACTGTACAGCAGCACCCAGAGGGTAAGAGTGAGGGAGGAGTGGATAAGGCTTCCAAGAGACGATGCAATGGGAAACATTAAAGCAGGAACATTGGGATCATTCTACATGACATTTCAATGCTGGATACCAGCCATTGTATGTTTTGTCAAAACCTATAAAATTGTGCGGTGCAAAGTGTAAACCATAATGTAAACTATAGACCTTGGTTAGTACCAATGCTTTAATATGTGTTCATCAATTGTGACAAATGTACCACACTAATGAAAGATGTTGTTAATGTGGGAAAGTGTGGGAGAAGAAGGGGTGGGGTATGTGGGAATCCCCTATATTTTTGATGTAACATGTATGTAATCTAAAGCTCTTTAAAAATAAAGAAAAAAATTTTTTTTAAATTAAAGTTGGACAAGGAGGAAAAAAAAGGAGAAACAGAGGGTTGATCCTTTTTGCAGTTGTTCTTTTCCCCTATCTTTCTCCTTTGAGGGTTCTTGATGTGATTTCTCCTCTTTTGATGGGAAGGAAAATGGGCATGTGTGAGCACTCTGGGCCCGCTCTTTGCTGGGTGTGGTCCCTTCTGTAGTTTTGCCACTGGTATGACATTACAGCATCTCAGCAGTAAGCCCAGGGGACTGCAGCTCTGTGGGATCTTGGCAGAACTCGTCCCAGCGCTAAGGTCAGAAGTGGGGAAGGATGCAGTAATTGCCACGAAGGCTCATGGGCTCAGAAGTACAGCAGGCACCGAGCAGCCCTCCTCTTGCAAGCTGCACTTGCAGGGAAGGGATTGGGAGCTTTTCCTGTGTGTGGACAATTTACTGGGGTTAAAACAGGATTAGGCCTAAACATGTAAACACTGGATTCCCAAGTTAATGGTGATGCAACATTCTGTTAGGTTTAGGCCGGATTATTGCTTCTCGTTGGAACCTGGTCTGAAAATTGATTTCTTTTAGAAATTCCTTCGTCAGCCCAAGAAATAGCATGAGCCACCAACGAGAAGCCTTTCCAAAGTTTCTAGAGAGTTTCATCAAGACATTCTTAACACCACCTGGGAAAACCACAAGCAGCACCGACTGGCTCTTAAGGGATCCTCAGAAAAGTGCCACACACTAAAGCTGGGGAAGTGGGGTTCTCTTCTCAAGCTCCCAGACATCACAGGCCAGGACTGAGCATACTTTACCTCACATCCTAATGGAGAGGAAAAGCATGAGGCAGTTAAACATGAAGGAAAAATAAAACCACACTTGTTGAAATCACATCCAAGCGGGGTCAGGGCCCGATGTGTAATCCTTCATCCTTTCTGGTATCTGTTCAGCTGCCACAGACGCCCCCACAGGAGGGCTTCTTTTTCCAGGGCAATAAATGCTCGATTCATCGGGGACCAGAAGCACTGCTCCTGTGCTGTTTCTCCAGGATCTTCAAAAGGTTTGCACATAAA
Source organism: Tolypeutes matacus (assembly GCA_026826555.1). Taxonomy (NCBI): domain Eukaryota; kingdom Metazoa; phylum Chordata; class Mammalia; order Cingulata; family Chlamyphoridae; genus Tolypeutes; species Tolypeutes matacus. Next base: position 1,921,977 of record JAKSZT010054262.1, on the reverse strand, counting down.
TGGAAACCCAAGACATATTATTTTCAGAAGTGAACATATTTTCACCCTAGTCTAAGGATGTCGATCCTTATCACTCCCTTCCACATGGAGAGCGTGCCATGCCCCTGCGGACTTCAAAGGGAGCCTAGAAGGAGCCCTGTAATACAGACGCCCTCCTGCTCTGTTCCAGCCCCAGCGGATCTGACAGCACGTCAGTGCAAAAGCAAATGTTCCATGGAGGTGAGGACCTAAAATAATACAAGAAAGAAAATTGCTGCAGGAAGTCATAACAGTACTGGTTATCATGATATTAAAATGCAACATCTGGGCTTCCAGGGATTATGCCAATGAGCACAATAGTGCTGCTAAGGCCCTCGGCACAATTGAATCTCAGTTCTGGGGTGATGGAAAAAAAAAACAAAAACAACAACAAAAAAAACTGAACTGGTTCTTTAAGTTTGAAACTGAGTCTGTTTTGTAAAACTGTTGGAATTGGGCCAAAGGTAACTCTTCCATGTGAAAAGGTGAGATGTTTTCCTATTTGATAAAAGTATACAGTGGACCCTCTACACTTAATGTAAATATGGTGAAGCCTTAAAAAGGAAAATGCTTGTAACTGCCTACATTACTCCCAGACCCTCTGGGAAATTTCCACCCATATCATTTCTTCTTTGACCCTGATCTCGTGGCTAATGTGTCTCCCAGCTTCTTCAGTACAATCATCTGCCTGGCCTGCTGTAGATGGAATAATGGGAAAAACAGGAGACTGGAGAACAGAATTCTAGTCACCTTCTCCTCTCTGCTGATTACCTGGTGACAGGTTATTTGGGCTCTTTGACCTCAATTACCTCATGGGGAATAATAGTATTTTACTTGTCCAGAGGCTGGTGGGTAGACAAGATAAATGATATATTTCCACTTTCTGTATACTGGACCTAATTTATTTTAAAATAGTGCCATGAGTAAACTATATCTCTATGCTATGGATATAAGATCTTATATACCAAATAAGAATTAAACAAATGATATCGCTCGTGTAATTTTGGTTAGGCCTACTAGTCACATTGAAGCAATTTGATGTTTTTTTTCAGTTTATGGTGAGGGCTTTTGATCATCAGAGGATTGCTTGAGGTTTCATTATGCTGGAAGATCCACAATCCTATAATGTTTTTTTCAGAAAAATTTGAAATAATAGTGAAAACAAATGGGCAAAAAGTCAGGTTGATCACTGAAGTGTCTTTTAGAGCCATCCCTTCCTGTTCATTTTTATAGCAACTGAATTACTTTAAGCCTTGAGTACTTCTTGCCCCTTATCGGTCTCCCTGTATTTAGGATCACCTCTCTCCAATTCATTTTATACTTCTACCACTTTTTTTTCTGAACAAAGATATAATAATTTCCTTCTGGGCCTAGAATCTGGTCCATGCTCCTTAGTATAAGCCTTTCACAAAGTAACTTCAACTGGACTTTCTCATCTCACCTCCTGCTGTTCCTCAATATGAGTTTTCTGACTGGCTACGGGGGCACTGTATATCCCACCAGATCCCTTGGACCGTCATTCTACAAGGTAATTTGTGCATTGCCTCTCTGCAGAATTCACCTGCTATATTAGTTTTCTACTACTTTATAGCAAAATACCACAAACTTGGTGGCTGAAAGCAACACTTATTTATTATCTCATGGTTTCTGTATATAAGAAGTCCAGGCCTAGCAAAAACTGGGTTCTCTGCTTAGAATCTCATGAGGCTGAAAGCAAAGTGTCAGCCAACTGCTAGACTAGGGGTACATCTGCTCCCAAGCTCCTACAAGTTGTTGGCAGAATTAACTTCCTTGTAGTCATAGGACTCAGGTCCCAGTTCTCTTGCCAGCTGTTGTCTGGGGACTGTACTCAGCTCTCAGTGGTTGTGCTCTAGTTCTTGAGATGTGGCCTCCTATGTAGACTATGATGCTTCCAGCCTCTTTTACTTCAGGAAGGGCCTAGTTCCTTTTAAAGGATCACCTGTTTAGATCAGCCCACCTGAATAATCTTCCTTTTGATTGACTCAACTGATTAGGGACCTTGATCACATCTGAAAAATTCCTTTTGTATTATCATATACTTGCAGGAGTGATAGTGTATTCACAGATTGTGCCCACACTCAATGCAAGAGAATTACAAAAGGACAAGGGCCATTGGTATTACCTTCAGATTCTGTCTAACATACTTTCTTTTCCTTCTTTGCTGGCAAGCTACTAAACTACTCTTTATCATCCAGGATCTAGCTCAAATGTACCTCCTCTGTTAAGTAATCTTGACTTCCTCAAGCTGAGCTGCTTTCCCTGTGCTCACTATGGGACCCATTATGTGTGTGTATCTGTCTGCATTTAGATGTAAGAAACTGGGGTATTCTGAAATTCTCAGTTTCTATTTACATACTGCAGATCCCATGTTTGTTGATGTTGTATTCTTCATGTTAAAACCTCTTTCTAAAAACAGTTTGTAGTTCTTGAAAGGGAGGTGTGCCAGGTTGTCTAGTAGGGAATATTTTCTCAGGTAAGAGTAGAGGCTTAATGCCAAGAGAAGCATGAGTCCCCTCTACATTACCTCCTACCCTTGGACAACCAATGCCAATGGCATTGACACAAGGATTCAAAAGAAAGGTTTGAACTGCTCTTCACATTCACTATACATTCATATGAAGGCAAACATTCTCAGCAACTTGGGTAGAAAGATGTTAAAGAATATGTATAATTTTTTGTCTTTCAAATTTAACAGTCACTTTGCATCTGCTATCCAAATGAATAAGGCTGGTGGGGACCATAAATGGAATTAAAATAATTAAGCAAGAGTATCATTGGAACCCATATAAAAAACTGCAAATTGACCATTAATTATAAGTTTCTTTCTTTCTTTCTTTCTTTCTTTCTTTCTTTCTTTCTTTCTTT